>CM038675.1:511786305-512232527 GCA_021605145.1 Aegilops bicornis | reverse complement strand
ATGCGACGCCCCCGATTCAATCGTACACTAATCATGCACGCAAATGTGTACGATCAAGATCAGGGACTCACGGGAAGATATCACAACACAACTCTAAAACATAAATAAGTCATACAAGCATCATAATACAAGCCAGGGGCCTCGAGGGCTCGAATACAAGTGCTCGATCATAGACGAGTCAGCGGAAGCAACAATATCTGAGTACAGACATAAGTTAAACAAGTTTGCCATAAGATGGCTAGCACAAACTGGGATACAGATCGAAAGAAGCGCATGCCTCCTGCCTGGGATCCTCCTATCTACTCCTGGTCGTCGTCAGCGGGCTGCACATAGTAGTAGGCACCTCCAGTGTAGTAGTCATCATCGACGGTGGCGTCTGGCTCCTGGGCTCCGTCGTCTGATTGCAGTAATCGGGTAAAGAAAGGGGGAAAAGGGGGAACAAGGCAACCGTGAGTACTCATCCAAAGTACTCGCAACCAAGCAGCTACACTACATATGCATGGGTATATATGTAAAGGGCCATATCGAGGACCGAATCGCAGTAATGCCGAGTAAGAGGGGATAACTAATCCCGTCGAAGACTACGCTCGCAGCCTCCGCCTTGCAACATGTAGAAGAGAGTAGATCAAGTCCTCCAAGTAGCATCGCATAGCATAATCCTACCCGGCGATCCCCTCCTCATTGCCCTGTTAGAGAGCGATCACCGGGTTATATCTAGCACTTGGAAGGGTGTGTTTTATTAAGTATCCAATTCTAGTTGTCATAAGGTCAAGGTACAACTCCAAGTCGTCCTGTTACCGAACATCACGGCTATTCGAATATATTAATTTCCCTGCAGGGGTGCACCACATAACCCAACACGCTTGATCCCATTTGGCCGGACACACTTTTCTAGGTCATGCCCGTCATGAAGATCAACACTTCGCAATTTCACCTAGGCACAACAGAGAGGTCAAGACGCCGGTTCTAAACCTAAGCGCCAGGTCCAGGCCCATCGCCTTAGCACACCAAGACGCTATGTGACGCGTCGGAAGCGAACTAGCCCCTTAATACAAGAGCGAGCTTACGTTCCAAACCGCGTGCGGCCGCCGATTGTCGACGTCACGAAATGCTTGGCCGATACCACGACGCCGGTTGCCCATATCTTGTCCCACGTGGCGGTTAGTGCGTATAAGGTCAACGACCCAACTCGGATCAAATACCAAGATCTCGTTAAGCGTGTTAAGTATCCGCGAACGCCCGAGCAGGCTGTGCCCACCTCTCTCCTAGGCGGTCTCAACTCGCCATGTCGCTCCGCCACAAAGTAACGATCGGGGCCGTCGGGAACCTGTGCCCACCTCTACCGGGACGGAGCCACCGTCCTTTCAAATTTCATCTCCTAACAAGATCACGGGTAATGTAATAGTGTAAAGTATATAGTATATGCCCGTGATCACCTCCTCAAGTGATCACAGCCCAAAGAGTATAGCATGGCGTACGGACAAGAGTGTAGGGCCACTAATGGAACACTAGCATCCTATACTAGGCAAGAGGATAAAGGTGTAAGGGTAACAATCAGAGCAACAATGACAAAGCTATGCATCGTAATAGGATTAACCGAAAGCGAGAACATGCTACACTACTCTAATGCAAGCAGATAGAGAAGAATAGGCGATATCTGGTGATCAAGGGGGGGCGTGCCTGATTGCTCTGGCAAGAAGGAGGGGTCGTCAACACCGTAGTCGAACTGGGCAGCAGTAGCGTCGGTCTCGGTGTCTAGCGGAAGAAGAGGGGGAAGAAACAATGAATACAATGCAAACAGATGCATAACGATGCATGACAAACCAATGTGTGATGCTAGGCGTGCCCTAACGCGGTATGAGGTGATACCGGTGAAGGGGGGAAAACATCCGGGAAAGTATTCCCGGTGTTTCGCGTTTTCGGACAGATGAACCGGAGGGGGAAAGTTGCGAGTTTGCTATGCTAGGGATGGATGGCGAATGAGCGAGCTGCGTTAGGATTCTCGTCGTTACGAAAGCAACTTTCATGTTGAAAATAATTTAATCCGAAGTTACTGATTAAAAGATATGATTTTCTAAAGATTTTATTAATTTACGGAATTTAATTAATTATTTAATTTAACCCGAAAATGGATTTATGACATCAGCATGATGTCATGTCGACGCCGCCAGCCAATGTGGTTGATCGTCAACTGACCAATGGGTCCCACCGTCGCTGACACATTTTAATTAAGCATTTTAATTAACCTAATCAGGATTAATTAGGGTGGGCCCCATCGCTATCGATTACTTAATTAACTAATTAACTGATTAATTAGTTTAGTTAATTGATTAGTTTAATTAATCAAAATTAATTAAGTTAATTAATTCTTTACTAGTTAATTAATTAATTTTTAATATATATTTTTATTATTATTTTAATTTCTTTTTTTCTTTAAAACATTCTGGGGCGCTGGGGGCCCCACTAGGCAGTGACCCAAAGCGCTGCTTGCGGTTAGCGGGCACCGGCTCGGGCGCGAGCGCAGGGGCGCGTGCCCGACGGGTGCTTCGCCGAGCCAACATTAGAGGGACGCCGGTGGCGGCGCCAAAGACCGAGCGGGAGGCCGAAGGGTGCATCCAGAGGCGGGGGATTTATACACACGCTGGCCGCTGGCGTCGGGCAAATGACGCTGGGCGCGAGGAGAAGGCCACGGCGGTAAGCGGCGGGTGCTCCAATGAGCATCGCCAGGGGAAAAGGTGGACTAGCAGCGCGCCGTCGAGCGGAGGCACGCGGACGGGCCAGCGCCTCGCTGTGGGCGGCGACGGGGCAGCACGCACGGGCAGAGCAAGGCGCATGGCGATAAGGGCGCGAGTGGGAAGAGAGGTTGCGGTGGCGCTACCGGTGCGGGCACGGCGAGGCGTGCCCAGCCGCGCAGACAGAGGGAGGGAGGAGCGAGGCGGAGGCGCGCAGGCTCACATTGAGGCGTAGGGAACGGGCAAGGTGCCTGGGTGGTCGACGGAGACGACCGGACGGAGCGAAGCAGTCCGGCTGGGAGGAGGAGGCGGGCGACGGGCAACTCCAAAGAAGGTCCGTCACGCCAAGGGGAGGAGTTCGGACAAGCGGTGAGGTCTTGTGAGGCGCAGGGCGATCGCCCGATCCGATCTGGATCGAGGGGGGCGGGTGAGAGAGAGATCGGGGAAGTGGGAGCGAGTAGGGGGTTAGGGTTACATGCGTGGGGGGTATAGGCAGGGGATGGCCTGGGTCGGCCTGGCGGCCTGGTGGCCTAGTGGGTCGAGGCCCAGTTGGGCCAGGGGGAATCCTCTTTTGCTTTAGTTTAGTTACTGTTTTCTATTTATTTTTATTTTTCTGTTTGCAAAATGTTTAGCACCTAAATGGTATTTATATAATATGGGAGCTAGCTTATAAGTTGAAGTGCATCAGATCCTTCCACCAAAAACTAGTTTGGGTGAAATACTAATTCATATTAAATTTAGATTAATTAAAAGGTTATTAAATGTTGTTGCTTGCCAAAGTTTGAGGTTGTTAGAGTCACCTAACTAATCCATTTAAGTTTAGTTATAATTTTATAATTGCTTTAATTATTTGTTACTTAATGAACATTTTAGTTTTCAATTTTGACAACTTCTGTTTTCCACTTTAAATTTAATTGAAGTTTGAATTAGGAGTTCGAAAAGAAATGTGATTCCAATGTGAACAAGCCCTGTTTAGCAACATGATTAGCTTAATCACAGAGGGTTACTGTAGCATGAATATCCGGGCGTCACACCACACCCTCTCGAGAGCTAGAAAATTGCGGAAAGGTAAGTGTGTGTATAATTCATGGACTCACATTAGTCATAAAAAACTCATATACTTATTGCAAAAATTTATTAGCCCTCAAAGCAAAGTACTACTACGCATGCTTCTAGGGGAAGGTTGGTAGGAGTTAACCATCGCGCGATTCTGACCGCCACACAAAGGATGAAAATCAAAAAATACCTCATGCTCCGACTTTGTTACATAACGGTTTACCATACGTGCATGCTACGGGAATCACAAACTACAATAAAAGTATTTCTCAATTTCACAATTACTCAACTAGCACAACCATAATATTACCATCTTTATATCTCAAAACAATTATTAAGCATCAAATTTCTCATGATATTATAATTTAAAGCAAATTATCATGTTGTTTTAAGACTCTCAAAATAATATAAGTGAAGCATGAGAGATCAATAATTTCTATAAAATACAACCACCGCCGTGCTCTAAAAGGTATAAGTGAAGCACTAGAGCAAAAACTATATAGTTCAAAAGATATAAGTGAAGCACATAGAGTATTCTAATAAATTCTGATTTATGTGTGTCTCTCTCAAAAGGTGTGTACAGCAAGGATGATTTTGGTAAACTAAAAATCAAAGACTCAAATCAAACAAGACGCTCCAAGCAAAACACATATCGTGTGGTGAATAAAAATATAGCTCCAAATAAATTTATCGATGGAAGTAGACGAAAGAGGGGATGCCTTCCGAGGCATCCTCAAGCTTTGGCTTTTGGTGTCCTTAGATTATCTTGGGGTGCCATGGGCATCTCCAAGCTTAGGCTCTTGGCACTCCTTGTTTCATAATCCATCAAATCTTTTATCCAAAATTTGAAAACTTCACAACACAAAACTTAGCAGAAAATCTCGTGAGCTCCGTTAGCGAAAGAAAACAAAACACCACTTCAAGGTATTGTAATAAACTCATTCTTTATTTATATTGGTGTTAAACCTAATGTATTGCAACTTCTCTATGGGTTATAAACTATTTTACTAGCCATAGATTCATCAAAATAAGCAAACAACACACAAAAAACAGAATCTGTCAAAAACAGAACAATCTGTAGTAATCTGTAACTAACGCAAACTTCTGGGACTCACAAAATTGAGCCAAAATATGACGACCTAGACAATTTGTTTATTGATCAGCAGCAATTGGAATTAATATTTTATCACGTTTTGATGATTTTTAACAATTGTTTTAGTGAACAGAAAATTTCTAGATTTTTCAGCAAGATCAAATAACTATCATCCAAGAAAATCCTATAGGTTTATCTTGACACAAACACTAATTAAAACATAAAAACAAATCTAACCAGAGGCTAGATCAAATATTTATTCCTAACCAGAAGCAAAAAATAAAAAAAAACTAAAATAAAATTGGATTGTCTCCCAACAAGCGCTATCGTTTAACGCATCTAGCTAGGCATAAAAGTAAGGATAGATCTAGATATCACCATAATAATAGGGTAGATCATTAAAACTCATTTCATATTCTCTACGTTCAACAGCAAATCTTCTTTGAGGCAAGCAAAAATAATCAAAAAGGCTAAGTTTAATGGGTCAAAGTCCCCAAGATCAACTTTGGAAGGTATAGGTTCCTCTTTCGGCCCTTCGTATTGCACAACCAATTCATCATTGTAAACATTCTTCTGACAGAACTTTATGAGCCTATACTCGAGAGAATGTCCTAGCTCATTATTTCAAATAGCAAAATTATTATTAAGTTCAAAAATTCTATCAACTAGAACATTGGTAGGAACCTTTTTTCTAAAGTTTTCATTAAAAACAACATAGTCTAGAGATTGAAAACGCATTATTTCTCTTGATAAAAAAGGATTGCCTTTATGGGAGGACGGCCGGCGTCCATCCTATAGTGTACAAAGATTTCTTTGGCCTCTTTTACTATAAATCTGTATTTAATTAGCCAAGAAAATAATAACGGCACGCTTAACAAAAGAATGCTCAATATTAGAAAATTTTAAGAAATTTTTTTGTATGCAAGGATGCAAGTGCATAAATTGTCTTTCAAGTTCAACCACAAGCATGGCGATGGCGTCCGCAAGACTACTAGTTCTATAAAAAATAGAACTACCCATAAAAAGCTAAGCATCGGCACAAGTAAAGAAATCTTGGATAACTCATTTTTCAATAATATTACCACTACCAATTCAGAATTTTTTCGTATGTAAGATAGGGGTTCTTCAGCAAGAGCATCGGAATTTTCCATTTTATTATTATTGTTTATACTGATAATAATTTCTTCAATTTCAGACATAACGGCAGAAGGTGCGACGAGCAAAAAGAAAAGCGAGCGAGAAAGACAGGGAAAAAAACAGTAAGGATGAAGTGGGAAAGAAGAAAACGAAAAACAAATGGCAAATAATGTAATGCGAGGGAGATGAGTTTATGATGGGTACTTGGTATGTTGACTTTTAAGTAGATTCCCCGGTAACGACGTCATAAATCCTTCTTGCTACCTCTTGAGCAATGCGTTCGTTCTCCCTTGAAGAAGAAAGGGTGATGCAGTAAAGTAACGTAAGTATTTTCTTCAATTTTTGAGAACCAAGGTATCAATCCAGTAGGAGACCACGCACGAGTCCCTCGCACCTACACAAACAAAGAAAAACTTCACAACCAACGCGATAAAGGGATTGTCAATCCCTCAACGGTCACTTGCGAGAGTGAAATCTGATAGATATGATAAGATAATATTTTTGGTATTTTTTATGATAAAGACTAAAAGTAAAGAAAGCAAAATAAACAGTGCAAGAAATAACTTGTTGTAGGAAGATTAATATGATGAAAAGTAGACCCGGTGGCCATAGGTTTTCACTAGTGGCTTCTCTCGAAAGCATAAGTATTACGATGGGTGAACAAATTACTGTTGAGCAATTGATAGAATTGAGCATAGTTATGAGAATATCTAGGTATGATCATGTATATAGGCATCATGTCCGAGACAAGTAGACCGACTCCTGCCTGCATTTACTACTATTACACCACACATCGACCGCTATCCAGCATGCATCTAGAGTATTAAGTTCATAAGAACAAAATAATGCTTTAAGAAAGATGACATGATGTATCTTGTTATCCTCGATGGCAACAATACAATACGTGCCTTGCTGCCCCTGGGAAAGGACACCGCAAGATTGAACCCAAAGCTAAGAACTTCTCCCATTGCAAGAAAGATCAATCTAGTAGGCCAAACCAAACTGATAATTCAAAGAGATTTGCAAAGATAACCAATCATACATAAAAGAATTCAGAGAAGATTCAAATATTGTTCATAGATAAACTTGATCATAAACCCACAATTCATCGGTCTAAAAAAACACACCGCTAGGGCTACAAACGAGTCGAGCTCGAGCGAGTTGGAGTTGGCTCAGCTCAACTCATATAAAAATTCGAGCGAGCTCAAACTAAGTGAAGCTCATGATCGAGCTGTAAAACAAGACTCGTGCTTAGCTTGTAACGATCTTGAGTCGATCTTGAGCTAGTTTCGAGCTAAATGAGATGGTAAAAATTATAAATCTATGGATGAAAAACAAAAAAAAATTATGATGAATATGCTAGGAACATTTGCCAAAAATATAGGATATTTAACACATAGTCGACCACGTGCCATAATTAGGCCTAAATCTTCTCTGCACTTAATTGAGTTTCCATGTTCGTTGGTAAATAAAATGGAGAAAAATTATGGACAACATATATGATAATAATTTATCTTATTTCCATTTAATATATGACATGATCATTTAACGTGACAATATTCTGTCGAGCTATAGTTAAAATCGAGCGAGCTGACATTGGCTCAAGATCGGCTCGTTTCTCGATCAAGCTACATAAAGTGTTCAAACTCAGTTTTTTTTTCTTTTCGAGTCAATCTTGAGCCAAGTCAAAAAACGAGTCAATCTCGAGCGGCTCACGAGCCTCGAGCTTTTCTTGCAGCCCTACACACCGCAAAAGAAGATTATATCGAATAGATCTCCACGAGAATCGAGGAGAACATGGTATTGAGATCCAAAGATAGAGAAGAAGTCATCTAGCTAATAACTATGGACTCGAAGGTCTGAGATAAACTACTCACACATCATCGGAGAGGCTATGGTGTTGATATAGAAACCCTCCGTGATCAATGCCCACTCCGGCAGGACACCGTAAATGGCGCCAAGATGGGATCTCACGGGTACAGAAGGTTGCGACGGTGAAATTAGGTTTTCGTGGATGTTTCTGTTGGTTTTGGGGGTACGTAGGTATATATAGGAGTAAGAAATACGTCGGTGTAGCAACGTGGGTCCCACGAGGGTGGAGGGCGCCCCCTGCCTCGTGCTCTCCTGGTTACTTGCTTTCTTGACGTAGGGTCCAAGTCCTCTGGATCACGTTCGTTCCGAAAATCACGTTCCCAAATGTTTCATTCCGTTTGGACTCTGTTTGATATTCTTTTTCTGCGAATCACTAAAATAGACAAAAAACAACAATTTGGGCTGGGCCTCCGGTTAATAGGTTAGTCCCAAAAATGATATAAAAGTGTATAATAAAGCCCGTACAGGACCCCGGCGGCAAGGGGGTTCAGTGGATCACCATCGCAAGCGAGGCACGACAATGGGAATTGGCAAAGAGGTATAACAACGAGCGAAAGGCGGGTGGTGCATTGCTGGAGCGCCATTTTCGGCGGGCTAGAGGTGACGGAGTCTAGCTTTGGTCCTGTGGAGGTGGCTGAGGGTACAAGTCAAAGGCCGGAGGTAGCCAGGCGGAGTCTGGTCGAACCAAACAGTGGACGCTGTTTATAAGAGTGTCCAACCTTGGACGTTGTTGGTACTAGCGTCCAGCCTTGGACGCTAGTATTCCTATCGTCCTTCCTATTTTTCAAATTTCTCATTAATGTTTATTAGTTTCAGAATTACTGGAATATTAATTATCAATAATAAAAATTTCGTCTGAAACTATAATAAGGATAAGTACTATCTACAAAATAAGGGTGAATAAGTGCCTTTCTCTGGATGAAGTCTGCTTTGAAGCCGGTTGCCCTCCTCCCTGCTCACTGGTACTGACTTGCTGCTATTGTGCTCCTCATTGTAGTCGTCGATGCCTGTGAAATAAATAATATACAAAAACTATAATCTCCAAGATTCATATAATTATCACAATCGATAATGGTCTCGTGGTTAGCAAACTTGAAGAATTTCTAATGCTTAAAAGAAGACCAATTGAAATAGGTGTCATGAGCCCATAAAAAAGGTGGTTAGATGTTACAGATTTTCCCTACAACAGTTTGGTGTTCATCCCTAATAACTAATATTTTCCTACATATGGTATTGTTATTAATCACAAAAAGTAGACATGGTCTGTGAATCCTTTAGTACACATAACTCGTGCCTTTCAGCAGCTAGTTTAGCTACAAGCCTACAAGATTCAGATTATCTTGACCATGCTTGTATATTCTTGTTAATTTGCAGCAGGCAAGATCATTGAAACATAAGTGTACCATCAGTGTATGAAAAAAGATGAAAATAGATCTTAGTTGTGTAGAATTTCCATGAATGGCATCTTCAAGTTTGTTCATGTTGGCAGGGACCACTTCGCTAGCCTTCCAACCTTTGTGATGAAAGTGTAAAGTTGGTTATGCAAGATCCAGCATTAGTCAAGTATTTGCATTACGAATTAGGATGAAGGGTGGTGAGAATCATATTTATTTATATATACACGCAAACATGCATCCAACAGAACGGACATGCATTTTCAGCATTTAACAGAGTAAGTTTAAATCTCTGTGTGTTCTTAGATTCCTCCACTAACTGAAACATATCCAACACATCATTACCATGAAACAGAATGGAAGTAACACTGAACTTTATATTATAAGAATGAAAACAAAATAAATATTATAGCTCAATGCCATGTACATTTTTGTCGAATACTATAGCTCACGAGGACTGAACTTGCATGTGATAGTTGTTCTCTAGGAAGCAAGTACAGTTAGTCGCACTAACCCCTTCCCACTGAAAAAATAGAGAGAAAGTATGAGGATATTAGAGTTTACAAATCTGCACCATGCATATATGAATTACCTTCTTCTTAGCCATGCTCGATAACTGCTACCAAGTTGGCATTTGTCGCCTGGATAGCCGGACCACGAAAGACCGAGACTTGCTCGAAAATTCAAATGGCATCACGAGCACATGTTGCCAGGTGAAAATAACTTGATGGTTGGTCTGGCACAATCTGATCGAAGACGAGTGAGAGGTGTGATACCGCCGCCGACAACGACCTACCGCAGAAGCTCTTCTCCCCAAAGGACCTGCAGTACAGCAACACACACCATATGTTCAAAACCAGGAACTCACGGATCAGGATTTACCTGGAGATTGGAGGAAGAGGTAGGAGGCACGAACTGAGGGGGAGAAGGAGAGGGCTTCGGTGGTGATCCGCGGCGGCGTCCGTGGGGATCCGAGGCGGCGGTGGCTGGCTCGTTCGTGGGGATCCGCGGCGACGGTGGCTGGCTCGTTCGTGGGGATCCGCGGCGGCGGTGGCCCCTGACTTGCTCAACTCGATCTGGGGCCTCCCAGCTTTAAGGAAAGAACGTGAGTGGATGACGGCGCTGGCGGGAGAGAGGGTGGAGATCTTGGTGGGGAAGACGGCGGCGGGTCCTCTCGGACATCGGCGGCGGCGAAGAGCTCCGAGGGCTGGGTCGTCCTTGCGATTCGATGTAAAACGATCGAGGTGTGAGATATTGCCCTAAAAACTAAGGTAATTTTGATTAATTAATGTGATTGAGCGACTTATGATAAGGATAATTAATTTAAATTTGATCTTTAAGATTGATCATGATTGATTCTTTCACATAAAGACAGACATTATTAAATAACTCACGTCAACATGGAAGGTTCTGATCCGTTCGGATTTCTTTTGTTGTGTGGGAGGTGACGCAAAAATAAACCAAGGGCTGGTGGGAGGGGAGATGAAAAAAAACCAGCTAAATAAAACGGTTGAAAGTGGTGGGACAAAAATAAACCGTACTATTCAGCCAACTCAAACATTAGGAGTAGAGATTGCAAAATTTTCAAATATGATAAAAAACACTATAATGGTAACCAAATTTGTTTTACAACCAACTGAAAACAGGCTTATGTATCACATAGCTTGTTATTAGTTTGTCACCCATACCGGTTCAATAAAATCCCGAACGACCTTAGGTTACACCTAGAGACCGTGGATGTCACGTCCTTCTCCCGATACAAAAAGGACCACATATAGATTCAATAAATTATTTTGTAGATGAGTTGCAAAAAATCACAAAATCCATCATATAGTCATTGTGACAGTTTCATATAGCCCAAAGCCACCAACTCATCAGTTACCGAACAAATTCATAAATACTAGGGTGGGGTGGGGTGGGGTGGGGGGCTTTGGTATAAGACCACAAAATCTTAGCAAGAGAACAATCTAGTGAGATGTGTTGAATTGATTTCTCATTTTCCCAAACAATATTTTGCGCAACCTTGCCATCTACACATTTTGAGGTTGTCTTCAGATAGGATCATCCTCCTATATAAATTTCAAATGATAAATTTGAGTTTCTGAGGGACTTTAAGTTCCCAAACAAATTTATAGTTAAAATGTTGGATATAATTGACAAAGTCTGAACACATAGATTTGGCAGAAAAATGCCAGAAGTTTTAAGCTTCCACGAGAAGGTGTCTGGTTCATGTGTGAGGTTGACCGCTATCAACCTGTAAAGCCATCTTTAATGCTAGACACTTATTCAAGCTCTTACGAAAAATGAATAAACACCGTTAAAATAGAAAACCATCAGAGCGTCATTTGTTCCAACAGCAATGGGCGCTAGTAAAACAGTCGTTGCACAGAGTTTTCTACCGCGTATAAACAACAAATGCCCAAGGGTCTGGCACCAAGTCTTCCGTCGATGCCAACCTAGACTCCAAGATTCGAAGGCCTAATCGTCTGTCTGCTAGGAATTCAATCATGACGCCCCTGTTATGCCACCAACGTTGAGTATCCCTTAAACAGTTGCCGCAAACCTGTCCACTTCACGAGCGCCCGACGGAAAGCAATGTATTAATGGGACTTGACTCTAGAAAAAATATATTTTGGTTGACACCATTGCAGTTGAAAGATGTTGTATGCATAGTGCCAAAAACCTATATGACACTCACTACATCATATAGTCACCAAAACGCAAAGGGGCAATGCGTCTTGGGCTAGGCCTGGCAGGAAGGCGAGTGTGAGCGACGTTTTTGGTGTTTGTCTATAGCGTTTTTCTCTAGTGTTATTTGGTAGTGGGTTTCCCTAGTGTTATTTGATAGCTGTTTCCTCTAGTGGTTTTCGATAGAGTTTTCCCTAGTGGCTTTCGGTAGCGATTTTACAGCTATGTATTTTATTTTATAGGGTTTTTACATTTTGATGTTTTGTTTTCCCGTTATCTTTGCTTTGTTTTTTCATGTTTTATTACCCTAATTTTCTTATGTAATTCCATTTGTATTTGTTTTCACATTCTTTTTATGTTTCTTGTTTTCATTTTGTCCTTTTCTTTTTCGTTTCTAACATATGTTTTTAAAATAATACGTATAAACTTCTTTTCTAGTACACGTAATTAATTTTCCATTTTAAAATAATTTATATCAATATTTGAACAATTTTGCCTAACAGGTAAACATTTTCTAATACGTGGTGTACATTTTTTGAATAAAGCATCTTTAAAGCACATGGTGGATATTTTTAAATTTTGGTGACCATTTGAAAATTCGTGAACATGTTTTATGTTTTATGAACATTTTTAAGATCATGATTTTTTTAAATAGACGACCATTTTTGAACCATTCTTAAATTCATGAAAATGTTAACATTTTTAAAAGAAGTAGTGACTGATTTTTGAATTTGTGAACATTTTTTGAATTACCTAATGTTTTATAAATTCTGAATATTTTTTAATCTTGGAGTTACATATTTTTGGAGTATGTAAAAAATCCAGCAGCCGGTGTTTTGTTGGAAATTAAAACCAGCCAGAAAACCACCAAAATAGATATAAAAACCATATTTACTGTCTGATGGCGATTGCCCAGTGTGACTCGCGTACTATATGACGCAAAGACTGTCATACACGAGTCATGCATTGTGTATAACGGATTTTCAGAACATGGGGCAACCGATCACTTTATTTTAAACCCCCCAAAACAAATGCTTAGAGGATTTGAAAAAAAAATTGTATTTTTCCCCATGAGTACGCATGCATGTGATCTAAGTACCTGCGAAAAATCGTTTGAAAATATGTTGTATTGTATGCTGCACAAAACGGACAAAATTACGGCGCAAAAAGGAAAAGAACTGGCCCAAAACTGCATGTATTTTGTCTTTTTTAATCTCTCACATGCAAGCACGTATATTAGTAAAATGTTGGCACGTTATATTGCACTGCTATATGTGCATGTACACAAAATTTTAGAATTCCTCAAGCCGTAAAAAGTTGTTTTTTTTAACTCCAAAATAACGGGCACTGCCTGTGCTCAGATATCAATTTTCGTGCATTGTGGCCATATCCCAAACCAAGAAGATCTCTACTTTTAATGGACGACTTGGTGAATAGTCCGTGTGATTTATTTTCGCTGGTCTTTTTTTGTCATCCCCCCACGCTGGTCTTTTTTCGTCATCCTCTCCCACTCTGGTTCCACCGATTTTCACCCTCCCACGAAGGAAAAAAACGCTCCAAACAACCGTGCGAGCAGCTCTTCTCCTCGATTACCCTCGTGCGCACTAGGGTTTCCTACGCCACCGCCGCCGCCAGGGAACTCCTCGACCAGCCCACCCTCCTGCCGCTCCGCCCCCTTCCCTTCCCATCACCGCGATCGCCCCTCCATCTCCTTCGAGCCACTCCCCTGCCATGAACATCACCTTTCGCGTTGTACATGACGATGCACGGCCTGACGGCGAGAACCTCCACGGGAACGCGGCGGTGAGCCTGTGACGCCCGGATAATTAAGCTACAGTGATCCCATACTAATGGTGCCACGTCACCACTGTTACTGCTGCTAATCTATTGTTAGATCAAAACCGGTCCAAAATTCAAATTCAAAATTTGGTAAATAATAAAATTTTCAAATATTAAAATAAAAATGTTAGGTTTGTGTTAAATATTACATAGATAAATACGGTGTAGTAAACACATTTTTATAAAATACCTAAATAATTTAAAATGATTTAAAACAGGAAAGTAAATAAATAAAAGAAAAGAAAATACAAAAGAGAAAAACTAAACTAACAAAAAAAATCAAAGAGAAAGCACCCCCCCACTGGGCTTCGGCCCAGCTGGCCTGCCCAACTGGCCAAGGTCCACCCCCACTCCATATCCCCCCACTCCTCCCGTACCCCGAACCCCACCAACACTTCCCCCCCTCTCCAAAATATCTCCCCCTCTCCCCCGATTGGATCGGGATCGAGGGAGGAGACCGCCGACACCGCCGCCCGGATCGTCCATCGCCGCGCCGACCCCCTCGCCGGCCTGCTTCCGCTCTGCCCCGTTGTCCTCGTCCTCCTCCCCAAGTCGCTCCCCGCGCACCATTGCCCCGTGCCCCACGAACCCCCTGTGAGGCCTCGCCCCTCTCCACTCCCCCCCGCTCC
The DNA here is from genome assembly GCA_021605145.1 of Aegilops bicornis. NCBI lineage: Eukaryota > Viridiplantae > Streptophyta > Magnoliopsida > Poales > Poaceae > Aegilops > Aegilops bicornis. The sequence goes on along the minus strand of CM038675.1, from coordinate 512,218,087 downwards.
CTACGCTCGCGCCGTCGTCGCGCACCACGTCCTGCCGCCCGGTCGCCTTCGGCCGCTTCATTCGCGCCCGTCGCCGCGCCAACCCGTTGCTCCTCGTCCGTTCGCGCTCACCGCGCCGACGCTGCTGGCGGCGCCCGCCGTGGTCACTTCGCCACCATCGCCGCTGGCCTCGCTCTCCGTCGGCGTCGTCCCACTGCCGACCTCCGCGTGCCATAGCCGCCACCCGTTCCCTGTCGCCAGATGCCGCTGCTGCCGTGTACCGGCCGTCAGGCACATCCCGACCATCTCATGCCTCGCTTGTCGGCCTCATTCTTCTGGCCGCGCCCAGCCACCCTCTCCGTCGATGCCGTCTCCGCCGCGACCGGCGTTTCCCGGCCGGCGCCGTGGCCGCGGCGCTTCGCCGGGTCATGGGCTCCGCCATTAAACCCGCCATGACCCACGCAGCCGCGCTGGCCATAATCATCGGCCCCTCTGGGCCAATGACAAACGGTGCCCACGCCCCTGAGAACGAAAATTTAAAAAAAGATTTAATAAAAAAATAATTAAAATATTAATTAGTTAATTAATTAAAGAATTAATTAACTTAATTAATCCTGATTAGATTAACCTAATCACCTAGTTTAGTTAATTAATCTGTTAGGTTAGTTAACAGTCAATGACATGCGGGACCCACACGTCAGTTGACCGTCAACACCTCTGTTGACTGCTGACGTCATGATGACGTCAGCAAACACTGTTCTAGATAATGTTGTTTTAAAACAATTAAATAAATCTTAAAAATGATTTAAATCTTTTAAAATGAATATAAAATAAACCGTAGCTCAGGGGAAAATACTTTCTACATGAAAGTTGCTCATAACGACGAGACGAATCCGGATATGCAGCCCGTTCGTCCGCCACACATCTCTAGCATAGCAAACATGGAACTTTCCTCCGGCTCCTTCCGCTCGAAAACGCGAAACACCGGGGATACTTTCCCGGATGTTTTCCCCCTTCACCGGTATCACCTCATACCGCGTTAGGGCATGCCCAGCATCACGCTTTGCTTTGTCATGCATCGTCATGCATATATTTGCATTGTATTCATGGTTTCTTCCCCCTCTTCTTCCGCTAGACACCGAGACCGACGTCATTGCTACCCAAGACGACTACGGAGTTGACGACCCTCTCTCTTGCCGAGCAACCGGGCAAGCCCCCTTGATCACCGGATATCGCCTATTCTTCTCTATACCGCTTGCATTAGAGTAGTGTAGCATGTTACCGCTTTCGCTAATCCTATCTTCTTTGCATAGCCTTTGTCCTTGCTACTACTGTTGTTACCTTTACCGCTATCCTACATCGCTTAGTATAGGATGCTAGTGTTCCATCGGTGGCCCTACATTCTTGTCCGTCTGCCATGCTATACTCTTTGGGCTGTGATCACTTCGGGAGGTGATCACGGGCATATACTATATACTTTACACTATTACATTACATGTAATCTTGCTTTCGGAGATGGGGTTTGAAAGGGACGGTGGCTCCATCCGGTAGAGGTGGGCACAGGTTCCCACGGCCCCGATTGTTACTTGTGGCGAGCGGCAGGCAGGTTGAGACCACCTAGGAGAGAGGTGGGCACAGCCTGGTCGGCGTTCGCGGATACTTAACACGCTTAACGAGATCTTGGTATTTGATCCGAGTCCGCCATTTGGTCTATACGCACTAACCAACTACGTGGGAAAGATATGGGCACTTTCGGCGTCGTGGTATCGATCGAAGCCTTCGTGACGTCGGCGGGCCCGGCCTTGGCCGGATTGGAATGTAAGCCTGCTCTTGTATTAAGGGGGCTAGTTCTGCTTCCGGCCGCGTTCGCAACATGCAGGTGTGCTAAGGGCGATGGGCTCAGACCCCTGTGTGCTTAGGTTTAGACCGGCGTGCTGACCTCTCTGTTGGCCTAGGTGGAGCTGCGGCATGTTGATCTTCCGCGGCCGGGCATGACCCAGAAAAGTGTGTCCGGCCAAATAGGATCAAGCGTGTTGGGTTATGTGGTGCACCCCTGCAGGGAAGTTAATCTATTCGAATAGCCGTGATCTTCGGTAACAGGGCGACTTGGAGTTGTACCTTGACCTTATGACAACTAGAACCGGATACTTAATAAAACACACCCTTCCAAGTGCGGATATAACCCGGTGGTCGCTCTCTAACAGGGCATTGAGGAGGGGATCGCCGGGTAGGATTATGCTATGCGATGCTACTTGGAGGACTTCAGTCTACTCTCTTCTACATGCTGCAAGACGGAGGCTGCCAGAAGCGTAGTCTTCGACAGGATTAGTTATCCCCCCTCTTATTCTGGCATTCTGCAGTTCAGTCCACCGATATGGCCCTTTACACATATATCCATGCATATGTAGTGTAGCTGCTTGGTTGCGAGTACTTTGGATGAGTACTCACGATTGCCTTGTTCCCCTTTTTCCCCCTTTCTTTACCCGATTGCTGCAACCAGACGATGGAGCCCAGGAGCCAGACGCCACCGTCGATGGCGACTACTACACCGGAGGTGCCTACTACTACGTGCAGCCTGCTGACGACGACCAGGAGTAGTTAGGAGGATCCCAGGCAGGAGGCCTGCGCCTCTTTCGATCTGTATCCCAGTTTGTGCTAGCCTTCTTAAGGCAAACTTGTTTAACTTATGCCTGTACTCAGATATTGTTGCTTCCACGACTCGTCTATGATCGAGCACTTGTATTCGAGCCCTCGAGGCCCCTGGCTTGTATTATGATGCTTGTATGACTTACTTATGTTTTAGAGTTGTGTTGTGATATCTTCTCGTGAGTCCTCGATCTTGATCGTACTGCGTTTGCGTGTATGATTAGTGTCTGATTGAATCGGGGCGTCACAAGTTGGTATCGAGCCCATTTGTAGGAATCCCCTTCCACACTCCTTGGCGAAGTTAAGTCTAGTCATTGCAAAACTTTTACTAACATGGTTGTGTGCCTTACGGCCCACGCCGCCATTGGGTGGTATTAGGATCTTTACTCCTCGATCTTTACTCACGGGACCACAGGCTCTCTTCTATTCGAGTTAAACGATTTTGCTAAAAACAAAACTAACTTTAGGTTCTCGTAAGTACTTCTCCCGGAGAGCCCCTCACTTCAGATGATCGCTTGCTGCACTAGAATAGAGGATTCCGAAGTTACTCTACGATGTTCTCTCAAGTCTTTGTGCCATCGCATTTGCGATTTCCTTCCACCGTCAACCCCTATGAAAGCTGCATACACTTGCCATTCATATAATCATTACCCATTGATCTTGTTATTACAAGATACCCCGAAATTCTCTCTATTGTTCTGAGAATCCTTTTGTGCCTACTGCCTTGCAGTTCCTTGTCTCCTGAATACCCCTACGGATAATTTCTCGCACTTACCGAGTATCCACTCATCCCTAGTTGATGCATGTATGTAACGAATCCTCAAAATATCATTCGATCTTCCGAAAATCTTGAGCATCCTATTGCTCTTGAAATTCTTGATTGCTTGCATTATGGTTAATCCCATAAGTCTGGTAATCTTGTTGACATCCATTGTCATTGACATTTTGAGTCCGTTGATTCGATTTGTTGCGAATGCTCGCAATCCTCAAACAGATCCTAGAATTCATCCTTCCGACTCAGGCGTCGTTTTAATCATGAGCTGGTTCTCGCCAATTAAATTGTCGTTGATTGTGCCCCTAAGTATTGAACTTATCCATCCTTGATCGGGCGTGCCTTCTGATCCTTCGCTTTGTAAATCATAATTCCTTAGCAATTGCGCTCTAAGTTATTCAGTTGTTTCCATAATCCAATGTCTTTGCCTTGCTTCTTCCTCTGGTTGTGTGCCGATACTCACCCCAGATCCTTGTTGGATTTTATCCGACAATGTCCTTCATATTCAATAACCTTGAGCCTTTCGTAGGATATATACCGCCTTTGGTAAATTGTATCCTCTGCTTTGTCAACCATACTCTGCTACCGAGCTTGTGTTATTTACTCCACGAAGTTTGTGGTATATGTTCCTAAGAGGCCCCGATGGGTTGGACATATGCCTTCTCTAAACTGTGTGACCCCAGAAACTACTACGGGTCATACTCCACTAGTGTTATGTCAGATAAAATTTTAACACACAAATTCGTTGAAGGCGAGAAGTGAATGAAAGGTTATGCATTAAAGAAGTGGGAGTCGACCTTGAACTTTGTGTTCATGCCCATGGACACGATGTAGATCCTATGATGAAAGCTTCTTGTAATAATAGCTATTTCCTTGATATAATATGCTTTGGTATCGGTGCATTGATCCTTTGCAATCGTGCTTCCGACCGTATGTTCTTCTTTGATCCCATTTCTTGCGCAATTTTAAGCACTTGTCTTCTGTGGATCAATACCCTGGTCCAACCTCTACTTTGACCTGTCGTCGAGTATTACACTCTGGTATCTCGAGAATATTACCGAACTACATAACTTCTTGTGAGTTCTTCATCAACTATTATTTCTTGATGATTCCAATTTTCTCCGGGTTTTGAGTTGTTTGTCACTCGAAACACCGATAACTGAATCGAGTCTGTTCTACGGTTCAACTACTCTTTGTAATCCTTATTACCTGCGAGTTGTACTCGCTGATGTCATTCCCAACCGATTGACTACATCATCATCGTCATGTTAAAGCTTAAATTGTGCTACCTGGTCCTTATTCCCAGAGCACAACTTTCGATGATGAGCTAAGCTTACGTCGGCTTTCCTTGTCATATCATTTCGCCTTGAACAACAAGCTTGATTACGAGTTAGGGCCTTTTCGTGGTTCCAATAACTTTTCGCTTCATCATTCCTTTGACTTGATGTCATCGTCGATCTATTACATCTTCGTGGAGCCTCTCGACAAAATTTGTCGTGATCATGATCAACATCTTGACTCCTTCCTGGATATCAATTGAATTCATGATGAGAAATACCATCCTTGCCCTCGATGATTTGTGTTGTCATCGACCACTTTAATGCCTCCCCTCCAACACAAACTTGTTCGTGTTCTGTGTTATACCTTGAGTTCCTTGCTATCCCGCCTTTGTTCTTAATTACCTTGGAGTATTACCATCTCTTTTGTCAAGAATGTGGTGAGAAATTCACCACCCTTAAGAATTCTTGATACCAGTGATACTTATTAACATCACCATTCTTTTCTTGGTCCCCGTGATGTTTCTAACCGGAATACCGACAAATGGTCTGTGATGTGTAAATTCTAAACTTCGAGCAACCCTCTTGCTTTGAAGTTATTGGTCTATAGTTTCATTCTACGACTATGGCTTATTGAATCACCATTCTGACATTGGTCGTGCAACCAAACCCATATTTCGGGTGCACCTTTCAACCCATGTTTAATTATGTATGTTTTCCTCGAACATACCTCACTATATCATTTGATCTGACAAAGGTTATCTCCTTGTTCAGATATCGTGGAAATCCATTTTTTTGAAATCTCAATGGAATGTCGCTGAGTCCATCAGCCACCTCCTCACCCTCTCCTTGATTTAATGATGAACTCTTGTTTTGGAACTTGCTTCTATAGTTCATTTCCCGAGAATCTTATAATGTCATCTTGTCAAATTGTGTTGCACCTTTTCTTCTCAGGCATCCTAAGTCTGAGGTATCCTGACACCAATCGGATCTGAACCTCGGTCATGTATGATGGTTGGAACATTTTCCAAGCGTTATAACATTGGTCTACATGTGACCTGGTAAGGTGATGTCATGCCTAGCACACCTAGCCGGAGGACCTATTGTTATAGTTTCCTTTTCTGCAAGATTATCCATTCTTCCATGAGGAAATTGTAAGACTTATTCTATAAGTTGTCCTTGATGGATCCTTTGTGTATCCAAAATCTGATCTTTGCTTGAAGACCATGTCAATGCTATCTCCAAGCATGTCTATGATACTCCGTTTTTCAACAAGAACATTTGAAGCCCAATGCTAATTGTTTCCTGCTCAAATTATCCAAACACCACTGTATGGGTAATGTCTTGAAATTTCTCTCCCCTTGCCCAAAGGGTTTTCTACATTATATCCTGTCACGGATATCATGCTATGTTTGTCCTTGGGAAGGAAATACCCCTGAAATATGTGTTTTAACACATTTTCCTTTCCATTGTTTTGTTTAATCTGATAATCATATTTTCCTTTCCATTGTTTGGTTTAACCTTTCTTGTGATCTATATGATCTATGCAGTAATATTCTCCTACTTATGTAAACACCTCGGTGTACAATTCTGTCAGCTAGACCCTGTTACTATTGCTGGCGACATCCTAGTAACCTCCGATGGATGAGAACTTTGCCTATTGGTCCGCCTCGTTCAACGAGCAGGAAAATGGTTCTCTTCGTCCCTCGCCCTTGGTACCAACGTTGTTGCCAACATAACTGACAGGCTATCCTCTGCCATGCCTTGCTACCATGACCGTGCAATATGACGGCGTCCTTCCTACTTTTGAACCACATGGTGGGCCCATAACCCACAGTTCCACATGATCGAAACCTAACTCTCCTGCACCCCCTGTTCCCAAGGTTGTTCCTCGCGTGTGGCCTCGTATGTAATTCACGAGTCATCTTCCGAGGGATCATCAAATCTGTTGCCGGACGCAATACTTATTCCCGATTGCTTTGAGCTCCTTTCACGCCCTGTTTCATGCATCGAACGGTTACACCTTTCGCTCAAACTTCCCATGAAACCTCATTACTTTGCTCTCGATATTTTCTTAAGTTTCAATTCGAGAGTTACTTTCTGCCACCATCCCCGATGATATCGACCAGATAGTCAACCTTGTAGAGGTTCGTTCTCCCGGAATACCCCCTTATTCTTTCGTAAGTACGATGGAACCCCCGAAGAAAGGACGCCGACTTCATCATGATGACCTAAAGCAGAGAAATGAAGACATCAATGTATTGGACTGGCCTCTTCGAGAAGAGCAAGCCAGGATGAGAAGACCCGCTAGATTCGTTACCAAACCTTCCCCCTTTCACTACCTCTTAAATCTCGGGACGAGATTTCTTGTAGTGGAGGAGAATTGTGACGCCCGGATAATTAAGCTACAGTGATCCCATGCTAATGGTGCCACGTCACCATCATTCTTGCTGCTAATCTATCGTTAGATCAAAACCGGTCCAAAATTCAAATTCAAAGTTTGGTAAATAATAAAATTTTCAAACATTAAAATAAAAATGTTAGGTTTGTACTAAATATTACATAGATAAATACGGTGTAGTAAACACATTTTTATAAAATACCTAAATAATTTAAAATGATTTAAAACAGAAAAGTAAATAAATAAAAGAAAAGAAAATACAAAAGAGAAAAACTAAACTAACAAAAAAATCAAAGAGAATTCAAACAAATGTTTGCAGAGAACGGGTGTTCGGTGACTGAGATAGCTTTAGTGAGTTGATGGTTTGACTTGCTAGGTATGCCTGCAAGGAGGACACTGTAATTTGGTCCAACAAGTATGCATACCAATCTTTTGATTGTTCAACATTCTTTATTGCGTGAATTTCAGACATATTAGGATGCAGGTATATGACACTATTGTGTTGTCCGCAGAGGTTCTCATTCTGACAGAAACTGCAACTATGCAAGAGCTTATCGACGGAGATTATGAATTTTGCAGTTCATGTTCTGGACAACAGATTGATACTTTACCAAAGGTGCACCAATCGGCCCTCCGTCTCCTAGGGTGATGGCGCAATGACATCGATAGCGGCAGCAATTACACACAGGTGATGGTGGATTTGTCAACTGACTTCATATCTCTATCTCTACTACCTAAAAAACCTGTAACTCTTCATTCCGATCTTCTGTCTTATGTCGTTTTGTCCAACCGCACACATTTCTCTGGTCGTATGCTAGATTGGAAGAACCGGAACATTTCCTACTGCGTTTGTAATGATGCAGTGCGGTTAAAAACTTTTTATTTACTTGAGTCTGCTACCTCAGATTGATGCGTCATGCTCGGGCAGTAATAGTCTAAGCTTCATCGTGTAACAAGCTCCACCTGCGTGCACAGGTAAGTGGTTCTGGTACTGCTGCTATTTTTGTTTGTTATATTTATTGCCAGTCTGATTGCTACTATCTACTGTACGTGCTTATTGTTTGGCTTTGAAGAGATATTTGCTCGAGGTTATGCCAATTAATTTGAAAGCAGATGGTAAACTGTGATTTGCTCCTCAATTTGTACTGTATATGAGATCTAATGTGTGCCGGTGTGCAGCTAATCACTAAATATTTCCAGTGTGCAGCTTGTGAAATCTTTCAAAGCTATATTTCAAAGCAGATGATAAACTGTAATTTCAAAGCAGATGGCAAACTGTAATTTCAAAGATATATTTCCAGTGTGCAGCTTGTGACATCTTTCTCCGTCTTTGACATCTGATTTGGTAAATATTTGTGGTGCTGAACCACACATGGTTATTGTACCTAATATCATCCGCATGTATTGTAGCTATTTTTGATGCTTTGGATGGTGAACATAAAATTATGTGAATGACATTAACAACAAATGGTTTAGCAAATGAGGCCCTGATTGGATGGCACTGGCAAATGGATCATCAAAGTATATGTTTTAATTTTCCATAGAGACATCTTTTTAACTCTTCATGCATTAGGGTTCAAAATTATTGTACATATATTACCTTCCCCTCGAATAATTCTTTCAAGTCAGCACCTATGTGCAATTGAGTTTTTCGTGTTTTAATGACGGCTTTATTTCAATGTAGATATTATCTTCAGTTTGTACTTGGCCATAGTGGGATGCCAGGAAATATCCTACTCATCAATCGGAATAGTTATTGTCGTTCTAGGAGCTGAAAGACGTCGGTCATTCTAAAATGTCTAACTATACTTTTATCAAAGAGGCAACACCTGATGGTGTGCCGATATCTGTAGGTAAGATTGTAGGATGTCTTCTCGCTTTTTGCCCTTGTCAGGCTTTATATTTTTGTCCCTGTGATCTAGGATTAGTTTAGTAGCCATCTAGAGATAAGACTGTAAAATGAAGTTGCTCTATGTGAAGGTGAAGCTAATGTTTTCCTTGTTACTTTAGCAATTTGTTATATAGCATTCTATTATTCTTTATTCATTGCAAAATTTTGATGGCACCAAAATATTTTATTTGTGATCCTTTTCCTAACCAAATTATCTCATGACAGCTCTGCAAATCAAAACTTGTGACACATCGAATTGTCATAAGAAAAATCTCAACAAATTTGTATGATCATTTTTTCCTTAGTTTTGATTGACAATAAAACATTTATATGTTTCTAATTGGTATATTAGCATAGCGATATTGTGCATGGGTTCATCCTTGTCCTTTAAGCTAAGGTAAATTCCCCTAGATTTGCAATTTTATTCAATGAACAAAATGTCTACTTTATCTACACATACATCTGGTAATGGGGATATTTAGGATGTGATGAAAAATGACATGCTATGGCGGAGATACATGGAGTAGTGCCAAGTCGAGTGATGAGAGGAGATGAGATGAGGAAGACAAGATGAAGATTTACGGCGGGAAACAAACACGACATGATTTAGATGACAAGGGCGTTTTTCCTTCTTGCCGCCCCTCATTGCCGTGTCACACTGTTGAGCCCGATCTAAACACCGATGGCGCTATCTCTCCTCGCGGCGTCACATCAATGTGCCGCATGTGGATGACGAGGGCGTTGTCCCTCCTCTTCGCCGTGTCACACCGTTGTGCCCTATGTAGTCGACAAGGGCACCATCCCTCCTCGTGGCGTCACACCTTTGTGCGTGATTTAGACGACGAGGGCGCTGGCCAACAAGGAGCCCTTCTACATAGACCACTGGATTGGATTGACCAGATGCGGTCGATGGGCACGAGGACTCGGTGCCAATGTTGCGGCGTGAGAGGTTGTCGGCAGGGGAGGAGGCCGGCGATGCCGCGGCGGGGAGAGGAGGTTGTGGGTGACACTGTCGAGAGATGGTCGGTTATGGGGATAATAAGGGACGGGCTCGACCAGTGGTAGGGAGGCGAGATAGTGGGAAGAGGAGGGGTCGGTCGATGCCATGGAAGCACGAGGAGGATGCGGCGACGTCGTTTTTGGAAAGGAGGCGACGGGGACAGGAGCGGATGGGCGGGCGGCTGTAAGGGGAGAGATTTCTATGTGAAGCCAAATATTCAGATGTTGATAACACTGTTTGATAGCACAACATCTTGTCATGCAACTTGGTAAGTAAGGTCTCTTGTCCATTGTTGTAATGATTTATGGTTTTTAATAGCTACCAAATGTAGATTTATCTTCTATATGTATTCATCGGCCGATAAATCTGGTACGTCAGCGACAAAAAAATGCATTGTGTATATATTCTGGATCTTATCGATACATCATAGTCGCTAGAGATTGAAACACCGAAGTATTTAGTGACATTACAAAGATTCGCGAGAGAATTCAATGAAGCCTTTGGAAATTGCATGACCGGCTGAAATTCGGATATATCTAGATGGCAATGTATATTTTTTGTTGGTATTCGAACAAATATGGATAGATAATTTTTTCATTGTCTTAATATTTGAGATACAATCATTTATTTTTGTTTTCACTATATTCAAGATATACTATTGATTTAGGAAATTACAGGTATGTGTCTGGCTATTTTCTTTTGATTTTGTGCTCTCGTGAAACGGTAAACAATTGGTTCATCCGATTTGCACGTTGAGTATTCTCTGTTGCACATTTTTTGACCTTACACATGAAATATTCGTACTAACTAGATATATTACTTTTGCAGGATGGTTATGAGGTGATCAAGAATTTTTTATTATACTTGCTAAACTATCCTAAAGATAACTTTTTTCTTTATATTGTGTGAGAATATATTAAACGCATCAAGTAGATATTAATTCGTAAAACATTAATAATTAGATCAACGCTCTTTATGTATACAATACATGGTCAAACTATATTGTAATCAAGTTAATTACATTGCAAGTTAAGGTAAGTACATTTCAATTATTATCTAATTGTTAATGACTATCTTTTCTATACATGTAACATTATGTTTATATAACTTCAGCAAAATATTTCAAAAGCCCGTAGCAACGCACGAGCATTTTATTAGTGTGATGTAGGTGCTCGAATAGCCACAATAGCACTTTGGCACGGTGGGATTCTCCCGGAAAATCCCTTTCTTTGCTCATGTAGTGAAGGATAGGGCTGAAGGATAGAGGTCTATGTTGAAATTTTGCTAGTAGGCCTTTGGCCCAAAGGCTAACTAAAATTCTGAAATTCTCTTGGCCCATTCATGCACACATGTGAGTGGAGTGAGTGAGGTAAAGTTTAGTCCCACCTCATAAGTTGAGAGAGAGTTGCACCTCTTTATAAGGTGAGCTCTTCTATCACTTGTATGAGTATGTGAAGAGGAGACCTACTCGCTCGCCTCGCCACGCCTCGCCTTGTCACGACGTGCCGCGCCGCGTCGCGGGTTGCGGGATTGAGCCGAGCTGCTCCCGCTGCACCGTATGTGATCTATCCTTCCTGTTCAAGATCATTCATGTTTCTAGTCTGTATCTTAGATGTAATCTGTTTATCCACTATGCTAGTTGATCTATTTTCTATTTATTCAAATTAAATCTCGTAGTAATTTGCTCTTATTTCCAACAGTCTAGCCGTACAAATTGTGTACCCGTCTCGCTCAGGACGAGCAACTGGGCATAACCAACTCTGTGAGCAACGGCGCACGGGCAGCAGCCCGTTTCTATCGGTTTTTGCGTATTCCTTTATCTTTTGCTCTCCATAGTTTTCTTCCAAATATTTATTTACTATTATTTTTCTGTTTTTTATTTTATGGTTTCTTTTACTACTTATCATTTAAAAATAAAGAACATCTCTCAAATATGTGAACATTTTTATTAATATGTGAACATGTACAAAACACCCAAAAAAAATTCTTACAAGTCTTGAACATTTTTTAAACTCATAAACAATTTTCAGTTGGAATATTTTTGAATATATATAAAATATATATCTGTAAACATTTATTGGATATTTTTAAAAGATTTTTAAAAATGTATTTCATTTTTGAATTCACATAGATTCTTTAATCTGTTGAAAAATGTTTTTCCCACAGTAAGTTTAACCATTTTTATTGGGTAGCGAACATCTGTTACCCATTTTCTCAGGAACAAATGGAGTCGCGTGGGGGAACGGTATTGGGTTGGTCTGGTGCGCATTTTAGTGCTTATTATTTGCTTATAGCGACAACGAAGAATGGAAGCTCTTAATCCTTGTGAAATAACTAGTTAAGGGATACCCATTGCAAAGGTCACTCTCAGGTCATTTACATTGGTATGATTAGCACGGGTGCTAGGATCTAGTGGCGCACAGAGTTTTCTTTTTTTTCTCATAGATATTTTTCCTCAAAACATGTTTTCTCTTGAACCTTGCGTCTAAATCCCGAACCATCTTCATCGTTGGATTTGTCGCGTCAAGATCTTTAAAATTAGATCCAATGTTAATAGCTTTCGACGAACTTTTTCACTAAAAAACAGAAAGCAAAAACCGGGAACCGGGAGCACGGTTTTTCCCCACTTCGATTACAAGCACCGAAGCTAAAATGTCAATCATCTTTTATATGCTTTTCTAGATGCATAGACACATTCTCGACCTACCTAAACCACGTGAGTCGCGGTAATACTTGGAAAATTCTAGCAGCCTACATGGCCATTCGGAGACAATTTACCCGTGCCTAACCGGTTGGTGCTTGGTTTAACAAGTCAGTTGGAGACTGACCGACTATTCAGGAGTAGTCAACACCAACCGGCCGTATCTCTCCTCTCACTTGGCCGCGAAACCATCGTCTTCTTGGACAGTGTCTCCCCAACTTGTTTAAAATCTTCGCGCAAAGTTAGGAGAGGAACATTGACTATTTGACTAGTGACTAGGAAGACTGGAACTACGACCAATCTCAATGTACCCCTTCTTCTGCAATCGAATCGTTTTCTAAACGAAATTGCTTCACGGACGACAGTTAGCGCACGACATCCGAACGATACTAAACTCCCCAACTGTGCTCCTGCATGCACGCTTGATTTTCACGCTGCCACGTAAGAATCGTTCAGTCATCGGCCGCACGTTCGTCGTGTGTATAACAGCTCTGTTTTCTAAAATCCGCGCTGTCTTCTTCAAGTACTACCGCCTCGCACCTGTGTGATGCATCCCACGAAAGAGAAAAGCATGTTTTTTTTGCGAGGGAGAAAAGCATGTTTTTAATCCTTCAAGTTTCTCAAAAGTAGCCCCTAAAAAAAGTTTCTCAAAAGTATACACTTGGTCCCTTAAAAATTTTGGTATACATTTAGTCATTCAAGTCTCAAAACAAGATAAACTTGGTCCAAAATCAGATTTTAAGCACGTTAACCGAGTTCGACCATGTTGACCAGGTTTGATCGGTGAACAGTAAATTCAGAAAAATAGCAAAAAGAAACTGAAGTTTTGTGCAACCAAGATGCTTGGATGCGCTAGGTGCATGAAAAATCATGTGGTGTTTCGACATTTGAGGAGCTCGTGGCAAAAAAAAATATTGGCTCACAAAAAAAAAATCAAAAGTTGTGTTTTTTGCTAGCACTCCTCGGATGTTATTTGTCCACAAAAATTTACATGCACCTACCACACCCAAGCATGTTGGTTGTCACGAAATTTCAGATTTTTTAAAATTTGATTGCCATTTTTTTTCATTTTACTATTCATCGGACAAACCTGGTCAACATAGTCAAACTCAATCAAATCCCGGTCAACGTGCTCAAAATCTGGTTTTGAACCAAACCTATCCGGTTTTGAGACTTAAAGGATCAAATATATTTCAAAAAATCTTAAGGGACCAAGTCTATACTTTGAAGAAACTTAAGAGACTAAAACCATACTTCTATTGGCTCAATTTGTGATGACGGTCGGCAATATATCCCTTCACCTTTAGGCCAAAGTGCCAAACCACCTATTAGAAGAAACAACCTAAAAAAACTATTAGAAAAAAACATGTATGTTTGGTTTGATCTTGTGCTTTTATTAGATAAATGGTTTGATCTCGTGTTGGCGGAGGGGTTATCTGCTTTGGAGTGCATGATACTTTTTTAAATCTGTGATAACGCTTGAACATTGTGCTATCTAGTGTCCTTATGACGCGAACACACCTAGATCTGACTGAGTCCCAAGTCGATCCCGTGGCAGCTGGGCGAAACCCTAGCCGCCGCCCGCACCTTGCCGCCGCAGAAGGGCGCCGTCGGGCGAAGCCCAGCTGGCGTTGGCGGTGGCAGGGCCCCTTCTCCCTCCTCCCATGGTGGCTACATCGTGGGACATGGCAAGCGAGCGGGGAGCGCGATGCTCCCGTAGGGCGTTGCGGCAGCAATGCGAACGATTGGGCCTTGGGTGTGGCGGCTGCGTGGCGAAGGTGGCGGGGTGGGCCGGCGCACGTGATGGCGGGGCGACTGGTGCCGGTTCCGTCAGATCTGCTTCCTAAAGCTGTGGGCTGTGGGCAGCAAGGACCGGTGTTCTCTGCTGTGGCGGCTATGTCGTCGGTGTGGTGGAGGCAGCAGTGTGGTGGCGGTCCTTGTGCTCTTATCGCATCACGGCAACAATCTGCATGATCAGTCCTCCTCGATCTGGTCGCCGACGTGTTTCAGAACTAATGCCGGAGGTCTTGCCCAAGAATATCTGGATCGGATAGAATCCGGTTGTACGCGTCCATATCAGCCTACGTGGCTCCAGGAGGGCGCTGCGCGAAGCTCTGTTGTTTGTTGACACCATGGGACATGTCGACATCTCGTTTTTCATGGCACGGACAGCGGCAGAGAAAATCTTGATGGCTAAAATCGGAGAATCAGCAAAGCGGAGGGGGCCTTGAAGACGATGGAGTCATCCAGGTGTTGACAATTTCCAGTAGCAGCAGTGTCAAGTAGGGACGACAGCACTGGAGGATTTCATTTTTGGTGGTACTTTCGGGTGCCGAGTCGTGACTTTGAGGATAAAAGCCTAAGGTCTGGCCTTCATTGGTTGTGTCTGTACAATTGCCTTGTTGAAGGTATTGTTTGGATAGCTTGGTTTTTCTTCAGGGTGAAAACTTATGATCTTGAATCGGGTGACGATGGTGCTTGTCCACTGTTTTCTTCCTGAAGGCATCGCTTTTGGAGATCTTTAATGTTTTCTAGGTATTGTCTTTGGTGGTGGTTTGTGTGCTCCTGCGAAGAGGAGTTGGTCACTGTGGCAAGGTTTTTTTCTTCTTCTTTTTCTTTTGTTTTTTAGGGTTGTGTTATTTTTTGTTGGTGCAGAGGGGCTGAGTGTAATTAGTATCTTGACGATATTAATATATTCTCCTTTTCAAAAAAATCTAGTGTCCTTCTATACAGGAAAACAAACGCATGATTGATTTGATATTATTTTTTTAGAAAAGGAGGATGACCCCCGGCCTCTGTATCTGGGAGATGCATACGGCCACTTTATTAATTATTCTCGAGGACCTTACAAAGTATTACAGACAATATTCCTGAATCCATCATTTCGGCAACATATGCTGCTACTCTTATCCATATGATGAAGGGATGCTAGTTGGGCCACTACCCAAACCACTTACCTAAACTTAACATCAAAAGCCGGAAGCCCCAGCCGAGCCACATACCGGGTCTGGGGTACGATCCGGTCAGACACACTCTTGTGTCGTCGCAGTCATCTTCCACAGGTCTGTCTTCAGAATATATCGAGTCTTATACCTTCTGTAGGCCACTCCGCCATCGACATCACCATGACGCCAGACAGCTACCTCCACCTGCGCGAGTCCATCTCCGCGCATCTAGCGGCGAGCCTCCACAGCGCCATGCCGTCGATCTTCGCCGTCATCAATGAGTGAGATGAAGTACCGCTCCACCACGGCATGTACAAGGTGAGGAAGGGCGAGGTCCCCATTGAAGACACGGCCGGAAAAGAAGCACCGCAGCCACGAGATACTGCCTGGAGCTGCGACGCGGTAGATCAGACGGGCCGCCACCAGGAACCAGACAAGCTCGCCATGCACACCCAGCATCCCCATGCCCAAATCGGCGCCTTCAAGATGGTGACGACGATGTGGCGCCGCCGCCGCTTAGCCACTGGGGCTAGGGTTTTCACCCGGGCGCAGAGGAAGGGGGGAGTCAGGGGAGGTTTAGCCTCGGCGCCGCCACCAAGGAGGGAATGGCTTCCAGGACGCCATCGACGCCGTGACCGCCACCGGCGGCCAAGGGTTTTCCTCGGCCAAGCACCCTGCCGCCATCTCCGAACCAGCAACAACATCAGCAGGCGTGTGCACGCCGGAGATCCAGGCCATCCGGAGGTCATGCATCACGAGCGGACCAGATCGCCTCCGATCTGACATGGGGAGCCCGGGGCCTCCCCGCGCCATGACTAGCGCCCACCGAAACCTCGCTGCCCGCGCAGCCGAGGGGATCCGGCCTACCTCACCGACGAGCACTCCCCGCCGCCAGAGGAGCGCTGTCCGCACCAGCGAGGCCGCCGCCTCAGATCCAGGCCCTCACCGGCGAAGACCATGGCAACCAGAGCCAGATGCATCAGATCGGACGGATCCGGACACTAGCGCCATGGCAACGCGTAGATAACCGGAAGACGACCCGCCGTGTCGAGTGCCCCCCAGCGCCACGAGCAAGGTCCCCCGCCGCCGCCGTCGGCCGCGAGGCTTCGCCTTGCGGCGTCCTACGGCGGCGGAGAGGGGCCGGATCTTGGCGGCGGCTAGGGCTGCAGAGTCCGCCCGTGTCGCTCGCACGGGAGATTGATTTACTATTATGAGTTGATGATCATTGACATGTGAGGCAGCCAAACCATATATAGCAGCTCAAACAAAATAGACGGAGGGAAGGGACAAAGCTCATCTAGCCAAGAATGTGCCAATAATGGCATTACCTTCATGGCAAGGCGACATGTGGCAGGCAAACAAAACACATCAAGATTCAAAGCAAACACAATTGGGACCTCTAGTCCCTACCATGTCAAACTCGTTGTAACGGTGGTTGCTCTTGGCCAACAGCCGCAGCAGCAAGGAGGCTTACCAATCATCTAGAACCTACGTTTTGGCCGCATCCAAGCATTTCATGATGATGAACTGATAACGGTCATGCTTTCTCTGTGCAAATGTGAGAAGCCACGTCTCGAAATGAAGACGACGTGTACGTCGCTGCACCGTAGGACTGTTCTCTACCATGACCAAAATTGAGGCCAACTCCAACCGTCCAAGGCATTTCGTCCGGTTGTGTCCGTTTGAATCTGTGATGGCAAAAATCATAGCTTAGCGCACGGATGTAAACATAAATTATATTCTTCACGTGTTTGTTTGGACGCATTTTCAGCTTAAATTTACGTGTGATTTATACAAGCGAACGCCCAACCACCATCCACCCGTTCTATTTAGGCCTAGTTCTTTTGAGCAGATTGTGTAGAATTTTGGTCTGGAAAATCTGAAGCCAAAAGAACTCGTTTTGACTTCCAAAATCTGGAGAGGATTCTCTAGAATCCTAGTGCAATCCAAAAGCACCCAAAAAGCTTGATTTTCCCAGAATCCTGAGATTCTGGCAAGTCCCACCAGTAAAAACGTTTCAAAATAGAAGAGTACCCCTATCCCATCGCGAAATTACACCAGGAATGCCACTGCCCATCCACGCGCTACGCTGGAACAAAGGAAACGAGCAGCGACGGCTAGGGTTGCCGCGCCGTTGCCGGACCAACCTCGCCGGCCAGGCCCTTGCCGCCGCCGCCGCCCGCCTTATCTCCCTCCGTCGCCCCTCTTCCTTTTCGTCCTCCCCTTCGCCATGTCTCCGCCAACATCGACAGCCACCGGCGCTGCACCTCGACGGCCACAAGCAGCCCCACGCGAGGTGCAGACCACACCCACGGTGAGGCATCCTCTTTTCCCATCTCTCTGTTCTTCTTTTTTCTTATGCTATGGATAGCTAGATTGATTTATGTTGCATAGGTAGATGGATTGATGCTTGGATTTGTTAGATAGATGAATGGATTGATTGCGTGCTGTTAGATGGATGGATGGTGCTAATTTTTTGCACCCAGATTGCTGATGCTGTTAGATGGATGGATGGATTTGTTAGATAGATGGATGGATGGATTGATTGTTGAATACAGCTTGTTTGCCTATTTACAAAAATGAATAACTAGAAAGAGATATCCACAAGCATAATTTTCACTAATAATTCTAGTGTTGGGCAATATGGCAGTATGAATATCATTGTTTTCAATGTATTGGTATGTGAATTCCTAGTACATGACACTATTTTCTATGATGATGCTAATTTAAGATGGAGAAAGTCAAAGAACCCAAAGCAAATTGGGACAGTGCTGCTCATACAATTTTTATGAATGCGTGCGTAGAGGAGGTTCGAGCAAATAATACATAGCGGTGGTTGTTTGTCGGACATAGGACAAGCTAATTTGCATAAAAAGTTCAACGAACGCTCTGGAAGAAACTATTCGACCCGGCAAATCAAAAATAGGTGGGGTGTATGTAGAAGCGAGTACAACACATGGAAGACATTGATCCAGCAAGCATCTGGCTTAGGAAGAGATGAGCATACACACACTATTGCAGCTACAAATGAGTGGTGGGCATTGGAGATAAAGGTATTGTTGTTGTCATGTAATTTCTTAAATAACGAGTCATGTTGCTTCGGTTTTGATATTAACCTCTGGTGCTATATGATTACAGGCACATCCAGAAGCTGCCAAGTTTCGCTATGCTCCACTAGCGGAGGAGGAAAAAATGTCAGAGGTTTTCGATACTACTTGTATCACAAATGAGCATGCGAGGGTGCCAACTCCCTCGTATCAAGGTGATCCCTCTCGAATCAGTTTGGAGGATGACTCAGGGTGTGATAGTCATGAAGGCCAAGTTACCCCTGTTCAAAATCGAGCCAAGGGTGGGAAGAAGAGGGCGTGTCCTTATTCGCCAAGTCCAAAGATGAATGACAAGTGGGCAAGTGAGAATGCTAAAAATGAGGCTTTTGTACGCATGGTGGACATCTTTGGTGCAAGAGACAAGAGGGATGCAGAGGAGATTGCGAGGGAGAAGAGGGATGAAGAGGGAAGGGCAAGGGAGAGGAGGGATGCAGAGAAGAGAGATGTAGAGGAGAGTGTGGTGAAGGAAATATGCCCTAGAGGCAATAATAAAGTTATTATTTATTTCCTTATATCATGATAAATGTTTATTATTCATGCTAGAATTGTATTAACCGGAAACATAATACATGTGTGAATACATAGACAAACAGATAAGTCACTAGTAAGCCTCTACTAGACTAGCTCATTAATCAAAGATGGTTATGTTTCCTAACCATAGACATGTGTTGTCATTTGATTAATGGGATCACCTCATTAGAAGAATGATGTGATTGACATGACCCATTCCGTTAGCTTAGCACTCGATCGTTTAGTATATTGCTATTGCTTTCTTCATGACTTATACATGTTCCTATAACTATGAGATTATGCAACTCCGTTTACGGAGGAACACTTTGGTACTACCAAACGTCACAACGTAATCGGGTGATCATAAAGGAGTACTACAGGTGTCTCCAAAGGTACTTGTTGGGTTGGCGTGTTCGAGATTAGGTTTTGTCACTCCGATTGTCGGAGAGGTATCTCTGGGCCTTCTCGGTAATACACATCACATAAGCCTTGCAAGCATTGCAACTAATGAGTTAGTTGTGAGATGATGTATTACGAATGAGTAAAGAGACTTGCTAGTAATGCAGATTGAACTAGGTATTGGATACCGACGATCGAATCTCGGGCAAGTAACATACCGATGACAAAAGGAACAACGTATGTTGTTATGCGGTCTGACCGATAAAGATCTTCGTGAAAATGTAGGAACCAATATGGGCATCCAGGTCCCGCTATTGGTTATTGACCGGAGATGTGTCTCGGTCATGTCTACATTGTTCTCGAACCGTAGGGTCCGCACGCTTAAGGTTTCGATGGCGGTTATATTATGAGTTTGTGTATTTTGATGTACCGAAGGTTGTTGAGTCCCGGATATGATCCACGGACATGACGAGGAGTCTCGAAATGGTCGAGACATAAAGATTAATATATTGGACGGATATATTTGGACACGGAAAGGTTCCGAGAAGTTTGGAGCTCGGGAGGTTCTGGAACCCCGGGAGGTATATGGGCCTTATTGGGCCCATGTAGGAGGAAGAGAGAGAAGGAACAAGGGAGGCGCCCCCAAGCCCAATCCGAATTGGGGAGGGGCGGCCCCCCTTTCCTTCTCCTTCCCTCTTCCTATTCCTACTACTAGTACTACTTCCTAATACTAGTACTCCTTCCTTCCCTCCAAATAAGATAAGGAAAGGAGAGGGAAACCTACTTGGAGTAGGTTTCCCTCCCTATGGCGCGCCCCTTGTGGCCGGCCACCTCCTCCCTCCCTCCTTTATATCACGGGGTGGGGGCACCCTAGGACACACAAGTTGATCCTTGAGATCGTTCCTTAGCCGTGTCTGGTGCCCCTCCACCATATTCCACCTCGGTCATATCGTGGCGGTGCTTAGGCGAAGCCTGCGTCGGTGAAACATCAAGATCGTCCTGCGCCGTCGTCTTGTGGAACTCCCTCTCCCTGGAGCTTTGCCGATCGGAGCCCGAGGAGGCGTCATCGAGCTGAGCGTGTGCCAAGAACTCGAGGCGCCGGAGTAACGGCGCTGGGATCGGCTGGATCGCGAGGAGAACGTCTGACTACTTCCTCTACGTCATCATCGACTCGGAGGTGCCGGAGTAACGCACCTTTGGGATCGGCGGGATCGCGAGGAGAACGTACGACTACTTCCTCTACGTTGTGATCGCTTCCGCTTTGGTCTACGAGGGTACGTAGACAACACTCTCCCTTCTCGTTGCTATGCCATCACCATGGTCCTGTGTGTGCGTAGGAAAATTTTAAAATTACTACGTTCCCCAACAGTGGCATCCGAGCCTGGTTTTATGCGTTGATGTCATATGCACGAGTAGAACACAAGTGAGTTGTGGGCGATACAAGTCATCGCCTACCAAAGATGTCATACTTTGGTTCAGCGGTATTGTGAGATGAAGCGGCCGGACCGACATTACGCGTGACGCTTACGCGAGACTGGTTTCACCGTTCACGAGCACTCGTGCTTAAAGGTGGCTGGCGGGTGTCTGTCTCTCTCACTTTAGTTGAACCGAGTATGGCTCGCCGGTCCTTGAGAAGGTTAAAAGCGGAGTCTATTTGACGAAGTATCGTTGTGGTTTTAATGCGTAGGTAAGAACGGTTCTTGCTCAGCCCGTAGCAGCCACGTAAAACTTGCAACAACAAAGTAGAGGACGTCTAACTTGTTTTTGCAGGCATGTTGTGATGTGATATGGTCAAGACGTGATGCTATATTTTATTGTATGAGATGATCATGTTTTGTAACCGAAGTTATCGGCAATGGCAGAGCCATATGGTTGTCGCTTTATTGTATGAAATGCAAACGCCCTGTAATTGCTTTACTTTATCACTAAGCGGTAGCGATAGTCGTAGAAGCAATAGATGGCGTAACGACAACGATGCTACGATGGAGATCAAGGTGTCGCGCCGGTGTCGATGGTGATCATGACGGTGCTTGAGATGGAGATCACAAGCACAAGATGATGATGGCCATATCATATCACTTATATTGATTGCATGTGATGTTTATCCTTTATGCATCTTATTTTGCTTTGATTGACGGTAGCATTTTAAGATGATCTCTCATTAAAATTATCAAGTAGTGTTCTCCCGAGTATGCACCGTTGCCAAAGTTAAATGCGTCTTGAGACACCACGTGATGATCGGGTGTGATAAGCTCTCGTCCATCTACAACGGGTGCAAGCCAGTTTTGCACACGCAGAATACTCGAGTTATACTTGACGAGCCTAGCATATGCAGATATGGCCTCGGAACACGGAGACCGAAAGGTCGAGCATGAGTCATATAGTAGATATGATCAACATAAGATGTTCACCATTGAAAACTACTCCATCTCACGTGATGATCGGTTATGGTTTAGTTGATTTGGATCACGTGATCACTTAGATGACTAGAGAGATGTCTGTCTAAGTGGGAGTTCTTTAGTAATATGATTAATTAAAACTTAAATTTATCATGAACTTAGTACTGATAGTATTTTGCTTGTCTATGTTTCTTTGTAGATAGATGGCTCGTCTTTGTTGTTCCGTTGAATTTTAATGCATTCCTTGAGAAAGCAAAGTTGAAAGATGATGGTAGCAATTACACGGACTGGGTCCGTAACACGAGGATTATCCTCATTGCTGCATTGAAGAATTAAATCCTGGAAGCACCGCTGGGTGCCGAACTGCTGCAGGAGCAACGCCGAAGTTGTGAACGTCTGGCGAGCAAAGTCGATGACTACTCTATAGTTCGATTGTGCCATGCTTTACGGCTTAGAACCGGGTCTTCAACGACGTTTTGAGCGTCATGGAGCATATGAGATGTTCCAAGAGTTGAAGTTAATATTTCAAGCAAATGCCGGATTGAGAGATATGAAGTCTCCAATAAGTTCTATAGCTGCAAGATGGAGGAGAACAGTTACATCGGTGAGCACATACTCAAAATGTCCAGGTATAATAATCACTTAATTCAATTTGGGAGTTAATCTTAGGATGATAGTGTCATTGATGTAATTCTCCAATCACGCCACCAAGCTACAAGAGCTTCGTGATGAACTATAATATTAAAGGGATGACTAAGACAATTCATGAGCTCTTCTCAATGATAAAAGCAGCGGAGGTAGAAATCAAGAAAGAGCATCAAATGTTCATGGTCAACAACACCACTAGATTAAAGAAAAATGGCAAACTGAAGAAGAAGGGGAACTTCAAGAAGAACAGCAAACAAGTTGCTGCTCAAGGGAAGAAACCCAAGTCTGGACCTAAACCTGAAATCGAGTGCTTCTCTTTGCAAGCGGTAGTCACTGGAAGCGGAACTGCCCCAAGTATTTGGCGGATAAGAAGGATGGCAAGGTGAACAAAGGTATATGTGATATACATGTTATTGATGTGTACCTTACTAGAGCTCGCATGATAGCACACAGGTATTTGATACCGGTTACATTGCTAATATTTGCAACTCGAAGCAGGGACTACTGATTGCGAACAACGGCAAAGGACGAGGTGACGATGCGGCGTGGGAAATGGTTCCAAAGTCGATGTGATCGCGGTCGCACGCTACCTCTACATCTACCTTGAGGATTGGTTTTAGACCTAAATAATTGTTATTTGGTGCCGCGTTAAGCATGAACATTATATCTGGATCTTGTTTGATGCGAGACGGTTATTCATTTAAATCGAGAGAATAAAGGTTGTTCTATTTATATGAATAATATCTTTTATGGTCATGCACCCTTGAAGAGTGGTCTATTTTAATGAATCTCGATAGTAGTGATACACATATTCATAATGTTGAAACCAAAAGATACAGAGTTGATAATGATAGTGCGACTTATTTGTGGCATTGCCGTTTAGGTCATATCGGTATAAAGCGCATGAAGAAACTCCATCTTGATGGACTTTTGGAGTCACTTGATTATGAATCACTTGGCACTTCTTGAACCGTGCCTCATGGGCAAGATGACTAAAACCCGTTCTCCGGTACTATGGAGAGAGCAACAGATTTGTTGGAAATCATACATCTTGATGTATGTGGTCCAATGAATGTTGAGGCTCGTGGCGGATATCGTTATTTTCTCACCTTCACAGATGATTTAAGCGAGATATGGGTATATCTTCTTAATGAAACATAAGTCTGAAACATTTGAAAAGTTCAAAGAATTTCAGAGTGAAGTTGAAAATCATCGTAATAAGAAAATAAAGTTTCTACGATCTGATCGTGGAGGCGAATATTTGAGTTCTGAGTTTGGTCTACATTTGAAACAATGCGGAATAGTTTCGCAACTCACGCCACCGGAACACCACAGCGCAATGGTGTGTCCGAACGTCAGTGTCGCACTTTACTAGATATGGTGCGATCTATGATGTCTCTTACAGATTTACCGCTATCGTTTTGGGGTTATGCTCTTGAGACGGCCGCATTCACGCTGAATAGAACACCGTCAAAATCCGTTGAGACGACACCTTATGAATCTGTGGTTTAGCAAGAAACCAAAGTTGTCGTTTCTTAAAGTTTGGGGATGCGATGCTTATGTGAAAAAGCTTCAACTTTGATAAGCTCGAACCTAAATCGGAGAAATGTATCTTCATAGGATACCCAAAGGAGACAGTTGGGTACACCTTCTATCACAGATCCGAAGGCAAGACATTTGTTGCTAAGAATGGATCCTTTCTAGAGAAGGAGTTTCTCTCGAAAGAAGTGAGTGGGAGGAAAGTAGAACTTGATGAGGTAATCGTACCTTCTCCCTTATTTGAAAGTAGTTTATCACGTAAACCGGTTTACGCAATATCTACACCAAATAGTGAGGAAGTTGATGATGTTGATCATGAAACTTGAGATCAAGTTACTACGTAACCTCGTAGATCAACCAGAATAAAATCCGCACCAGTGAATGCGGCAATCCTGTTCGGAAGTCATGCTACTAGATCATGATGAACCTACGAACTATGAAGAAGCGATGGTGAGCCCAGATTCCATAAAATGGCTTGAGGCCATGAAATCGAGATGGGATCCATGTATGAAAACAAAGTGTGGACTTTGGTTGACTTGCCGAGGGTCGGCAAGCAATAGAAAACAAGTGGATCTTCAAGAAGAAGACCGACGACGACGGTAATATTGTCATCTACAAAGCTCGACTTGTCGCAAAGGGGTTTCGACAAGTTCAAGGGATTGACTACGATGAGACCTTCTCACCCGTAGCGATGCTTAAGTCTGTCCGAATCATGTTAGCAATTGCCGCATTTTATGATTATGAAATTTGGCAAATGGATGTAAAGACCGCATTCTGAATGGATTTACGGAAGAAGAGTTGTATATGATGCAACCGGAAGGTTTTATCGATCCAAAGGGAGCTAACAAAGTGTGCAAGCTCCAGCGATCCATTTATGGACTGGTGCAAGCATCTCGGAGTTGGAATAAAGCGCTTTGATAGTGTGATCAAAGTATTTGGGTTTATCTGCACTTTTGGAGAAGCCTGTATTTACAAGAAAGTGAGTGGGAGCTCTGTAGCATTTACGATATTATATGTAGATGACATATTACCGATCGGAAATGATATAGAATTCTGGATAGCATAAAGGGATACTTGAACAAGAGTTTTTCGATGAAAGACCTTGGTGAAGCTGCTTACATATTGGGCATCAAGATCTATAGAGATAGATCAAGGCGCTTAATTGGACTTTCACAAAGCACATACCTTGATAAAGTTTTGAAGAAGTTCAAAATGGATCGTGCAAAGAAAGGTTTTTTACCAGTATTACAAGGTGTGAGATTGAGTCGGACTCAATGCCCGACCACGGTGAAGATAGAGAGAAAATGAAAGATGTTCCTATGCTTCAGCCATAGGCTCTATCATGTATGCAATGCTGTGTACCGGACACGACGTATGCTTAGGCTGTAAGCTTGGCAGAAGGTACCAAAGTAATCCAGAGTGGATCAATCGGACAGCGGTCAAGAACATCCTGAAATACACGAAAAGGACTAAGGATATGTTTCTCGTATATGGAGGTGACAAAGAGCTAGTCGTAAATGGTTACGTCGATGCAAGCTTTGACACCGATCCGGACGATTCTAAATCGCAAACCGGATCGTGTTTTTGTTAAGCGGTGGAGCTGTCGGTTGGTGCGATTCTAAACAAAGCGTCGTGGCGGGATCTACATGTGAAGCGGAGTACATAGCTGCTTAAGCGGCAAATGAAGGAGTCTGGATGAAAGAGTTCATTTCCGATCTAGGTGTTATACCTAGTGCATCGGGACCAATGAAGATCTTCTGTGACAATCTTTGGTGCAATTGCCTTGGCAAAGGAATCCAGATTTCACAAGAGGACCAAGCATATCAAGAGACGCTTCAATTCCATTCGGGACCAAGTCCAAGTGGGAGACATAGAGATTTGCAAAATACATACGGATCTGAACGTTGCGAGACCCTTGACTAAGCCTCTTCCACGAGCAAAACATGATCGCACCAAGACTCCATGGGTGTTAGAATCATTCTTGAGTAATCTAGATTATTGACTCTAGTGCAAGTGGGAGGCTGAAGGAAATATGCCCTAGAGGCAATAATAAAGTTATTATTTATTTCCTTATATCATGATAAATGTTTATTATTCATGCTAGAATTGTATTAACCGGAAACATAATACATGTGTGAATACATAGACAAGCAGATAAGT
Organism: Aegilops bicornis; assembly: GCA_021605145.1. NCBI lineage: Eukaryota > Viridiplantae > Streptophyta > Magnoliopsida > Poales > Poaceae > Aegilops > Aegilops bicornis. The sequence goes on along the minus strand of CM038675.1, from coordinate 512,191,713 downwards.
CACTAGTAAGCCTCTACTAGACTAGCTCATTAATCAAAGATGGTTATGTTTCCTAACCATAGACATGTGTTGTCATTTGATTAATGGGATCACCTCATTAGAAGAATGATGTGATTGACATGACCCATTCCGTTAGCTTAGCACTCGATCGTTTAGTATATTGCTATTGCTTTCTTCATGACTTATACATGTTCCTATAAATATGAGATTATACAACTCCCGTTTACCGGAGGAACACTTTGGGTACTACCAAACGTCACAACGTAATTTGGGTGATCATAAAGGAGTACTGCAGTGTCTCCAAAGGTACTTGTTGGGTTGGCGTATTTCGAGATTAGGTTTTGTCACTCCGATTGCTGGAGAGGTATCTCTGGGCCTTCGGTAATACACATCACATAAGCCTTGCAAGCATTGCAACTAATGAGTTAGTTGTGAGATGATGTATTACAGAACAAGTAAAGAGACTTGCTAGTAACGAGATTGAACTAGGTATTGGATACCGACGATCGAATCTCGGGCAAGTAACATACCGATGACAAAAGGAACAACGTATGTTGTTATGCGGTCTGACCGATAAAGATCTTCGTGAAAATGTAGGAACCAATATGGGCATCCAGGTCCCGCTATTGGTTATTGACCGGAGATGTGTCTCGGTCATGTCTACATTGTTCTCGAACCGTAGGGTCCGTGACGCTTAAGGTTTCGATGACGGTTATATTATGAGTTTGTGTATTTTGATGTACGAAGGTTGTTCGAGTCCGGATATGATCACGGACATGACGAGGAGTCTCGAAATGGTCGAGACATAAAGATTAATATATTGGACGGATATATTTGGACACCGGAAAGGTTCCGGAGAAGTTTGGAGCTCCGGAGGTTACTGAACCCCGGGAGGTATATGGGCCTTATTGGGCCCATGTAGGAGGAAGAGAGAAGGAACAAGGGAGGCGCGCCCCAAGCCCAATCCGAATTGGGGAGGGGCGGCCCCCCTTCCTTTCTCCTTCCCCTCTTCCTATTCCTACTACTAGTACTACTTCCTAATACTAGTACTCCTTCCTTCCCTCCAAATAAGATAAGGAAGGAGAGGAAACCTACTTGGAGTAGGTTCCCCCCTCCCTATGGCGCGCCCCCCCCGTGGCCGGCCACCTCCTCCCTCCCTCCTTTATCTACGGGGGTGGGGGGGCACCCTAGGACACACAAGTTGATCCTTGAGATCGTTCCTTAGCCGTGTGCGGTGCCCCCCTCCACCATATTCCACCTCGGTCATATCGTAGCGGTGCTTAGGCGAAGCCCTGCGTCGGTGAAACATCAAGATCGTCCTGCCCGTCGTCTTGTGGAACTCCCTCTCCCGGAGCTTTGCCGGATCGGAGCCCGAGGAGGCGTCATCGAGCTGAGCGTGTGCCAAGAACTCGGAGGCGCCGGAGTAATGCGCTGGGATCGGCCGGATCACGAGGAGAACGTCTGACTACTTCCTCTACGTCATCATCGACTCGGAGGTGCGGAATGGCAACCTTTGGGATCGGCGAGGATCGCGAGGAGAACGTCGACTACTTCCTCTACGTTGTGATCGCTTCGCTTTGGTCTCTGAGTACGTAGACAACACTCTCCCTTCTCGTTGCTATGCCATCACCATGGTCCTGTGTGTGCGTAGGAAAATTTTGAAATTACTACGTTCCCCAACATGTGGATCCAACAAGAGAAGAGATTAAACAAATGATGGCCATGGTGGAAGCAGATGGTGCAAAACCAGGAAGTGATGAGCATTTCTATGCTACATTTCTTTTCATGGAAAAGAAATATCGTGATGTTTTCTCCATTTTCACGGCTCATGAATCTGTTGCAAGGCTTGGATGGATAAAGAGGATGTGGGAGCTCAACAATAAGTAGAACATTTATGTTTTAGTTGCTTTCTACCAGACTATTTACTTGTAATGTTGTGAGCTAAGCTACTTGCTTTGGAGGTGTACTTTTGTGAACTAAGCTATTTGCTTTATAGATGTACTGCTATTTGCTTTCGTGAACTAAGCTATTTGCTTTGGAGATGTACTGTTATCTAATATTACACTATGTGCATGTTGTTGTGGCAGATGGATAAATCCAGAAAGAAACAAGAAGAAAAGGAATTTGAGGCGGCCATGCTTGCATTTGCTCTGGATGTGGCGTCGTCAAGTGTGACACTGCCATACGCACTAAGAAAGTTACATCTTGTTACAGGCCTCCAATGGGTAGAAGAGAAGGAGAAAGATGCAAAATCTTTCTATGCTATGTTCAGAATGAGGAGGTCAGTGTTTCGCACATTGCATGATCTGTTAGTTCAGAAGTATGGGCTTGAGTCAACTTCCAACATTTCATCCAAAGAAGCATTGGCACAATTTTTATGGATTGTTGGTACATGTCAGACAACTGATAATGTCGCAGATCAGTTTGCACATAGTCGTTCTGTCATTAATAAAAAATTCCACTAGGTTTTGAAGTGTGTAGAGCGCATGGCCGGTGATTACATAAGACCAATTGATCCAACTTTCTCTGAACCACACCCAGTACTTAGAAAAACAAAATTTTTGGCCTCACTTTCTACATGCTATTGGAGCCATTGATGGAACACACATTAAGGTGATTGTGCCAAAGGAGTTGGAGCCCCAACACAGGAATAGGAAAGGTTACACAAGTGAAAATGTTATGGCAGTGTGTGATTTTGATATGAGGTTCACGTTTGTTGTTCCCGGATGGCCCGGATCTGTTCATGACACACGTGTATGGAGCGATGCCATAGTTCGTTATGATCACTTTCCACAACCCCTCACAGGTAACATCTCACATGTATCCATATTGTTATATACAGGATGGTATGTTAAATTTCTAATTTCTTTTGTTGATGTCGTACTGTAGATAAATATTATCTTGTCAACTCCGGATATCCAAACAGGGTTGGATATCTATCTCCATACAAAGGGCAACGATACGATGTACCAGATTTCCAACAACACCCACCAGTTGGGAGATATGAGACATTCAACCATCGACATTCTTCATTGCGAAATGTCATCGAAAGAACATTTGGTGTTCTCAAGATGAAATGGCGAATTCTTGGAGATGGAGGCATACCTCGGTACAAACCGGAGACCCAAAAGATGATTGTCACTGCATGCATGTGTCTCCACATTTGGATTCGTGATAGCAAGTTACGTGATGAGCATTTTGACAAGTTCGACAATGATGCATATGTGCAACCTCCATTGCCGTTTACAGGTGCCAATGCTCTACCACCAGAAGATGATGGTACCATGAACGTAGTACGCGAGGCGATTGCTGCTAGTCTCGTACCTTGAGATTATCCTTTTTTAGTTCATCCTCTTTTTTAATGAACAAATCTTTAAATCCATTCTAAATGTAATATTTAGCCTTTTTATGACATTCGGAAATCACTTTCATACTCATATTCGACTAGATACTGTTAGAAACAACAAGGTGTTAATAAATTCATCAAACATTTTCGATCTAAAGAATTTTCTGAGACATTTCAACACACAACTCTTTCCGTAATCTCAACCTACAATCCCAGAAAAGAACTCGGCAACAGATTTTGGGAGAAGCAGATTCTGGGAGAATTTTCCAAAATCTTGATTCTGCAGAATCCTGTGTGAAAAGAACTGGGCCTTAAGTCCATGCTAGCAAGGGCCCCCGTACGTCAGCTGCCCAACCTTCTCCTGAGCGGCCCATTTAATGCCACGCGTGTGGCAGTAAAGGGGACTGCCAGTCCACTTCTGGTCATTTTTTTCACCTTGCTCCCAGCTGCTCGACACCAACCCTACTTTGCCGTCCACCATGGGGTTCGGGAAGCGCGGCAAGCATGACCATGAGGCCGCCTCCTCGTCAGGGCACCGTCGTGGCCAATTTCACTATGGCGCCGCGACCACGCTTCCGCCTCTACGTGCATGTCCACCGCTTTCAGTACTTCTGGGAGCATGGTGTGCCGGTGGCGTGGCCCTACGTGAACCTGTCGCACGGGTGGCATCTTAACCTTGATAGCGTTCCGATGCTGGCCTCAGACCGTGGGCGGCTGCGGAGATCCACCGCCGACGTGCTCAACTCCCGGTCGACATGTGTGACAACCCAACGTACACGGTGGATTCACCGAACTAGGACACGTGGTTCACCGACGAGCCCGACCAGCGCCGACGGTCGTGCTTCGCGGGTGCAACCCATGCATCGCGCGCGCTCGCCGCTCCACCAGCACCGCCAGTAGTGTAGAAGGAGGGCCAGGAGGCCTGCGTTGCGGCCCTCGAGGAGGCCGCAAAGAGGGCCATCGAGAAGTTTGAGCTCGAGGAGCTCGCCAGGTGGCCTGACCTTTAGCAAGCGCTTGTCGAATTGGTGGCCGGAGTGCAAGCGAACGCGCCCCCACCGCCACTAGCCTCGCCCGTGGAGGAGTCGTGGTCACTGCAAGGGAAATTGTGGTCGTGGATGAGCATGGTGACGGCATATATGTCGTGCATGCCCGTGTGGTTGGACGTGAGTGACGAGGAGGCCGATCGGCACGGATTGGAGGCCGAGCGGCAGGTGGCGAAGGCGCATCGGCATGTGTTGGCAGCCTTCCAGCCGACGTTCCCGTGGATGCCAGCGTCAGTCTTCGTCGACCTGACCAAAGAGGAGGAGGTGATGACGATGCCTTAGATGTATCGCCGATGACTGTTTAATGTTTTTCATTTAGGCTGCGTTTGGCAGCAAAGTTTTTTCAAAGTTTTCTGAGAAAACTGCGGTTTCTGAAAAAAACTATGGTTTTGAATACTTTGTTGCGTTTGGTATCAGAAAAAATCAAAGTTTTCTAAACCACAGTATGCCAGAAACCATGGTATTTTTACGGTTTCTGAAAAAGAGGTCCCGACATCTTTTTTTAAAACAGAACGAAGAGAAATCGTTGGGAGATCGTAGTTGATGTTGCCGTCTACGTCGAGATAAGAATACCAGCTGCGATCCCATCCTATTTTCCCTCTTTCTGTTATATGGTAAACTCCTGGTTACAGTCAATCTCATCCTATTTACGAGTAGTACGTCTCTCAGGTTCTCCTTCCAACCGGAGTCCCGTGCAAGTCCCGTCTCTTCTCTGCAGCGCCATGAACGTTTCAAGCTCGCCACCATGGAAAAAAAGGTATAAGCTCGTTTATGCCCTACAATATCCGTTCTTATTTATTTGTCCAATCTGATTGTAACACCGCACGAGCTGATATATAGATTAGAGATCACACCGCCAGATGGGATGACGACACTGATTAGTTTCATGTGAATCGAATTGATTCAGGTTATAGATGCAGCGGATGTGTGCATGATAGCTGCATGCAGCCGGCCCGCCGGTAACGGCCGCTAATTACTCTCAGTCATCCACGCTAAAATACTTGGTCAAAACAGCATCAACCAAACACATGTAAAACTGAGAAAAACATTGTTTTTACAAAACTGTAGTATTCAATGCCCACTCAGCAGAATACTCTGGTTTTCAATTACCACAGTTTTAAAAATACTTTACTGCCAAACTAGGCCTTATTGTTTTTTATTTTAAATTAATGTAAGACTGAACTTCTGCTAGCTGTTTAATTATTATTAAAAAAAACAAAACCCTTCCGCGGATGAGATGCATCCGTTTACGTTGAGCGCACCTACTGGTTTGCGGACAAAACTGAACTTTGATGTCCGTTTGGCCGATCCAGACGGATAAAAACCGCATCAATTTTGGTCGGCATGTTGGCTCTACATCAGTTTTGGTCGGCGCGTTGAAGTTAGGCTGAAATGATCAAGACATAGGGCATGTTTGGTTGCCCTCATACACCTCAACCAGGCCCACGCGAGAAAATTTGGTACTTTTGATTGCCTACATTCACTGTTGGCCATGCATTGCACGAACTTTAAAACACATCTGGACCTGGTTCCAGGAAACACTCGATTTGACAATTTTTGGCAAGTCACACCCGAGCGATGCTATCGAGCGCGTGTGTCTCCTGGTGTACTTATGTGTGGGCTCCTTGAGGCTGGTACACCCTGAGTTTGCACGTGTTCTAGTGTAATATCTCCTTAATCTCTTTCACCTTCTAATCCACACAACAATGCTTCGATTTGAGATAAGGTTCGAAAAAGATGCACATCGATATTGTGGTTCCATTTAGATGATGGGTTTGTAGTTTCGTCGACCGTAAATGTTCAATTTTGTGTTCATATTTAGAGCTATTTTGGACAAATTTCGTCAAATTCATCACGCACGGTCGATCGTTTGAAATTTCCTTTGACCAATAGCTTCATCTTGCAATATCACACGACTTTTGTGTTGCACATTTTCTGTTTTGATAATCGTAGACGAGTAAATCTACATCTTTCTCATGGACTGCACATATGCATATGTGTGGTATGTTCTAATGACACTCCTTAATCTTATTCATCCCTTCTAATCGTTCCTCTCCGCATTCTCTCATGCGTCCTGCTATACTTGCACCGCCGCCGTCATTGTTCCTCTCGGCACTCTCACGCCGTGCTGCACGGTCAACACCGCCGACATCATTCCTCTTAGGACCAATTCTTTTGTTGGCTTCTAGAATAAGCTGGAATAAGCTGCCCCTACCCAACTTAATTTAGAAGCCCAACCAAATTTGTTTATTTAGAAGCCTACTAATTAAGTCTTAATTAGTAGGCTTCTATGAAAATATTTTGGGTTGTGCTTCTAGAATTAGTTGGATAGGGGTAGCTTATTCTAGAAGCCCAAAAAACCATCAAAAGAACTGGTCCTCCTCCTCACTCGCATCCTGCTACACTAGTGTCGTCGCCGCGCGTCGTACTACACTGATGCCACCGTTGGTGTTGTTCCTCTCGAACTCCTTGCCCATGTCCTACTACACCGGAGTCGTCTTTAGCATCGTTTCTTTTGACCTCCTTTCCTTCGTCCTACTACACTGACGCTGCCATGGCGGGCGCATTGCATTTCTTCTTTGTCCTTTGCCTCAATGCCCTCCTATTCGTCCCTTCGCGCGGACTTTCACGCAGTGACGACACTAATAACTAGTTCATTGTGCCGCCGAAGGGATCACTCGCCCACGACACCGTGCTCGTCGTGTCAGCATGGCGCTGCAGCCGCCGTCCACTGCAGATGCTATGGCGCCGTGTAACTCTGTGTTATGCGTAGCTTTTAACTCTTAATCATGCTTTTAACTCTTAATTATGTTATTTGTGTGCAACCAAACACTGTGTAGTTGCATCAGCCCAGCTAATCCAGGACATCAAACGTCATGCCAAAATTGCTTCCCTAATACAAGAAGCGTAGGTGCAGGCAACCAAATAACATCCCGATATTGGTTTTTTACATGTTTTTCCCAGTCGGGCTCATAGTGGACAAAATTCATGCGAGCAACCAAACATGCTCATAGTGGACAACGATGGGCACGGGTGAATGCAGGTCGGGGCAGAGGGTAAAAGAGAAGACACCAATAATGCCCAGGAATCTATGGAGTCCTCAATGACATGAAAGCTGAAAGGCTACTCACTCACTCACTCACTCACTATTGCTGCGGACTCCTTGCATGCGCCTCTTTCGACAGGCCCCGTCCCCTTTTGCAGTTTGCCATCCATTCTCATCTCCTTTGCCTCTCTTTTTCCGTCCGTCCTCTGGTTAACTGAACCAGATTCCACGGCATGACACAAGGCATATGCAGCCAACGTACGCGTCCCCGTGGCAAAACTGCTACGAGCAGCACTCGAGTGCCGCCGCAAACTATTCGAATCCCGCGAAAAGTCGCCGTGGGTCGTCGAGCATTTCTGATCTGATCTGATTGATGATGAAACCACATACGTTCCTCTTCGAGCATAGATAGATAGATAGGTGCCTGGAAGTAGCAGACATGGACCACCTCTTCATATGATGCACCTCGTCTCATTCCGTTGCCAAATTCTTGTTATTCTTGCAGGAGCACTCAACAGCGGCTCAAAATCATGAACATAGCCGTAACTTTTATTCTGTAGAGTTGGCGCTAACGACAAGAGCTCATGCATCAACTTGGAATGGCAAGAGAGCAGGGACGGAGCAGACATATATGCATGGATTTGCATCACTCCACAAACAACCAAGAACAGGGAGGGAATGGACTGGTGCAATTTCAGGAAATAGCTGCATATGCCATCTGCAAAATTAGGCGCTGCAGCCTCAAAGGGGCATCACCATCATGCATACACCAAAAACTTTGTCGAAAAAATGCATACACCAGAAACTTGCGACAAAAGCAGGATCACACCTTTCACTCCTTCGGTTCAGTGTGTGAACACCCGAGGATAAATTCTTTCGCAAAAGCAAGCCACTAACCCTGCCATATGCATATGTGATTAGACAGGGCAGGGCCGCTTTCACAACCGGTCAAAAACTCGGACCAAATCAGCTAAGAAAAGAGAGCATGAACGAGGACAACAAATAAAGCAAATTCAGACGCAGGTCAGTTGATGGTCGCAATCCGCATGGCTTAACCCTGTCCACTGAACAAGATGTCAGAATTAGATCTATCTATCTATCTATGCGCTGCAAGTTTTAGTAGTGATGCCAACATACTTTTGCAGATTTAGAACAGTCCATGCTACCATATGGACATGCCAACTACCTCCCCGGGGCAAAGCTTGTGGTCAAGGTCAACCCTTATCTTATGGTTGCTGGGTTTTCATTGACAATGTCAACATCAAGGCCACAACAGTGCTGCATAATCCACTAAGTATTCTATGGAGCTCTAGTGGAAAAGCCAAGGCACTGCATGGAAACTGCAAAGCAAACTTATGGTGGGATGTAAGATCAGTAGAAAAAAACCTACACTTTCTCTTCTTTTTTTGAGGGGGCCTGCATTTTCTCTCACACAGAAAGAAATAGGAAAAACGAAAAGAAAAACAATTGCGTAAGCCGTTAGTCGCTTAAGGTGACTTCATCAGCATCGAATCTTTATAAGACCCACTGCTTTGTCAACAACAATGAGACAAATGTGCGTGTAGACCTTTTCATACTTAATGTGATGTGGGAATTGTAAGCTAGTGGACGTAGCACAAATTAGACCATCTAGAAATTAAGACGTCGTCGTCGAGCAAAATTGTAATCAAAGTTGCACACTTCTTTAAGGGCTAGAGTGACACAAGCAATCTTGAGAGAATCACATGGCTCTCCCAATGGCCTAATTGTCTTCCATCTTAAAGCATTTAGACAGTTTATTCAGGACAGGTTTACAGCTTCATACAGTTTATACACTAAAATTTAGCCAATTTCAGGTCTTCATCCGGTGAAAACAGCAATATCGGTTGCAAAATCTACCAATTAATCTGAGGTTCAGAATGATGCAAGTAATAACGAGTCCTCCGTGAGTTCAATGTCGGATCTCTATTGGGCATATTATATGGAGAACAGTATGCTCATGCAGATTAGTTTAGTTCAAACGTGCAAAAATTAGCACAATCCACGGGCTCTATACGCACCACTTGATAAAAACTATTGCAGAAATCGCAATAAAGTCAAATATGAAGATGAAGTACATACGAAGTTAGCACACCCTTACGAATATCTGGCCAAGCAAGAATCCACATTTTTGTACTTCTGTTAAATGAAAATTTCATCTGTTGTCTTATATCACATCACAAGGGGATGATAGGCAGATACACGCAATACAATCCTCCTCATAGGAAACTATGGCACACATGATAGACAGAAATATGATCATTTGTAATGGAGCTACTTGATAGCACTAGACACTTGATCAGATGTATCATACTTGTGACATTTCAGACTGGATGATTTCGAATTCGGACTCCCATCGGGCAGCCCCCAGAGCAGTTCATGAACCATGTTTTATAAACACAAACTAATTCTGCTTATTTTCCCCCTCTTCATTTCCAGCTCTGCTACAAAAGAAAAAGAGAAGACAAAAATTCACCTTTGCTGTTTCTACCTTTGTACACTGAGGCCAATACCGACTCGAAGAGGTGCTGAATCAAAATTCCGATAAATTTGATATTTGGATGTCTGAATGCTAAGCTTTCTCGAGTGTCCGGGCTAATTCCACCGCGTTCTTGGCAATCTTGCAGTTGTCGTCGTTCACCAGAGCCTCACAGAGCTGGAAAGCTCCCAGCTTGATTGCCTCCATTGCCAATTCGTTGCTCTCCGAGCAAATCCAGTTGAGGACGACCAGGGCCTGGTCGATTGCACGGGCGTTGCCGCTGCCGGCCACAGTGCAGAGCACGGCCACGATGTCTGGGATTCTGGCCAGGTCGTGGCGGCCCTCGCGGTTCTTGGCCAGGAGACCGAGCACCTCGACGGCGCGGGCAGAGCCATTTGCGGCCAGCTCGACGAGCGCCGGCGCGGCCCCGGCGCGCACCGTGCGCCGGCGGTTCTCGGGCAGCTTGCAGAGCTCGTACAGGGTTGTCGCGGCCTCGCGGCGCTCCCGCGCGCCGCCGCGCCAGAGCAGCCTGGACAGCGCCGGGACGGCAGAGGGATGCGCCCCGATGGTGCACTTGTTGACGCCCACGGTGGCGAGGCTCGTCAGCGCCGTAGCCGCGTGGGCGGCGGCCGCGCCGCCGCCGGACACGGCCGCGCAGAGCGCGTCGACGGCGCCGTCCGCGACGAGGCCGACGCGCGCGTCGTCGCCGTCGAGGCTGAGATACAGGAGCGCCCTAGCCGCCGCCTCGTCCCCCGCGGCGGCGTGCTGGAGCAGCACCGCGACCGCGCCGGACTCCAGCACCTCCCTCCGCCCGGCCGGCCCAGACTTGGCGAGCCTGAGCATCCCCAAGACGGAGGAGGAGGACGCCGGCGCCACCCCTTGCCCCTGGCACTCCCCCTTGTCCGCGGACACGGCCGCCGGCGAAACGGAAACGGCCGCTATGAGGCGGCGCAGCGCGTGGTTGGGGATGAGCGCGGGCTGAGGGGGGAGAGGCAGGTTGGTGACGGGGCAGGTCCGGTGGCCCCCGTCGAGCCAGCGCTGGATGCTGCGGCGCTCGAAGGTGTGGCCGGAGGGGAGGATGACGGGGTCCGTCATGACCTCGAGCGAGATGGGGCAGAGGAAGTCGTCGGGCCAGGACGCCTGCTTGGACACCTCCATGGCGTGGGCGCGAGGAGTCGCGGCGGGAGGTGGGGAGGAACGGAAAGCGTGTGGGACTGTGGAAGAAGAAGAAGAAGAAGAAGAGGCGGAGGAGGGGGTGGTGGTGGAGCGAGTCCGTATTGGGGAAAGTCCACTTCCGGTGGACGGGAACGGGATGATGATGTGGGGGAGCGAGCGAGTGGGAAGACCATCCGGTGAGCCTAAGAAGCCTCGCCGCCGCCGCTCCGTCTCGTATCGTCTCGCCTCGTCTGTATATATCCATCCATCTCGTCGTACGTGCGTGGCGTGTGCGTCGCTCGCGATTTTTGGCAGATCCTAATTGCATCCTCGCCCCTGTACATACGCGGGTTAATCTTCCCTAGATGTTGGCTGCATCGCAGTAACTGTCGGATGAATGCGTATCTTTTGGTCATTCAGTTGAGTATCTTCTGGTCATTTTACTCATTTACTTGCAGTTTCTGTAACGGTTTATGCGATATTTAATGTAGTATTGCTCATCGTGGATTTGATTCTCGTGTGAAAAAAAGGATGATGGCCGTTACCATTACTTTTCTTGACGTCTTGCAGATGGGGTGCCATCATTCCGTTTTCGTGGGTGATTAATGTTCAAATCTTCAAGACAGGCAATGTGCATGCTACACTGTCTTACTACTGTGTCAGGCTGATTGCAGCAGCTGCGTGCATATGTTTTGCATGACACTGGTGTTAGATATATAGTTGATGTGGGGACAGAGATGGAGACATGGTAACCTGCAAGAGCCATCCGATGACTCACGGGATTATTGGTTTGACATGTCTCCATGCTATTGTGCATATATGTTACAAGTAAAGTAATGCTTGGAAGCACGCAACAAAGAAGAAATTAAGAAAATCAAACGTTGTACATTTGTTCCTTTTTTTGTTGGGGGGTTTGGCCAGCTTTAATTAGTTATCATCTACTAGTACGAACTTTTGCAGATGCATGCTTATCTTTATAGTATTTTATTCACTGGTTAGCGGGTCAGTATCTAATAATAATTGGATGACGTAAAGATAAGTTGTAAAATAACGAGTAATATATGGCGTAAGTTGTGACACCCTTGGCTTTTGCAGTCTAAAAATGCCTATCATTTCCAATATTTATTTGGAGCTAACCACTTCTTAATCTTTTTCTTACGACAAGTACTTCTTAGTTGCTTATCATGCTGCAATACTTGCTATTGTCAAATAGGCTAACTCGATAGGTTAATCGTGTTGCCAGGCGATGTGTCGCTAGAAGAGAATATCTACGATAATTGAGTATTTTTACACACATTATCACTCTTTTGTAAGTTTTAACTGAAAGAATAGGCATGGAATAGGCGACTAACAATTTTTTTACTACTTTAAACAATATTAAGGCTCAATAAAAAAATAGGTTGTTTAGATATGCAACTAGGTGGACAACATATAAGACAAGCACAACGACAAGAAATACAAGCATAAGGTAAACAGAAGATAATAGCTTGCACGAGGTAACCACAAGTGGAGTCGATGAAGACGAGAATATGTTGCCCAAGTTCCCTCCTTTGAGGGAGGTACGTCTCCGTTGAAGAGGTGTGGAGGCACATTCTGCCCCAAGATGTCACTAGGACCACCTTATTCTTCTCACACCCTAACACAAATAATGCAAAAAGCCGTGATTCCACTAGTGGTGCCCTTGAAGGCGGTGATCGGACCTTTACAAACAAGGTTGAGGTTCTCTTCACAACTTAAACCATGGTAACTGAAGCCCTAATATGATGTTGTCTAAATAGATACATTTTTTTGTTTATAAATGAAGGGCCTAGCATGGACAAGAACGATGAACACTGGAGCAAGATCAATCATGGAGAGGATGGCACGCGTGACGGTGTCCAGGATTAGAGGGTGCCAACCTAGTTGACCCATAGTCCTCGGGCTGGGCCTGCATGCCCTCATTCTCATTCCGACGGACTCCGGAAGCTACACGCCTAGGATGTGATCAAGACTGCATCTACTGAAGACTTGGCGTATACTCCAAGCCATCTCCTGTCGCCTCCATGCGCATCCATGGATATCGACCATGTAACCCTAAATGCCCTACCTGGCATGTATATAAGACAAAGGGTTTAGCCTGTAGAGAGGAACTGATCACAAATACATTCACCTAGCCTTACCGAAAAAGGCTTCCGCCCCGCTTTGTATATTAAGTATCGACCAACAATAACCCGGTACAAACACACGCCATCGCAACATACGCACACACCCAAGGCAAGATACATAAGAGCTGAGCGCAGCAACACCACCCCAAGAACTACAAGAGCAGCCGGGTCCTCGACTATGAACATGCCACCGAGAAGAGATAAAGCCGCATATGATGAATCGTGGGCTCCAAGGCGATGCCTTCAGGAAGGATACGACACCGGAGCGCCGCCACCGCCCGACCCGAGAGTTAGAGTTTCCCCTAGAGCAACACGACGGGTAATGAAGGCCGCGACGACGCCTTCAAGAAGGGAACGAGCTTCGTCATTGCCAGTCCGTCCGAAGATAAAACATATTTTCACCCCGACCAATACTCACCGCCACCGAAGGCCACACCCCGACGACCATGCCGCCCACACGACCATGGTCACCTGGCAGCACCAAGGCACATGATTTGCCCATGAGCACCGCGACACCACCACCGGGGCCGCGGCCCTGGCATCCAAGACCTCGACGCCACCTCACCCGCCACCCAGCGCCACCCCACCCAAAGAGACGAGTGGAAAGGCCCCGCCTTTAGCACCCCTGAGCTGCCTCCAACGTCGAGACCCAATAGGCCGGCCAAAACTGGCCTCCATCGGCCCGTTCCGCCGCCGGGCGCAAGCTGAGTTCAGTCCTGCTGTCGGGCGCAAGACGAGTCTGGTCGTGCTGCCGGCACGAGATGAGCGCGGTCCTGCTGCCGGGCGTTAGGCGAGTGCGGTTGATGTCTACTACACAACTTGTTCTTGTAGACTCGTGTTGGGCCTCCAAGCGCAGAGTTTTGTAGGACAGTAGCAAATTTCCCTCAAGTGGATGACCTAAGGTTTATCAATCTGTGGGAGGTGTAGGATGAAGATGATCTCTCTCAAACAAACCTGTAACCAAATAATAAAAAGTCTCTTGTGTCCCAACACACCAAATACAATTGTATTTTGTATAGGTGCACTAGTTTGGCGAAGAGATGGTGATAAAAGTGTAGTAATGATAGTAGATATTGATTTTTGTAATAGGAACAATAAAAACAGCAAGGTAGCAAATAACAAAAGTGAGCACAAACAGTATTGCAATGCTTGAAAATGAGGCCTAGGGTCTGTACTTTCGCTAGTGCAATCTCTCAACAATGCTAATATAATTGGATCATATAACCATCCCTTAACATGCAATGAAGAATCACTCCAAAGTTCCTATCTAGCAGAGAACATAAGGAGAAATTATTTGTAGGGTACGAAACCACCTTAAAGTTATTCTTTTCGTTCGATCTATTCAAGAGTTCGCACTAAAATAACGCAAAGTTATTCTTTCTGTTTGATCTATCCAAGAGTTCATACTAAAATAACACCATATTATACACATCAACCAACTCTAATGTCACCTAGATACTCCAATGTCACCACAAGTATCCATGAGTAAATTATACGATACACATCAAACAATTGCAGATTCATAATACTCAATCCAACACAAAGAACCTCAAAGAGTGTCCCAAGATTTCTACCGGAGAAACAAAAGACGAGAACGTGAATCAACCCCTATGCATAGATTACCCCAATGTCACCTCGGGAATCCGCGAGTTGAGTGCCAAAACATATCTCAAGTGAATCAATATAATACCCCATTGTCACCACGGGTATCCACATGCAAGACATATATCAAGTGCTCTCAAATCCATAAAGTATTCAATCCAATAAGAACGAAATCTCAAAGGGAAAACTCAATTCATCACAACAAGATAGAGAGGGGGAAACACCATATGATCCAGCTATATTAACAAAGCCCACAATACATCAAGATCGTGACATCTCAAGAACACGAGTGAGAGATAGAGAGAGAGAGATTAAACACATAGCTACCGGTACAAACCTTCAGCCCCGAGGGTCGACTACTCCCTCCTCATCATGGTGGCCGCCGGGATGATGAAGATGGCCACCGGTGATGATTTCCCCCTCCGGCGGAGTGCCGGAACGGGGTCTAGATTGGTTTTTCGTGGCTACAGAGGCTTGCGGCGGCGGAACTTCTGATCTAGGGTTATCTTCGGGGTTTTTGGAATATTTGGTAATTTATAGGGCGAAGAGGCGGCGTGGGAGGCACCGAGGTGGGCACAACCCACCTGGGCGCGCCCTGGTGGGTTGTGCCCCCCTCGGGGCTCCCCTCTGGCACTTCTTTGGCCCACTGGATGTCTTCTGGTCCAAAAATATCTCCAAAAAGTTTTGCTGCGTTTGGACTCCGTTTGGTATTTGATTTTCTGCGATGTAAAAAACAAGCAAAAAACAACAACTGGCACTGGGCACTATGTCAATAGGTTAGTCCCAAAAAATGATATAAAGTTGCTATAAAATGATTGTAAAACATTCAAGAATGATAATATAACAACATGAATACTTCATAAATTATAGATACGTTGGAGACGTATCAGCGGTCCTACTGCCGGGCGTGAGACGAGCTCTAGACCACAGCTGGGAGAAGTCCAGCCCTTCGACGGAAGTGGTGCGTGGATGACGGGGAGAGGAATCGAAGGCCGACACACGCCGCCTACGGGCGAACCGACACCGAAACATGTCAGCCGCCGCCGCATCCGACCTGCCAAGCTACTATGGATCCATCCACGGCCGGATCAGCAGCCACACCAGGCCACTGCCCATCCCACGCCGCCCGCCAAACTCCAGGCGTTGAATCCATCGGGCACGCTGCCACCAGATCGGTCAGCGCACCTGCCGCCATGAACACGGTCGGAAGCAGCCATCCACCCCAAGCCAGGGGCCGGCCCAAGCGTGCACCCGCACGACCCCGCCACCGGTGCCCTCCGCCCCCTGCACCCTGACACGACGCGACAACCACCGCCGCCAGAACCGCCCGCCGCCACAAACCTTCGCACTAGCCGCTCGCCGCCCCACGCCTAGCCAGATCCATGCAGCCTCCGCCGTAACCATGGCTGCACGTGCTGTCGGCACGGCCAGTCGCGCGCGCCGCACCCTCGGGTGGCCACCACATCCTGCGCTGCAGGGGGCCAACGAGGAGGAAGAGAGCCCTCCCGCCGGCTACATCGGTCAAGCTTTGCCCGGCGGCACACTCCGACGACGGCGAGGGGGTGGGAAGTAGGGGGCGGGTGGCGGCTCGATCTAGCCCCCCCTCGCTCGCAGGAGCGGGCATCTCACCTAGCCTTAGTGATGAGGACATCAATACCATTATTACACCCACAACCCATGCTGCTATACATACTGGACCAATTACTAGAGCTCGCGCACGCCAATTAAATTATCAGGTACTTCCGTTTCTTGGTAATGATTCTAATGTTCATGAGAATATGATCTTTGCCTAAATTGGATACATTTGTATTGCTTACAAATAAAGGGCCTAGCTTGGACAAGAAGGATGAACATTGGGGCAGGATCAAGCCTGGAGATGATAGCATGTGCACGGGGAACAAGAACCATAATAAGTGCATGAAGCCTTGGACGAAATATACAAGATGACACTTCAGAAATATCGTCCAGAGGCTATTATAGGTGTCGCATCGCCTTATTATTGGGCCAGGCCCATGTAATTTCAAAAGTACTTGGTATAGGTTGTTTTTAGAGTCCGTATGTGTGGGGAAACAAGAGATAGGGTTGGTTTCATACCCCTCCCCCAAGGGCCACGAAATTCCCCCCTCTTCCTCCAATACATCCCTTAGGGCGTTGTTTAGACTTTGGGTTTTGTTTAAATTAAAAGTTTGCTAGAGCTGCAACTTCGCGTACTTCATTTGTGTTCAACGACCAGACCAAGGCATCACATAACCCCACCTTGATCAATAAAGCTTTCATCTTATATTCGCAATATCCAGATTGTAATCTTAATTTCTTTCTTGTTCTTCATTTGCTTGCAGGAAATAGACCTTCATGGTCAGGTTGATCGTGCTCCGGCGTGGTCAATAACCTCTAGGAGTTGGTTCAACGATTGCTAAGGCGCGACGTTTTGGCACGTTCGTAGTCGGATCGTCAAAGTCTACTCCTCCGGAACGATAATCACCATCTCATCAAAAGACGGGACACCTTTGCCTCTATCAAGTGGTATCAGATTTCCAGGTTGCTCGATGAGATTTTACAGTTTTTCGTAGTTTAGATCGAGTTTGTTCTTCATACCTACAATCCACGAAAAAGCCAAAAAAATAGGGTTAGTTCATCATATCCGAACCAGTCTTAGCCATTGCATAATCTTTTCTGTATTTGCTTTGTTGAATTTGCGGTTGCATCATTGTGTCAAGCTGCTGGTCTTAGCGTTTAGTTCTTTAAAGTTTCGGGTTCTGTTCACAAGTTGTCACGCCGCCGCTGCACCATCATCATCGCCCCTGCCATATACCACCACCACTTATCCACTACTTCGCTGAGTCCATATACCACCACCAATCCGAGTCCATATACCACCATCTTTCGAGTCCATATACCACCACCAATCCAAGTCCATATACCACCACCAATCCGAGTCCATATACCACCACCAATCCAAGTCCATATACCACCACCGACCCGAGTCCATATACCACCACCAATCCAAGTCCATATACCACCACCGATCCGAGTCCATATACCACCACCAATCCGAGTCCATATACCACCACCAATCCGAGTCCATATACCACCACCGATCCAAGTCTATAGATCCACCACCAGTCCGAGTTCTTTTCATATTAGGTTGTTTTTGAGATCCATCTATTTTCCGATTCGTGTTTCCTTGCCTGAGTAGGTTTCAAAAAAAAAACGAGTCTGGAGACCCCCAGGGAGTTTTTAGGCCAAAATTTCAGCAGGCAAAAATATCTTTTTCCTATCCTATTTTAGGTCCCAGGGAGCGTTTTGAAACACTCGCCATCATACTGATTTTTTGTCGCACTTTTTCATCATCGCTGCCCTGATTTCCGAAAAAATAGTCAAAAAAAATTTCGTGCCTATCCTATTATTTTGAGTTGGGAAGAGTTTTGAGACACTCGCCATTATAGTGATTTTTCGCAAAAAAAGAGGAGCGCGAAAAAAAGGGTTAGATCTCTCGTGATGATCTCGAGGTAGATCAAGCTTGTACTCGATACATCCTCATCAATACAATCAAAGCAGGACAAGGGGTATTACCCCTTCAAGAGGGCCCGGACAAGGGTAAACACCTGTCTGTTTCGTCCCTGCTACCACCGATCCGAGATCCAGAACTCGGGACCCCCTACCCTGAGGTCTGCCAATTTTGACACCGACACTAGTGATTTCAGTGAGAGTTCCGCCGTGAGATCAACGAAAAGATCGATGACTCATCTGTAGATTAACTGCGGCACCGGACCAACTTTTCGTATTCGGCAGCATGATCTTTTGCGCGGACACAGTGGGCCATCTGGCTCCCGTCGAAAACTATGCCCCGGATCAGATCGTGACTTCGGAGGCTTGCAATACACCACGGATTCCCGCGGTGAGATCATTCTTTCGTGCTTGATGCCAGGCCAAATTGAGGGCTCATCAGACGTCGGGGGCTCGACCCCGATACCGATCTCCCTCGAGGACGTCGCCCCTGGCACCCCAACACCATGTAGAGGAATCAATCACCCCCGCCTCGGGTGACCTCATCGCGGAGTCAAGCCCCGACGTTGGCCTGGACCCGGCTTCTGATACTACATCGGGTTTAGAACCGACTCCAGTACCGGACCTGGAATCAACTCCGGCCCCTTACAAAGTTGAGAGCGCATCAAGTGACCCGCAAATCATACTTCAAGTCAGCTCGGCTTATAGCCAGGCCATGAGCCTCGAGGATTTGTCTCACCTAAACGAGATGCTTGATCGCATCCAAAGCTTATCAATCTCGAACGGTCAGACCTTGGTCTATGATAAGATCGGACTTAAAGCCGATGATCGGGAAATTTACATCCGACCCACCACCCACCTAGTCGCCACGATCGATGATTTAACCGACGTGTTAGACTACGAAGAGGCTATCGACATGGATGAAGATGTCGACGGCCCTACAGAAACCACTTCGCCGCTGGTCAACACCGGCAAGTGGACTTCAACATCTACTTATGATGTATATATGGTAGATACCCCAAAGAACCCGTCAAGATGTTGGCGAAGACATGGGAGGGGCACCAACAGGGACCCCAGCGGGCACGACGCCACCACCACCAACGACCACATGGTAGCAGTCGAGGTCGACAATCTGGGG
Source organism: Aegilops bicornis (assembly GCA_021605145.1). Taxonomy (NCBI): domain Eukaryota; kingdom Viridiplantae; phylum Streptophyta; class Magnoliopsida; order Poales; family Poaceae; genus Aegilops; species Aegilops bicornis. Next base: position 512,172,235 of record CM038675.1, on the reverse strand, counting down.
GAGGATTTTCAAGCCTCCCCAGGACGACATGTGATGTCTGCTAGACTACGTCGATATTTCCCCAAAGAGGAAGGGATGATGCAGCACAGCGATGGTAGGTATTTCCCTCAGTGATGAGACCAAGGTTATTGAACCAGTAGGAGAACCAAGCAACTCTATGTAAATAGCACCTGCACACAAATAACAAATACTCGCAAACCGACGTGTTAAAGGGGTTGTCAATCCCTTTCGGGTAACGGCGCCAGAAATTGGCAAACAGACGTGAGAGAGTTGTGATAATTGATAGGTCGAACGCAAAATGAAATAAAGTGCAGAAAGGTTATTTTTATTTTTGGTTTAATAGATATGAAAATAAAAGCAAAGAAAAATAGATCGCAAAGGCAAATATATTAAAGAAGAGACCCGGGGGCCGTAGATTTCACTAGTGGCTTCTCTCGAGAAAAATAGCAAACGGTGGGGAAACAAATTACTGTTGGGAAATTGATAGAACTTCAAATAATCATGACGATATCAAGGCAATAATCTATATATAGGCATCACGTCCAAGATTAGTAGCCCACTCCTGCCTACACCTACTATTATTACTCCACACATCGACCGCTATCCAGCATGCATCTAGTGTAGTAAGTTCATGGAGAAACGGAGTAATGCAATAAGAATGATGACATGATGTAGACAAGATCTATTTATGTAGAAATAGACCCCATCTTGTTATCCTTAATGGCAACAATACATATGTGTCGATTCCCCTTCTGTCACTGGGATCAAGCACCGTAAGATCGAACCCATCACAAAGCACCTCTTCCGATTGCAAGATAAATAGATCGAGTTGGCCAAACAAAACCCAAATATCGGAGAAGAAATACGAGGCTATAAGCAATCATGCATATAAGAGATCAAAGAAGACTCAAATAACTTCCATGGATAAAAAGATAGATCTGATCATAAACTCAAAGTTCATCCGATCCCAACAAACACACCGCAAAAAGAGTTACGTCATATGGATCTCCAAGAGACCATTGTATTGAGAATCAAACAAGAGAGAGGAAGCCATCTAGCTACTAACTACGGACCCCAATTCTACAAGAGACTACTCACGCATCATTGGAGAGGCACCAATGGACATGATGCACCCCTCCGTGATGGTGTCTAGATTGGATCTGGTGGTTACGGACTCACAAGCGATCGGAATTGATTTTCGTCGACTCCCCTAGGGTTTCTGGAATATTGGGGTATTTATAGAGCAAAGAGTCGGTTCGGGAGGCACCCGAGGTGGGCACAACCCACCAGGGCGCGCCTGGGCCTCCAGGCGCGCCCTGGTGGGTTGTGCTCCCCTCAGAGCACCCAGGCGCTTCTCCGTCCCACTGGATGTCTTCTAGTCCAAAAAAAAATCCACAAAAAGTTTCGCCGTGTTTGGACTCCATTTGGTATTGATTTCCCGTGATGTAAAAAACATGCAGAAAATAGCAACTAGCACTTGGCACTATGTCAATAGGTTAGTACCAAAAAATGATATAAAATGACTATAAAATGATTATAAAACATCCAAGAATGATAATATAACATCATGGAACAATAAAAAGTTATAGATATGTTGGAGACGTATCGGCATCCCCAAGCTTAATTCCCGCTCGTCCTCGAGTAGGTAAATGATAAAAACATAATTTTTGATGTGGAATGCTGCCTAACATGTCATCTCATATTCTTTTCTTTATATCATGGACATTTGGACTTTTATATTGTTCAAAGCAATAGTTTAGTTTTGACATGACGACTTAAATACTCAAGCATATCAACAAGCAACCATGTCTTTCAAAATATACACGCTAAAATAAGTTACCCCTAGCCCATCATTGATCCATTCATGAAACACACTCGCATATTAGCTACACCCAATGCTCAAGTACGATCATAGTGCCTCCTAGTTGGTGCTTTATAAGAGAAGATGGAGACTCAAATTAAAAATAAAAATTGCATAAAGTAAAAGAAAGGCCCTTCGCAGAGGGAAGTAGGGATTTGTAGAGGTGCCAGAGCTCAAAGCGAAAAACATAGAGATAAAAACATTTTGGGAGGCATGCTTTTCCCACCAATGAAAACGACTTAGAGCTCCCAACACTTTCCATGCTAGATATATCATAGGTGGTTCCCAAACAGAAAATAAAGTTTATTCCTTTTTCAACCATACTTTCACTTTCCATGGCTAACCGTATCCACGGGTGCCCTCCATACCAACACTTTCCAAGGAATTTATTATTTGACAACATAAAGTAAATTCATTTTTTCATTTTGGGACTGGGCATCCCTAATACCTTTGCCTTACTCTCGTGTAATGACAAGTGAATAAACACTCATTGTGAGAATAACACATCTAGCATGGAAAATATTGGCCACCCCTCACCGCCTTGCGAGCGGTACGAGCACACAAAAGAGAAATTTATTTTGAAAATTAGAGATGGCACACACAAATTTTGTTAGAACGGCAAAAGAATACCGCATATAGGTAGGTATAGTGGACTCATGTGGCAAAACTGGTTTAAAGTATTTTGGATGCACAAGTAGTGATCATACTTGGTGCAAAATGAAGGCTAGCAAAAGATTGAGAAGCGATCAACCAAGAAACAAATAATCTTATAAGCGAGCATTGAGCATAATTAACACCGAATAATGCACCACAAGTAGGATGTAATTTCATTGCATGACCATTGACTTTCGTGCTTGCATAGGGAATCACAAACCTTAACACCAATATTCTTACTAAAGCATAATTACTCATCAACATGACTCACATATCACATCATCATATCTCAAAACTATCACAAAGAATCAAGTTTATTTTGTCCAATGATCTTCATGAAAGTTTTTATTATATCCTTCTTGGATATCTAGCACTTTGGAACTAATTTTCATGTGTTGTTTTTGATAAGCTCAAACAAATATAAGTAAAGATCATGAGCATAATATTTCTTTCTCTCAAATTAATTTAAGTGAAGCAAGAGAGAATTTCCTGAAAATTTTACTAACTCTCAAATAAATCTAAGTGAAGCAATAGAGCATTTCTTCAAAAATACTAAAGAACACCATGCTAAAAAAGATATAAGTGAAGCACTAGAGCAATTCCATAGCTCATAAAAATTTAAGTGAAGCACAGAGAGCAATTTAACAAGTCATGGCATAATTTTGGCTCTCTCAAATAGGTGTGTCCAGCAAGGAATCAAGACTAAAAGCAAAAAAGCAAATCAAGCAAAGACTAATATTATACAAGACGCTCCAAGCAAAACTCATAGTATGTGACGAATAAAAATATAGCTTCGAGTAAAATACCGATGGTCGTTAGAAGAGAGAGGGGATGCCACTCAGGGCATCCAAGCTTAGTTGCTTGCTTCTCTTTGGATAATAGCTTGGGATGCCATGGGAATCCCCAAGCTTACGCCCTTCTTGCTCCTTATTCCTTCATCCATCGTAACATCACCCAAAACTTGAAAACTTCAATCACACTAAATTCAACAAAACCTTCGTGAGATCCATTAGTATAAGAAAACCAATCTTTACTTTAAGTACTGTAGAAAACTTATTGTTATTGCTTTATGTCTACTATATTCTAACTTTTCCACGACAAAAACTCTTCAAAGAAAACCATAGAATCATCAAAATAAGCACATAACACAACGAAAACAGAATCTGTCAAAAACAGAGCGGTCTGTAAAGATGCGAATTGTTCTCCTACTTCTGTAACTCCAAAAATTCTGAAACATTAGGACAACAGAGGCAATTGGTATATCAATCTTGTGTACACAATTCAGAGTTTTTTGCCGCTTCTGTGATTTTTAGAAATTGTAACTCTGGACGCAAAAGTTTCTGTTTTTCAGCAAGATCAAATCAACTATCACCAAAGCTATCCCAAAGGCTTTACTTGGCACAAACACTAATTAAAACACAAAAAACACAATCATAACAGTAGCATAATTGTGTAAACTCTCAAGAACAGAAAGCAAAAAGCAAAAATAAATTTTATTCATTGGGTTGCCTCCCAACAAGCGTTATCGTTGTATGCCCTTAGCTAGGCAAAAAGCAAAGATCTAGGTTTTTTCATCTTTGTTTCAAGATCCATAAGATGCCCTCGTGATTGATTCATATGGTGTCCTAATTCTTGTTCTAGGGAAGTGTTCCATACCCTTCCTTAGTGAAAATTGAAATTTAATATTACCTTCTTTCATATCAATCACGGCACTGATAGTGCGTAAAAACGGTCTACCAAGAATAATTGGACAAGATGGATTGAAATCAATATAAAGAACAATAGTATATATGGGCACATAATTCCTATTTGCAAGAATAATAACATCATTAATTCTTCCCATAGGCTTTTTAATAGTAGTATCTGCCAAGTGCAAGTTTAAAGAACATTCTTCAATATCGGTAAGACCAAGCACATCACATAAAGATTTCGGAATTGTAGAAACACTAGCACCCAAGTCACACAAAGCAAAACACTCATAATTTTTAATCTTGACTTTGATAGTAGGTTCCCATTCATCATGTAATTTTCTAGGAATTGAAACTTCTAATTCCAACTTTTCTTCTAAAGCTTTCATCATAGCATCAACAATCTTTTTGGTAAAAGCTTTATTTTGTTCACAAGCATGGGGTGAATTTATCATGGATTGCAACAAAGAAATACAATCAATCAAAGAGCAACTATCATAATTAAAATCTTTGTAATCCAAAAGAGTGGGCACATCACTAGTTAAAGTTTTGACCTCTTCAAACCCACTTTTATCAATTTTCTCAACAAGATTTTCACCCTTCGAATTATCGGGATGCCTTCTAACTAAAGTTGACTTTTCTCCAGTCCCTTTTTCATCAATCTTAGTTTTACTAAACAAGGAATCAATAGAAGAAACACCAATCATTTTAAGATCTTCATCACTTTTATGAAAGCAATCACTAGAAAACGCCTTTTCTAAAAATTATCTTCTAGCTCTAAGCATAGCGGTTCTTTTCTTACTTTCATCCATAGAAACATAAAGAGATTTAATTGATTCCTCAACCTTAGGCACAAAAATTTTCGTCTTGAGATTTTCTACATCATGAGAAATTCTATCAACACTTCTAGACAAATCATCAATCTTATTCAACTTTTCTTCCATTGTAGTGTTGAAAACTTTTTGAGTGTTGATAAATTCTTTAATGTTATTCTCATGATCAGAGGTATTCCTATTATTATTATAAGAATGATTTCCATAGGAATTACCATAATTACTAGAGGAATTACTAGGAAAAGGCCTAGGATTAAAATTACCTCTATAAGCATTGTTATTGAAATTGTTTCGCGAGATAAAATTCACATCTACGGCATCACTATTTTGCTCAATCAAAGTAAACAAAGGCATATCATTGAAATCAATAGGAGTACTTTTACTAGCAACCAATTTCATAAGAGCATCAACTTTTTCACTCAAATAAGAGATTTCTTCAACCGAATTAACTTTTTTACTAGTAGGAGCTCTTTTGATATGCCATTATGAATAATTTGCCATAATATTATCAAGAAATTTGGTGGCTTCACCCAAAGTAATTTCCATAAAAGTACTACCCGTGGTGGAATCTAAAAGATTGCGAGAAACAAAATTCAACCCCACATAAATTTTTTGTATGATCATCCAAATATTTAACCCATGAGTTGGGCAATTCCTTAGCATCATTTTCATCCTTTCCCAAGATTGCGCAACATGCTCATGTTCAAGTTGCTTGAAATTCATGATCTGGGTTCTAAGGGAAATAATTTTTGCGGGCGAAAAATACTTCGTGATAAAAGCCTCATTGCACTTATTCCAAGAATCGATACTATTGCGAGGCAAAGAAGAAAACCATTTTTTTTGCACAATCACGCAGAGAAAATGGAAATAATTTCATCTTCACAACATCATTGTCCACATCTTTTTTCTTTTGCATATCGCATAATTCCACGAATGTGTTAAGATGGGACGCGACATCCTCATTAGGAGTACCAAAAAATTGATCTTTCATAACAAGATTCAGCAAAGCAGTATTAATATCACAAGATTTCGCACTAGTGGCAGGAGCAATCGGAGTGCCAATAAAATCATTGCTGTTGGTATTTGAGAAATCACACAACTTGGTGTTCTCTTGAGTCATGGTGACTGCGCAACAAGATTGCACTCGAAAACAGATCCGACAAGAAAACGGGGAACGAAAAAGAGGGCGAATAAAACGGCAATTTTTTGTGAAGTGGGGGAGATGAAAACGAGAGGCAAATGGCAAATAATGTAAATTGCGAGGAGATGAGATTGTGATTAGGAACCTTGTAGATGTTGTAGATCTCTCCGGTAATGGCGCCAGATATTCCTTTTGATGTCTGCTAGACTACGTCGGTATTTCCCCAAAGAGGAAGGGATGATGCAGCACAACGACGGTAGGTATTTCTCTCAGTGATGAGCCCAAGGTTATCGAACCAGTAGGAGAACCAAGCAACTCTATTTAAGTAATAAGAATGATGACATGATGTAGACAAGATATATTTATGTAGAAATAGACCCCATCTTGTTATCCTTAATGGCAACAATACATACGTGTCGGTTCCCCTTCTGTCACTGGGATCAAGCACCGTAAGATCGAACCCATCACAAAGCACCTCTTCCGATTGCAAGATAAATAGATCGAGTTGGCCAAACAAAACGCAAATATCGGAGAAGAAATACGAGGCTATAAGCAATCATGCATATAAGAGATCAAAGAAGACTCAAATAACTTTCATGGATAAAAAGATAGATCTAACCATAAACTCAAAGTTCATCTAATCCCAACAAACACACCGCAAAAAGAGTTACATCATATGGATCTCCAAGAGACCATTGTATTGAGAATAAAACGAGAGAGAGGAAGCCATCTAGCTACTAACTACGGACCCGAATGTGTACAAGAGACTACTCACACATCATCGGAGAGGCAACAATGGACATGATGCACCCGTCTGTAATGGTGTCTAGATTGGATCTGGTGGTTCTGGACTCTGCGGCAGCTAGAATTGATTTTCGTCGACTCCCCTAGGGTTTCTGGAATATTTGGGTATTTATAGAGCAAAGAGTCGATTTGGGAGGCACCCGAGGTGGGCACAACCCACCAGGGCGCGCATGGGCCTCCAGGCACGCCCTGGTGGGTTGTGCTCCCCTCGGAGCACCCCCTAGGCGCTTCTCCGGCCCACTGGATGTCTTCTGGTCCAAAAAAAATCCACAAAAAGTTCGATGCGTTTGGACTCCGTTTGGTACTGATTTCCTGTGATGTAAAAAAATGCAAAAATAGCAACTGGCACCTGGCACTATGTCAATAGGTTAGTACCAAAAAATGATATAAAATGACTATAAAATGATTATAAAACATCCAAGAACGATAATATAATAGCATGGTACAATAAAAAATAATAGATACGTTGGATACGTATCAGCATGCTAGTCCTGAAGGAATCGTTGAGGACGTGGACCCCATTGACCTCTTTGAAGGGGCTGACGACAATTACTTACCTCAATCCGAGGAGGATGAGAGCCTCGGTACCGAGGACTTTATAGTCCTCGAGGACCCCTTTGAATAAGAACAGGTCCAAAGGCAGCTTGTGGCCACTGCCCGAAGCATGAAACGGAAGCAGAAGTTGCTGCAAACCAATCAAGACGCACTAAATGACAAGTGGGTCGAAAGACTCTCAACCGAGCAAGACCTCTAAGAACGGCACCATAGCGCTCCTAAATCTTACCCACACAGGCGTTTTCTACCCTAGTTCGATGATGAGCTAACCGACGATGTGCCTCTAACACACGGACGAGCTGATCAACTGGACCAACCTCCTAGAGGGCGTGACAGGCTAGCAAGGGAAAGTTTTCACACCGAAACAGTGACACGCTATCACGACAAGGATCATGTTGATTACCTAGAGCCTCACGATGGACGACGCCAGATAGAGGCAAACCAGGCACCCCCTCGGTCCATCTACGGATCAAGAGGGCGTGCGCCTGCCGTACTCGACGGCTATGATGCCTGGACGGACAGGAACGACTGAGCTATGGATCAAGCTTATACACGGATATCTCCAGATGCCAGACGCAAAATGCTCGGTTCTGAGGCCCTGCTCACCTGATCTATTTCACGGACAGGGTGATGGAACACCAGTTCCCTGATGGGTTTAAACCCATCAACATCGAGTCGTAAGATGGCATGAATGACCCAGTGGTGTGGATCAAATGTTTCCTTCTCCATATGGCCAATGGAGATGATCTCCACGCTATCAAATATTTGCCGCTCAAGCTAAAGGGGCCTGATGAGGCTTGAAGCTACGTCAGTATTTCCCCAAAGAGGAAGGGATGATGCATCACAACATCGGTAGGTATTTCCCTCAGATATGAAACCAAGGTTATCGAACCAGTAGGAGAACCAAGCAACACAACGTAAACAACCCCTACACACAAATAACAACCACTCGCAACCCGACGTGTTAAAGGGTTGTCAATCCCTTTCGGGTAACGACGCCAGAAATTGGCAAACAGACGTGAGATAAATTGCAGTAGATTGATAGATCAAACGCCAAATAAAATAAATAAGAATAAATTGCAGCAAGGTATTTTTGTATTTTTAGTTTAATAGATCTAAAAATAAATGCAAAGGAAAAGTAGATCGCAAAGGAAAATAATATGAGAAAGAGACCCCGGGGCCGTAGGTTTCACTAGTGGCTTCTCTCGAGAAAAATAGCAAACGGTGGGTGAACAAATTACTGTTGGGCAATTGATAGAACTTCAAATAGTCATGACGATATCCAGGCAATGATCATTATATAGCATCAGATCCAAGATTAGTAGACCTACTCCTGCCTTCATCTACTACTATTACTCCACACATCGACCGCTATCCAGCATGCATCTAGTGTATTAAGTTCATGAAAAAACGGAGTAACACAATAAGAACGATGACATGATGTAGACAAGATCTATCTATGTAGAGATAGACCCCATCGTGTTATCCATAATGTCAACGATACATATGTGTCGGTTCCCCTTCTGTCATTGGGATCAAGCACCGTAAGATCGAACCCATCACAAAGCACCTCTTCCCATAGCAAGATAAAAAGATTGAGTTGGCCAAACAAAACCCAAATATCGGAGAAGAAATACGAGGCTATAAGAGATCATGCATAAAAGAGATCAAAGAAACTCAAATACTTTCATGGAATAAAAAGATAGATCTGATCATAAACTCAAAGTTCATCGATCCCAACAAACACACTGCAAAAGAGTTACATCATATGGATCTCCAAGAGACCATTGTATTGAGAATTCAGCGAGAGAGAGAAAGCCATCTAGCTACTAACTACGGACTCGAAGGTCTACAAAGAACTACTCACGCATCATCGGAGAGGCACCAATGGAGGTGGTGAACCCCAGCCGAGATGGTGTGTAGATTGGATCTAGTGGTTCTGGACTCTACGGCGGCTAGATGAATATTTCGTTGACATCTTTAGGGTTTCTGGACTATTGGGGTATTTATAGAGCAAAGAGGCGGTACGGGGGGCACCCAAGGTGGGCACAACCCACCAGGGCGCGCCTGGGCCTCCTGGCGCGCCCTGGTGGGTTTTGCTCTCCTCGGAGCACCTGACGATGACATGTACCTAGGGTAGGGTAATAGGCCTGGCCTAGACACCCTTCCCAAGGACACTGTCCTAGAGTCAAAGACATTCAAAGTACAGCAGCATTTACCGATTGAAATCACCTTAGAGTGCAACCCACTCGACCAACAATTCCACTCGGATAACCCAATTCCATTCGACCAGGATATAATCATTCGACCATACCAGAAACCACTTGGAGTACAGAATATCTAAGGTCACTCAGGATGACAACGGTCAAGCATTCACTCCGTAGTCTTAATGATCATTTATATGTCTTTATTAATGGCGTTACCACTAACGTCTCACCTTAATGTACATTGAACCCTTTGTAACGTTGGCTGGCTGGGGTCCTGGCGCACTCTATATAAGCCACCCCCTCCACTGGCACAAGGGCTCGCACCCTCTGTAACTTCACGCATAATCCAGTCGACCAAGCCTCCAGGCACCGAGACGTAGGGCTGTTACTTCCTCCGTGAAGGGTCTGAACTCGTAAATCTTGCGTGCACAACCTCATCGTAGCTAGGATCTTGCCTCCTCCTACGTACCCCCTATTCTACTGTCAGACTTACTCCCACGACAGTTGGCGCCCACCATGGGGCAGGTGTCTTAGTGACTTCAGGTGAGGTTGCAATTTTCTCAATCTCCATCATCATGGTTTCCGGCGGTGGTTTGGCTGAGGGCCGCGAGATCCATCTCGGCACGCTCGTTTTCATCGCCGACGTCTCCGCCTGGCTCCAGGAGGCCCCCCTCGACGTAGAGACGCTCCCTGTCCGCGGGGCGACGCACTTTCGCGCGTGCGTCCGTGATGACCCACAAGTGTAGGGGATCTATCGTAGTACTTTCGATAAGTAAGAGTGTCGAACCCAACGAGGAGCAGAAGGAAATGATAAGCGGTTTTCGGTAAGGTTTTCTCTGCAAGCACTAAAATTGTAGGTGATAGATAGTTTTGTGATAAGATAAATAGTAACGACCAACCAGTAAATAAAGTAAATAAAGTAAATAAAGTGCAGCAAGGTGGCCGAATCCTTTATGTAGCAAAGGATAAGCTTGGACAATTTCTAATAATGATAAAGGAGCTCCCGAGGACACATTGGGAATTATCGTCAAGCTAGTTTTCATCACGTTCATATGATTCGCGTTCGGTACTTTGATAATTTGATATGTGGGTGGACCGGTACTTGGGTACTGCCCTAACTTGGACAAGCATCCCACTTATGATTAACCCCTATTGCAAGCATCCGCAACTACAAAAGAAGTATTAAGGTAAACCTAACCACAACATTAAACATATGGATCCATATTAGCCCATAACGAAGCAACGCATAAACTAGGGTTTAAGCTTACATCACTCTAGCAACCCATCATCTACTTATTACTTCCCATGCCTTCCTCTAGGCCCAAATAATGGTGAAGTGTCATGTAGTCGACGTTCACATAACACCACTAGAGGAAAAGACAACATACATCTCATCAAAATATCGAATCTAATTCCAAATTAACATGACTACTAATAGAAAGACTTCACCCATGTCCTCAGGAACAAACGTAACTACTCACAAAGCATATTCATGTTCATAATCAGAGGAGTAATAATATGCATAAAGGATCTGAACATATGATCTTCCACCAAGTAAACAAATTAGTATCAACTACAAGGAGTAATCAACACTACTAGCAACCCACAGGAACCAATTTGTGGTTTTGATACAAGATTGGATACAAGAGATGAACTAGGGTTTTGAGAGGAGATGGTGCCGGTGAATATGTTAATGGAGATTGACCCCCTCCCGATGAGAGGATCGTTGGGGATAACGTTGGTGATGATTTCCCCCTCCCGGAGGGAAGTGTCCCCGGCAGAACAGCTCCGCCAGAGCCCTAGATTGATTCCGCCAAGGTTCCGCCTCGTGGCGGCGGAGCTTCGTCCCGTAAGCTTGCCCACGATTTTTTCCAGGGTAAAAGTGATGATATAGCATAAGATGGACGCCGGAGGCCCACCAGGGGGCCCAGGAGATAGGGGGCGCACCCTATAGGGGGGGGGGGTCCCCCTGTCTCCTGGACAGGATGTTGGCCCCCTGACCTATTTCTTTCGCTCAGAAATTCTTATTAATTCCAAAAGGTTGTTTCGTGGAGTTTTGGGACTTTTGGAGCTGTGCAGAATAGGTTTCCAATGTTTGCTCCTTTTCCACCTGAATTCCATTTGGCATTCCCCCTCTTCATGGTAAACCTTGTAAAATAAGAGAGAATAGCCATAAGTATTGAGATATAACATGTAATAACATCCCATAATGCAATAAATATTGATATAAAAGCATGATGCAAAATGGACATATCAATTCCCCCAAGTTTAGACCTCGCTTGTCCTCAAGCGGAAGCCGAAATCGAAAAATATGTCCACATGTTTAGAGATAGAGGTGTCGATAAAAAAAATACGGACATGAGGGCATCATGATCATTCTAATAACAGCAACATATATATATTTTGTCATATGATTTCCTATGCTCAAGTAACAAGCAATTCACAATGTCAAGTATGGTTCAAAAACTTCATTGGGAACTAACAAACTATAATCTCAGTCATTGAAGCAATTACAATTTATCATAACACCAGAAAGAGTCAACAATAGAGCTTTTCAGCAAGCTCACATACTCAACTATCTCGTAGTCTTCTACAATTGCTAACACTCACGCAATACTTGTGGTTATAGAGTTTCAGCCGGACACTGAGAAAGATAGGGGCTTATTGTGTTGCCTCCCAATGTATTCACCTTTAGGTGATGTCAACAATAATAGCCTATGCTAACTTACATCCAATTGGATATATATATATCATGATCTTTCAAACACGAGGAGCTTGCCAAAGGATAAAATGAAAAAAGGGAAAGGTGAGGATCACCTTGACTCAAGCATAAAGTAAAAACATAAAGAAAAAGATAGGCCCTTCGCAGAGGGAAGCAGAGGTTGTCATGCACGTTTAGGGTTGATGCATAAAATCTTAATGCAAAAGAACGTCACTTTATATTGCCCCTTGTATGTGGACCTTTATTATGCAGTCCGTCGCTTTTATTACTTGCACACCAAGTTCATACAAATCTTATTTTCTCTGCACTAATAAGTCATACATATTTAGAGAGCAATTTTTATTGCTTGCACCGATGACAACTTACTTGAAGGATCTTACTCAATCCATAGGTAGGTATGGTGGACTCTCATGGCAAAACTGGGTTTAAGGATATTTGGAAGCACAAGTAGTATCTCTACTTGGTGCAAGGAATTTGGCTAACATGAGGGGGAAAGGCAAGCTCAACATGTTTGGAAGGTCAATGACAATATACTTTAACTGAGATGTCGGAAAACATAAACCATTACGTTGCCTTCCTTGTCCAACGTCAACTCTTTTAGCATGTCATACTTAATGAGTGCCCCTAATTATAAAAGGTGTCCAAGATAATATATTTATATGTGAACCCCTCCTACCTTATCACTTCCTATTAATTGCAACGATGACCAAGGCTACGTTCATCAACTCTCAACAATTTTAATGCCCCATACTTTCTATGTGTGAAGTTATCACTATCCATAAGATCAACATGAACTCTTTTATTCTTTCTACTTTCTTAAGATCATAGCAACATAGCAAAGCCCTTGACTCAACACTAATCTTTACTATAGATAGCACACGGACTCGATTACAAAACGAGATCACACTGCAAAACTCAAAACTACTTGATATCAAAACTTCAATCTACTAGATCAAGATACTACTAAAAGGATCGAACTACATAAAGCGGTAAAGATAAGAGTGTGATGGTGATACGATACCGGGGCACCTCCCCCAAGCTTGGCAGTTGCCAAGGGGAGTGCCCATACCCATGTGTTTATTTCTCTTTCTTCATGGTTGGTGTTATGATCTTCTTGGCGATGATGCCCTTCAGGATACGGTTCTCCTCCTCAAGCTTATTGACTTGTTGTTTGAGATCCATAATTTCTTTACAGAGCTTGCCCATAACGGCCAAAGCTCCTTTTACCCAAGGATGCTGCATAGCTTCTGGAGAACAAGTGAAACTCTTTTTCATATTTTCATAAGAAAGAAATCTAGAGTTGGAAGGGATGACCGAAGTTGGAATAGCCATGCTCGGTAGTTCCCCCATCATGAATTCTGCTCGGAGACGAGAGGTGACTTCTTGATCTTCCTCCATGGCATCTATACTTTTCAAATCAGCCTCCATCTCATCCTCCGTTGATGGTCCAAAGTGGTAGGCATCGCTATTTGCTCCTGGACCTGGCGTTGGGTGAGACACCCGGCTCTCCCAACCGACTCGAGAAGACATCTTGCTTTATTCTGCAACAGGAATAGCTCAAAACGAAAACAGAGGATATTTGCGTGATACGGTGGTCAAAACCTTCGGGAATATATATAATGAATTTTTACCGACCAAAATACGTAACATACAAGAAAACGGAGTCCGGGAGGCACACGAGGTGCCCACGAGACAGGGGGCGCGCCCTACAGGGGGGCGCCCTCCACTCTCATGGGGGGCTCGTGTCCCTTTCGGACTACTTCTTTCTTCCTAAAATTCTTAAATAATCCAAAACTGATAAAAATTGCCATTAAAGTTGTTTTGGAGTCGGTTTACTTACTGCATTACCACATACCTATACCTTTCGTAGTCTGGATCGTTCTGGAAAGTGTCCCTTATGTATTCCTCAGGGGTTACGATTTCAATAATATTAGTTTCAACATTGATAGGATTACCTGAAGTATAGTGTTTAATTCTTTGACCGTTTACCACCCTCGGATTTGTGTCTTTGAAGTTGTTGATTTTTATAGCACCAGAACGATAGACCTCCTCGATAACGTAGGGACCTTCCCATTTTGAGAGAACTTTTCCTGCAAAAAATCTTAAACGAGAGTTGAATAATAACCCGTAATCTCCTACGTTAAACTCACGCTTTTGTATCCTCTTATCATGCCAGCGTTTGGCTTTTTCTTTGAAAAGCTTGGCATTCTCATATGCCTGGGTTCTCCATTCATCAAGTGAGCTAATATTAAATAACCTCTTCTCACCGGCAAGTTTGAAGTCATAATTGATGTAGCGACCAGACCTCAAACAGTCTGATCTCTGTGCTCAAGTGTCATCCCTGGATCAGTAATGCTGACACCACACAATACTTGAATGATATATAACAGAGTAGCAATCACACACTTATTACATCGAATGTCTCAAGAGAGAACTTATTACAATAAAAATGGCTTAAGGCCATCTAAAAACGATAACAGCGGAAGGCTTGGAAGATAAGCGAGTCCATCAACTCCAACGGCATCATTGAGTAAAGAACCACGACCTAAAGGCACCTTTACTGTCGTTCTAAAAGTCTCGCAACATGAAACGTTGCAGCCCGAAAACGGGTCAGCACATGGAATATGCTGGCAATGTAACACATAGAGAGTAATGAAAGAATAAGCTATACTACATGCATATATGGCTGGTGGAAAGCTCTATGGTTACATTTTTGCGTAAAGACAATTTTTCCCTACTTCAAAGGAATAAATTTTATTTAACTATCATGGTGGTTGTTAAACATTGAGAATGGTTGACAGCATCCTCAATCCCAATTAAGCATCATCATTAAAACCCAACAAAATTAATTAAAGTAACATGATGAGATTCACATGATAATCCAAGTACTAGATACTCAAAACGTCCATAATCGGGGACACGGCTAACCATGATTAGTTTGTACACTCTGCCGAGGATTGCGCACTTTTCCCCACAAGACTCGATCTCCTCCGTTGGATTTCTCGCACTACATGGTGTTTGAGAAACGGATGACCGAGACATAGTCTTTCAGAAGCGCTAGCACCTTACGATCGGGCAGACCGTACCAACCTACATCCCCTACATCAGCTAGTCTACCACTGTAAGAGTTCGCACGACTTAGTCAACTATGCTAGAGCCCATAGTAGCTTGTGGCTGCACACGGAAGTTTCTACTATGAATAGTCTCATGATCCCTTTGAGCCTGGGTGGCGGTCCAAAAGAAACAGTAATCTGGAATACCCAGTACCTCAATCCACCCAGATGTGTGTTTAAGTTGCCACCTTAGATAAACCATTTATTAACAATCTCACATCCATCATGGATATCACTCACCCAATCCACATCTACTAGCATAGCATGACATAAGAAGCAAACGTAGAAGTAACTCCCAAAGGTTTAATAGTAAAACGGGTAATAGGTACTACCTCATCTACTTCCCATCCCACAATTTAATTAGATCCTAATCATGCAATGTTTGAGGATTGATCTAATGCAATAAAAAGCTGGGCAAGTAGAAAGGTATGATCAAAGTGTTACTTGCCTTGTCGATGATCCATGAAACCTAGAGATTCAAGTAACAAAGCGCACTCGGGTACTCTATCGCAAACAAACAAACAAGCATACAATAAGTACTCATCTAATGCACAGGTAAAACTCAAATAAGAGATCTAACCAGAAAGTTCAACTTAAGAACTCCGGTTTGCAAAAAGAATCAACTCAAACGAAGCAAAGAAAGTCAAACGGTGAAAGAAAACAACTTCGTTTTACTAATATGGACTTAAGTCATATTTTACAGAAGCAAAAACTTGTTTAAGTTGGTTAAACGGAAAGAGGGTTTCGAGACGAAACTCCAGGCGCTTGAATCGCCTGATTCCGATAAAAGAGCGAAAAGTTATACTAAAACAAAAATCGGATCAGAAATCATGATCAGAAATAATCGCGGAAAATCTGAGAAAAAGAAAATGACGAACAGATTAACAAACGAACGTTCGTTATCTGGATCTAAACGATGAACGCGTTCGTTAAAACGAACGAACGAGCGAACGCCCACTAAAAAAAATAAACCAGAAAAAACCGATCTATAAAAAAATGAAACTTAAAAAAGTAAATCGTGGTTAAATAAAAAAAACCGGGCGGTTTTCTGAGGAAAACATGACGGCCAACTACCTCGGGCTGGCGGCGGCGATGCTAGGGTTTGGGCGCAGGCGCTGGGCTGGTGGGCTGGCTCGGGGCCCAGGCGGCTTATAAAGCCCGGCGGTGAGTCTGGCCGATTCTGATAAGGTCGGTTCGGACTTTTATTTAAAAAAAAATAATTCCGCGCTGAAAAACTAACGAAAGAAATACTAAACGGACTCCAAAAATCCCGAAATAAATTTTCCGCGACTTCTAAAATCAAGACGGACAAAGTGAACATTTATTTGGGCCTAAATACAATTTTGAAAAATGCATATTTTTCCTAAATTCAAATAAAATAGCGAAAAACTCCGAAATAAAATCTTATTTGATATTATTATTAAATCCTCAATATTTCTTTATTTTGGGAAAGTCATTTTATTCCCTCTCTCATATTTTTTGTAATAGAAATAATTGTAGATAAAATAATTAAAATCAAATGATCCTATTCTCAAAATATGAGAAAACTAAAATATGAAAATAACAAAATCCCCAACTCTCTCCGTGGGTCCTTGAGTTGCGTAGAATTTCTAGGATCAAAACCAAAAGCAAACAAAATATGATATGCAATGATGATCTAGTGTATAACATTCCAAATTGAATATTTGGGATGTTACAAACCTACCCCCCTTAAGATGAATCTCGCCCTCGAGATTCGGGTTAACTAGAAAATAGGTGAGGGTGGTCTTTCAAAGAAATCTTCCTCTCGCTCCCTGTGGCTTCATCCTCTGTGTGGTGGCTCCACTGAACTTTGCAAAACTTGATAACCTTGCTGCGGGTGACTCGGCTGGCAAACTCAAGAATCTTAACTGGTTTCTCCTCATAGGTCAAATCGTTATCCAACTGAATTGCCTCCAACGGCACGGTATCCCTCAATGGTATATTAGCCATTTCCGCGTGGCACTTCTTCAGCTGAGAAACATGGAACACATCATGAACTCCTGACAATCCTTTGGGCAATTCCAACTTGTAGGCCACTTCTCCCATACGTTCCACAACTCGGTATGGTCCTACAAAACGTGGTGCTAACTTTCCCTTAACACCAAAACGATTAATTCCCCGAAGTGGAGATACTCGAAGATAAACTCGGTCTCTGACTTCGTAAACTGTCTCCTTGCGTTTAGAATCTGTGTAGCTCTTTTGCCTGGACTGGGCTACCTTGAGCCTATCGCGAATCAACTTCACCTTCCGCTCGCACTCCTTAATCAAATCCGGTCCAAACAATGGCGGTCTCCAACTTCGTCCCACGACAACGGTGTCCTGCACCTCCTTCCGTACATAAGGCTTGAAGGGGCATCTTCAAACCGGATTGATAGCTATTGTTGTAAGAGAACTCTGCATATGGCAAGTTGTCATCCCAACTTGATCCACAATCTAGCGCACGGGCTCTTAGCATATCCTCCAAAATCTGATTGACTCTCTCGATTCTGCATCCATCCATCTGTGGATGAAAAAGTCTTTGAACTCTAACTGGTACCCAAAGTTTCGTGCAACTGATTCCAGAACTTTGAGTTAAATTGGGTTCCTCTATCTGATAAGATGCTCCTCGGAACTCCATGCAAGCATACGATTCTAGTCATGTATATCTTCGCCAACTTAGCACTGGTGTAAGTGGTCTTTATCGGGATGAAATGAGCTACCTTTGTCAATCGATCAACTACAACCCAAATTGAGTCATAGCACAGAGCGAGTCCTGGGTAATCCCGTGATAAAATCCATGCCTAACTTATCCCACTTCCATTCGGTATCGGCAATGGTCGTAACAATCTCGCCGGGCGGATGCTCTGCCTTTACTCTCTGGCATACATCACAAACTGCTACATACTCCGCAATATCTTTCTTCATTCCGGCCCACCAGAAAGTATCCTTCAAATCCAAATACATCTTGGTATTTCCTGGGTGAATTGAATATGGTGAATCATGGGCCTTTGCAGAATTAACTTCCTGATCTCTAGGTCATTTGGCACATAAACTCGGTCCTCAAACCATAGGGTATTGTGTTCATCCTCACAAAATCCCTTAGCCTTTCCTTTGCTCATTTTCTCCTTATAGAGGCAATCTCCTTGTCAGTCTTCTGAGCTTCTCTGATTTTATCCATCAAAGTCGACTGAATCTCCAATGCTGCTACATAGCCTCTCGGAACTATCTCCAAACATAGCTCATGAAGATCCTCGGCTAACTCCTTTGGCAACTCTCCTGTCATTAGTGTATTGACATGGCTCTTACGGCTCAATGCGTCAACTACGTTAGCCTTTCCGGGATGATAATGCAATCTCATATCATAATCCTTGATGAGTTCCAACCATCTCCTTTGTCTGAGGTTTAACTCCTTCTGAGTGAAAATGTATTTCAAACTCTTGTGATCCGTGTACACCTCACAATGGTTTCCAATGAGGAAATGTCTCCATGTTTTCAATGCATGCACTACGGCTGCTAACTCCAAATCATGCGTGGCATAATTCAATTCGTGAGGTTTCAGTTGTCGTGAAGCATACGAAACAACTCTTCCCTCTTGCATAAGCACGTCTCCAAGTCCTCGACGTGAAGCGTCGCAATACACCTCATAATCCTTGTTACGATCTGGCGAGAATCAGCCTTTGGTGAGGTAACCAAACGTTTCTTCAACTCCGGAAACTAGCCTCACACACCTCGGTCCATATGAACTTGGTATCCTTCTTCAACAACTCCGTCATAGGCTTTGCAATCCTTGAGAAGTTCTCAATAAATCTCCGGTAGTATCCTGCGAGTCCAAGGAAACTCCGGATCACTCCAACCGTTGTTGGTGCTTCCCAATTTGTTACGTTGATAACCTTTGTGGGATCAACTGTTATTCCTTCTCCGGATATAACATGTCCGAGGAATCCCACTTCCTTCAACCAAAACTCACATTTGCTGAACTTGGCATACAACCGATGTTCTCTCGAGCTTCTCAAGTACCAATCGCAAATGTTCTTTATGCTCCTCTTCATTCTTCGAGTAAACCAGAATATCATCAATGAACACTACGACGAACTTATCCAAAAAATCCATAAACACTTTGTTCGTCATGTTCATAAAATAGGCAGGTGCGTTAGTCAGACCAAATGACATAACGGTATACTCATACAGCCTATACCTGGTGGTAAAAGCCGTCTTAGGTATGTCCTGCTCTCGAATCTTCAACTGATGGTACCCTGATCGCAAATTGATCTTGGAAAACACTTTAGCCCCTTGCAATCGATCAAACAGATCATTGATCATTGGTAGTGGGTACTTGTTCTTGATTGTTACTTTGTTCAATCCACGATAATCAACAACCATCCTTAATGTTCCATCCTTCTTCTCCACTAGAAGTACTGGCGATTCCCAAGGCAAAGAACTTGGGCGAATATACCCTTTATCCAATAACTCCTTAATCTGCTTCTTAATCTCCTCCAAATCTTTTGCGGGCATCCTATATGGTCTCTTAGATATTGGTCCTGTGCCTGGCAAAATCTCAATCAAAAACTCGATGACTCTATCCGATGGCATGCCTGGCAACTCTTCTGGAAATACATCCGGAAAATCCTTTACTATTGGTACTTCCTCCTGCACAACTCCTGATAAGGAATTTACTTGAGTCCTTTTCGGCACATGCCGTGATACATACTTGATCCTTCTTCCTTAAGGCGTCGTAAGCAAGATTGTCTTACTAAGCGCATTCAATGTTCCCTTCATACTTTGATAACCAATCCATGCCTAATATCACATCCAATCCTTGAGATTCCAATACTATTAGGTCCGAGGGAAACACATAGTTACCAATCCTTAATGGTAATCGATCACACCATCGACTAGCCATATACTACTGCTCGAGCGAGGTTACTAACATGGGTGACCTAAGGGCTTGGGTTGGTAGGTTATACTTATCCACAAATCCCCTTGAGATGTATGAATGCGATGCACCAGTATCGAAAAGAACGAGTGCAGTAAATGACTTAACCAAAAACTTACCTATTACTACATCAGGTTGAGCTTCAACCTCCTCCACGTTAACGTGGTTCACCTGTCCCCTGTTGAAAGGGTTCGGCTTCTTCCCAGTGCTTCCATTGCTATTCTGGCCTTCAGGACATTCATTGGCATAATGTCCGGTCTTCTGACACTTAAAACAGATGACTTGGCTTAGGTCTCTCTTGGTCAGGGTTGATGGGGTGGTACAGTTAAGCCGTTGCTTCCTCCATTCCCATTACCATTCTTGCAGCCATTATGGTTGTGCGAGCTACCTCCTCCATGGGTATGCCGAAAATGAACTCCCGGTTTAGGGGTAAGGCAGGGTTTCTTTGAGCTCCGTAATTGTACTTGCCCTGTCCATACTTCCTCTTGCGGTTTTCAATTTGCTGCTGCTTCCCTTCAATCATAAGAGCACGATCTACCAACTCCTGGTAGTTGTTGAAGCTTGCTACCATCAACTGCATGCCCAGCTCGTCATTCAGTCCTTCCCAGAAACTTCTCCTGCTTAGCTGCATCCGTAGCAACGTCATCTGGGGCATAACGTGCTAGCTTACTAAAGTCATCCACATACTGGCCAACTGTCCGTCCTCCTTTGCGCAAGTTGCGAAACTCACGCTTCTTCATGCCCATAGCTCCTGCTGAAACATGGGCAGTACGGAAAGCTTTCTTTGGCCCGATCCCATGTGACAGTATCCACAGAGTAAGTGGCTGTGAAATTCTCCCACCATGCGGCTGCGGGTCCTTCAAGCTGATGAGCGGCAAATTTCACCTTTTTCCCATCTGTACATCCTGCAGTGGTCAACTCCCTCCTTGTCTTATGGAGCCAATCAGCTGCCACTATCGGCTCGGTGCTACTGGAGAACACCGGCGGATTCAGCCTAAGAAAACGGGTTAAGTGATCAACAGGTGGTGGCGGTGGTGGGTTGTTGTTGTTGTTGTTGTTCCCCTGGTTCTGGTTCTGGACTAGCAACTGCATCAAAAAATTCTGCTGCTGGATCAATTGAGTGAGCTCCGATGGGAAAGCAAATCCATTGTCACGTCTCGGAGGCATCTGAGGGTTTAGAAAAGATGAGAATTAAGAACAGAATGAGGTCTAAAGAGAAAACACTACCCAAATGCACACAAAATCACTTCATTCAATCAAACAAGGCATACAATCGGTCTAGAACTATTGTAAAAGTGCTTGGACTATGCTATGTACATGGTGGAACACTACTACTATTATGGTGGTCTACTAGAAAAACTGCTCCGATGAAGACTCCATGATATCTGCTCCGGCTTCGTCTTCGAAGTCATCACCACTAGGATCGGAATCGGTGTCCTCGATGATGATGTAGTTGTCTGGACAAGTGCAATCGTCATCTTCTCCTCCGGTCTTTGAATTCCCCATGAGTTCTTCAATCTTCTCCTTAAGGTCGCCGTTTTGTCTCACTAGAGCGACGATCTCCTCCATGTAATCCTTGCGAGTGTCCTTCAATTCTACTTCTAGCTCGATAATTCTAGCCTTTTCTTTCTTCAACTCCAACATGTCTGCGCACATCTGGTTCTCTTGGCGTCGAATGTGCTGGTTTAACTCCTGGATGAAGGCTGCAATGGATCTTTCCTTCTTGGTGCTAACTATCTCCCATTGTTCATCTCGGCGCCCTAAATCTGGTAGATAGTATCCTTGAGGTCATCTTGGTAGACTTCTCCAATGCGTCCCATGGTGATGTGAGCTGCCATGCTCTTTCCCGGACTCGAGGTTGGTGCAATAAAAGTACATTCTATGGGCTCCGTGGTAGTGCGAACGTTCTTCCTGGAACTTGAGCTTGAATCTTCCAACGCTCCTCTTCGGGTAAAGTGGCGTTGTAGGTCCCGGTAAAGCTTGGTATTCCGATGTTCAGGTACTTAGTGACTTCCTTCAGGTGTCGTCCAAAGGGTGTATCTTCATCCGGCTGCGTGAACTTGATCCTCGCTTCTATCATCCTAATAGAGTAGAAAATATGAGGAGTCAGAAATGAGAAGAGAGTAGTGATCTAGGGCTTTAGCCTAGTGGTCGTGTCCTACAGTCAGTGTGTGCTCTGATACTATCTTGTAGCGACCAGACCTCAATTAGTCTGATCTCTGTGCTCAGGTGTCATCCCTGGATCAGTAATGCTGACACCACACAGTACTTGAAGGATTTATAACAGAGTAGCAATCACACACTTATTACATCGAATGTCTCAAGAGAGAACTTATTACAATAAAAATGGCTTAAGGCCATCTAAAACCGATAACAGTGGAAGGCTTGGAAGATAAGCGAGTCCATCAACTCCAACGGCATCATGAGTATAGAACCACGACCTAAAGGCACCTTACTGCGTAAATGCGAAAAGTCGCAACATGAAACCTTGCAGCCGAAACGGGCCAGCACATGGAATATGCTGGCAATGTAACACACAGAGAGTAATGAAAGAATAAGCTATACTACATGCATATATGGCTGGTGGAAAGCTCTATGGTTACAGTTTTGCGTAAAGCCAATTTTTCCCTACTTCAAAGGAATAAATTTTATTTAACTATCGTGGTGGTTGTTAAACATTGAGAATGGTTGACAGCATCCTCAATCCCAATTAAGCATCATCATTAAAACCCAACAAATTTAATTAAAGTAACATGATGAGATTCACATGATAATCCAAGTACTAGATACTCAAAACGTCCATAACAGGGGACACGGCTAACCATGATTAGTTTGTACACTCTGCAGAGGTTTGCACACTTTTCCCCACAAGACTCGATCTCCTCCGTTGGATTTCTCGCACTACATGGTGTTTGAGAAACGGATGACCGAGACATAGTCTTTCGTGCGCTAGCACCTTACGATCGGGTAGACCGTACCAACCTACATCCCCTACATCAGCTAGTCTACCACCGTAAGAGTTCATACGACTTAGTCAACTATGCTAGAGCCCATAGTAGCTTGTGGCTGCACCACGTAAGTTTCTAGTATGAATAGTCTCATGATCCCTTTGAGCCTGGGTGGCGGTCCAAAAGAAACATGCAATCCTGGAATACCCAGGTACCTCAATCCACCCAGATGTGTGTTTAAGTTTCCACCTTAGATAAACCATTTATTAACAATCTCACATCTATCATGGATATCACTCACCCAATCCACGTCTACTAGCATAGCATGACATAAGAAGCAAACGTAGAAGTAACTCCCAAAGGTTTAATAGTAAAACTGGTAATAGGTACTACCTCATCTACTTCCCATCCCACAATTTAATTAGATCCTAATCATGCAATGTTTGAGGATTGATCTAATGCAATAAAAACTAGGCAGTAGAAAGGTATGATCAAAGTGTTACTTGCCTTGCTGATGATCCGCGAAACCTAGAGATTCGAAGTAACAGGCGGCGCACTCCGAGTACTCTATCGCAAACAAACAAACAAGCATACAATAAGTACTCATCTAATGCATAGGTAAAACTCAAATAAGAGATCTAACCAGAAAGTTCAACTTAAGACCTCCGGTTTGCAAAAAGAATCAAATCAAACGAAGCAACGAAAGTCAAACGGTGAAAGAAAACAACTTCGTTTTACTAATCTGGACTTAAGGCGCTTGAATCGCCTGATTCCGATAAACTCCGAAGCAAAAACTTGTTTAAGTTGGTTAAACGGAAATAGGGTTTCGAGACAAAACTCCAGGCGCTTGAATCGCCTGATTCCGATAAACGAGCGAAAAGTTATACTAAAACGAAAATCGGATCAGAAATCGCGATCAGAAATAATCGCGGAAAATCCGAGAAAAAGAAAAACGACGAACAGATTAACGAACGAACGTTCGTTATCTGGATCTAAACGATGAACACGTTCGTTAAAAAAATGAACGAGCGAACGCTCACTAAAAAAAATAAACCGAAAAAAAACCGATCTATAGAAAAACGAAACTTAAAAATTAAATCGCGGTTAAAAAAAAACCGGGCGGTTTTCTGAGGAAAACCGCGGCAGCGGCTACCTCGGCGGCGGGTCGGCCGGGCGGCTCGGCGGCGTGAGGCGGCGGTGGCCAGGCGGCTGCAAGACACGTAATGGCGGCGCGCTAGGGTTTGGGGCGGGCGGCTGGTGGGCTGGCTCGGGGCCCGGCGGCTTATAAAGCCCGGCCAGTGAGTCCTGACGTTTACAGCCCAAGGTCGGTTCGTACTTTAAAAAAAAAATCCGCGCAGAAAAACTAACGAAAGAAATACTAAACGGACTCCAAAAATGCCGAAATAAATTTTGCCCAACTTCTAAAATCAAGCCGGACAAAATGAACATTTATTTGGTGCCTAAATTTTGAAAAACGCATATTTTTCCTAAATTCAAGTAAAATAGCGAAAAACTCCGAAATAAAATCTTATTTGATTTTATTATAAAATCCTCAATATTTATTTATTTTGGGAAAGTCATTTTATTCCCTCTCTCATATTTTTTTTGTAATAGAAATAATTGAAGATAAAATAATTAAAATCAAATGATCCTATTCTCAAAATTTGAGAAAACTCAAATATGAAAATAACGAAATCCCTAACTCTCTCCGTGGGTCCTTGAGTTGCGTAGAATTTCTAGGATCGAAACCAAAAGCAAACAAAATATGATTTGCAATGATGATCTAGTGTATAACATTCCAAATTGAAAATTTGGGATGTTACAATTGAGCTCTTTAATAGCCCAATATGCTTTATGTTCAAGTTCAAGAGGTAAATGACACGCTTTTCCATAAACCATCTTATATGGAGACATACCCATAGGATTTTTGTATGCAGTTCTATAGGCCCATAATGCATCATCAAGTTTTTTGGACCAATTCTTTCTAGACCTATTCACAGTCTTTTGCAAAATTAATTTGAGCTCTCTATTGCTCAACTCTACTTGACCACTAGACGCGGATGATAAGGAGATGCTATTCTATGATTGACATCATACTTAGCAAGCATCTTACGGTAAGCAGCATGAATAAAATGTGAACCACCATCAGTTATAAGATATCTAGGGACTCCAAACCTCGGAAAAATAACTTCTTTAAGCATTTTAATAGAAGTGTTATGATCAGCACTACTAGTTGGAATAGCTTCTACCCACTTAGTAACGTAATCAACAACAACTAAAATATCTATATAACCATTAGAGGCAGGAAAAGGTCCCATATAATCGAAGCCCCAAACATCAAATGGTTCAATAACAAGAGAATAATTCATAGGCATTTCTTGACGTCTACTAATGTTACCTATTCTTTGACATTCATCACAAGACAAGACAAACTTACGAGCATATTTGAAGAGAGTAGGCCAATAAAACCAGATTACGTTACCTTGTGTGCGGTTCTATCTCCAGCGTGGTGTCCTCCATAAGATTCAGAGTGACACTTACGTAGAATCTGCATTCTGTTCATGCTCGGGCACACAACGTCTAATAACACCATCTACTCCTTCTTTATAAAGGTGTGGATCATCCCAGAAGTAATGTCTTAAATCATAAAAGAACTTTTTCTTTTGCTGGTATGTGAAACTAGGCGGTAAATATTTAGCAACAACGTAATTAGCATAATCAGCATACGAAGGAGCAGTACGAGAAGCATTGGCGACCGCTAATTGTTAATCAGGAAAGCTATCATTAATAGGCAGTGGGTCATTAAGAACATTCTCTAACCTAGACAAGTTATACGCAGCAGGGGTTCTCGACTCACTTTCTATCAATAATATGCAAGTCAAATTCTTGGAGCAAGAGAACCCATCTAATGAGTCTAGGCTTAGCATCTTTCTTTTCCATAAGATATTTAATAGCGGCATGATCAGTGTGAATAGTAACTTTGGAATCAACAATACAAGGTCTAAACTTATCACATGCAAACACAACTGCTAAGAACTCTTTTTCAGTAGTAGCATAATTTCTCTGAGGCGTTATCAAGAGTCTTACTAGCATCTTTGGATAACATTCAATTTCTCATCGACTCTTTGCCCTAAAATAGCACCTACAGCATAATCACTAGCATCGCACATAATTTCAAAAGGTAAATTCCAATCAGGTGGCTGAACAATAGGTGCAATGAACAAAGCTTTCTTAAGTACTTCAAACACTTCTACACAATCATCATAAAAGACAAAAGGAATATCTTTTTGCAATAAATTAGTCAGAGGCCTAGAGATTTTAGAAAAGTCCTTAATGAACCTCCTATAAAAATCGGCGTGACCAAGGAAACTTCTTATACCTTTTATGTCCTTGGGACATGGCATCTTTTCAATAGCATCAACTTTGGCTTTATCAACTTCAATACCTCTCTCGGAGAACTTGTGCCCCAAGACAATGCCTTCATTAACCATAAAGTGACACTTTTCCCAATTCAGGACGAGACTAGTGTCTTCACATCTCTGCAAAACTCGATCAAGGTTGCTCAAACAATCATCAAAAGAGGATCCATAGGCGGAGAAGTCATCCATGAATACCTCACAAATCTTTTCACAAAATAAAAAATATAGCCATCATGCATCTTTGAAAGGTAGCAGGTGCATTACATAAACCAAAAGGCATACATCTATAAGCAAAAGTACCAAAAGGGCAAGTAAAAGTAGTTTTGGATTGATCCTTCACTGACACAGGTATCTGAGAAACTAGAATAACCATCTAGAAAGCAAAAATGTATGTGTTTGGATAGTATTTCTAGCATTTGATCAATAAAAGGTAAAGGGTAATGATCTTTCTTAGTAGCTTTATTTAACTTACGGAAATCAATTACCATCCTATAACCTGTAATAATTCTTTGCGGGATCAATTCATCTTTATCATTAGGAACAACGGTAATACCTCCTTTTTAGGGACACAATGGACAGGGCTTACCCATTCACTATCAGCAACGGGATAAATAATACCTGCCTCAAGGAGCTTTAGTATCTCCTTTCTTACCACTTCCTTCATCTTGGGATTTAATCGTCTCTGAGGATCTCTAACTGGTTTGGCATCTTTCTCTACTGAAATCTTGTGTTGACATAATGTGGGACTAATGCCCTTAAGATCATCCAGAGTATATCCAATAGTTGCTCGGTGCTTCTTCAGAGCTTTCAATAATCTTTCTTCTTCTTTCTCTGAAAGGTTAGCACTAATAATAACAGGATATATTTCTTTTTCATCAAGATAAGCATACTTAAGATTATCAGGTAATGGTTTGAGTTCAAACACGGGATCACCTTTGGGTGGAGGGATCCCCAAGAATTTCAACGGGAAGGTTATGTTTCAAAGATAGGTTCCTGTTTAAGGAACACTTTATCTATTTCTTCCCTTTCCTTCATAAACATATCGTTTTCATGGTCTAGCAAATATTGTTCTAATGGATCAGTTGGAGGAACAACAATGGAAGCAAGACCAATAATCTCATCCTTACTAGGTGGTTCCCTTTCACGAGGTTGTCTACTAAACTTAGTGAAATTAAACTCATGAGACATACCATATATGCCAACAGTGACAATATTCTTCTCACAATTAATCTTAGCACTAGCAGTATTCAAGAAGGGTCTACCAAAAATAATGGGACAAAAATCATCTTGTGGGGAACCAAGAACAACAAAATCAGCAGTGTATTTAACCTTCCCACACAAAACTTCAACATCTCTAACAATCCCAATAGGTTTAATGGTATCCCTATTAGCAAGCTTAATAGTAACATCAATGTCTTCTAATTCAACGGGTGCAATGTCGTGCATAATTTCTTTATAAAGATCATAAGGTATCGCACTAGCACTAGCACCCATATCACATAAGCCATGATAACAATGATCTCCTATTTTAACAGAAATAACAGGCATGCCTACGACATGTCTACGTGTCTTAGTATCAGGTCTAGCAATATTAGTAGTCTCACCCAAGAAAGAAATAACATGCCCATCTAAGTCCTCATCCAAGAGATCTTTAACCATAGCAATACTAGGTTCAACATTAATTTGCTCAGGAGGTGTATAAGTCCTAGTATTACTCTTACGAACAACAGTCGAAGCTTTAGCATGATCCTTTATCCTAACAGGAAAAGGAGGTTTTGCAACATAAGCAGTAGGAACAATAGGATCACTATAGGTAATAGTCTTTTCTTCGACTGTAATAGGTGTAACTACTTTCACTTCAACAGGAGGATTATATTTAAACCGCTTCTCTTTAGGGAGATCAACGTGAATAGCAAAAGATTCACAGAAAGTAGCTACTATCTCAGAGTCAAGTCCATACTTAGAGCTAAATCCACGAAAAGCATCGGTATCCATAAAAGATTTAACACAATCGAACTTAGGTGTCATACCTGACTCCTTACCATCGTCAGAACCCCAATCTTCAGAGTTGCATTTAATTCTTTCCAATAAGTCCCATTTGAAATCAATAGTCTTCAACATATAAGAACCAGCACATGAAGTATCGAGCAGGTTGCAATTATCGAGAGAAAGCCGAGCATAAAAATTCTGAATAATCATTTCCCGAGAGAGCTCATGATTGGGGCATGAATATAACATTGACTTAAGCCTCCCCCAAGCTTGAGCGATGCTTTCTCCTTCGCGAGGCCAGAAATTATATATGTAATTACGATCATGATGAACAAGATGCATAGGATAGAACTTCTGGTGAAATTCCAACTTCAATCGCTTATAATTCCAAGATCTCGTATCATCACATAGCCTATACCATGTCAATGCATCTCCCTTCAAAGATAAAGGGAAGACCTTCCTTTTGGCAACATCATTGGGAATACCTACAAGCTTAAATAATCCACAAACTTCATCCACAAAGATAAGTGTAAATCGGGATGCAATGTTCCATCTCCTACAAATGGATTAGCTAGCAGTTTCTCTATCATACCTGAAGGAATCTCAAAGTAAATATTTTCATAAATTTCAGTAGGTTGAGGAGAAACTCTTTGCTCTTATGGTTGGGGTGAAGATACCCCAAACAAGCCCCTCAAAGGATTAGTTTCCAAAGTGACAAGTAACAGAAAATTTCAGCACACTATATAAATGTTTCCTTACCAAGTTCCACTCACCAAAAGCGCTACACTCCCGACAGCGCCAGAAAAGAGTCTTGATGACCCACAAGTGTAGGGGATCTATCATAGTCCTTTCGATAAGTAAGAGTGTCGAACCCAACGAGGAGCAGAAGGAAATGATAAGCGGTTTTCGGTAAGGTTTTCTCTACAAGCACTGAAATTGTAGGTGATAGATAGTTTTGTGATAAGATAAATAGTAACGAGCAACAAGTAAATAAAGTGCAGCAAGGTGGCCCAATCCTTTATGTAGCAAAGGATAAGACTGGACAATTTCTAATAATGATAAAGGAGCTCCCGAGGACACATTGGGAATTATCGTCAAGCTAGTTTTCATCACGTTCATATGATTCCCGTTCGGTACTTTGATAATTTGATATGTGGGTGGACCGGTACTTGGGTACTGCCCTAACTTGGACAAGCATCCCACTTATGATTAACCCCTATTGCAAGCATCTGCAACTACAAAATAAGTATTAAGGTAAACCTAACCACAACATTAAACATATGGATCCATATCAGCCCCTAACGAAGCAATACATAAACTAGGGTTTAAGCTTCTGTCACTCTAGCAACCCATCATCTACTTATTACTTCCCCATGCCTTCCTCTAGGCCCAAATAATGGTGAAGTGTCATGTAGTCGACGTTCACATAACACCACTAGAGGAAAAGACAACATACATCTCATCAAAATATCGAAGCGAATACCAAATTCACATGACTACTAATAGCAAGACTTCACCCATGTCCTCGGGAACAAACGTAACTACTCACAAAGCATATTCATGTTCATAATCAGAGGAGTAATAATATGCATAAAGGATCTGAACATATGATCTTCCACCAAGTAAACCAATTCGTATCAACTACAAGGAGTAATCAACACTACTAGCAACCCACAAGTACCAATTTGTGGTTTTGATACAAGATTGGATACAAGAGATGAACTAGGGTTTTGAGAGGAGATGGTGCTGGTGAAGATGTTGATGGAGATTGACCCCCTCCCGATGAGAGGATCGTTGGTGATGACGTTGGTGACTATTTCCCCCTCCCGGAGGGAAGTGTCCCTGGCAGAACAGCTCCGCCAGAGCCCTAGATTGATTCCGCCAAGGTTCCGCCTCGTGGCGGCGGAGTTTTGTCCCGTAAGCTTGTCCACGATTTTTTCCAGGGTAAAAGTGATGATATAGCAGAAGATGGACGCCGGAGGCCCACCAGGGGCCCCAGGAGATAGGGGGGCGGGCCCTATAGGGGGGGGGGCTGTCTCCTGGACAGGGTGTGGGCCCCCTGGCCTATTTCTTTCACTCAGAAATTCTTATTAATTCCAAAAAGTTGTTTCGTGGAGTTTTATGACTTTTGGAGCTGTGCAAAATAGGTTTCTAATGTTTGCTCCTTTTCCAGCCAGTATTCCAACTGCCGGTATTTCCCCCTCTTCATGGTAAACCTTGTAAAATAAGAGAGAATAGCCATAAGTATTGAGATATAACGTGTAATAACAGCCCATAATGCAATAAATATTGATATAAAAACATGATGCAAAATGGACGTATCAGTCCACGGCGTCCTTCTGCGGCAGCCGTCGACTCAGTATCGATCGGCTCCCGCAGCGTCTTCGCTCCCCGCTACTCGTCGTCGCAAGCGATCTGGCCGATCGTGGGTTCAGTGGTGGGTGAAGCATGCGGTGGATCGTCAGTCAGCCATCCCTCAAGTAGTGGCAATCGAGACTGACAAATCTCTCTACAGGCTATTCGATCTGTCGACTGGCTCCGTGGAGACCCTGTCCGAGTGCGACAGCAGCGGCCCTGCGGCAAAAGTTCTGATGGTCGATATGCCGTGCAGCCTACCTGGTTTCCATCACAGCGGCGGTGGCGATGGTGGCGGCGATCCGTCGCATGTTCACGAAGAGTATCGTGCTGAAGCCCTCATTTCACAGCAGAGGGAGGAGCTGCACTGTCGCAACATGGAGGCACTCCACACTCCCATCGTCGGGGAGACCTCCGAGGCTTGGTCCTTGGAAGCTATGCCTTTGGCCACTTTGGCTGAGCGTTCATGGCTGGAGATCCTCAGCATTCACTCGACGAGCGTGCTTGACGACAGATCCCTGAGTCCAGTCGACGACAGCGACAATTGTTCCTGCCTGAACCTCGGGTATACCGCACTCCGATTTAGAATCTTACAGCTGCAGCCCATATAGCAGAATCAATTCAGCCGTCCCAATCAGAGGCTGGAAGAGGCTTGATGCAGATCTGAGCACTGCTCCGGGCAACAGGAGAGAAGAACACAATCCGCTTCTCAGTCTCGTAACAGGATCCACAGCAGGTCCGTGGTGGCGAGTCGAGTTGGCTCACAGCCCAAGATCGCCTCTGCAGCGTGAGGGACGTGGGCACCGCGAGAAGTATCTAGGTTGGAATCATGAGCAGTATGATCATCGACTCGGCCGTGATGACCGCTGTCGAGTGCCTATGCCCCCTCCGAGGGGCGGGTCATACGCGCCCTGGCAGTATGATGATAGGCGCCCGTATAGCAATGAGCGGAGGGTTCTAGTCGACCCAAGAGAGCTCGGATTTGATGCGAGTTCGATTCTTGTACAAGGTCTGGTCGACAGAAACCGAGCACACAGAGAATGGCTGGATAGAGATCGTCCGACTGGCAACAAAGTACATGTCTCCGGACCTGAATGCTTCAAAAGAGCTATCAAAGCTGCAGAGATCCCTCCCAACTTTAGGTTGGCAACGGGAGTGAGCAAGTTCACCAGTGAGTCGAAGCCTGACACTTGACTGGAAGATTACTGAGTGGCTGTGCAGATTGGTGGTGGTAATGATGATGTAGCTAGGAAACATCTTCCCGTGATGTTAGAAGGTTCAACCAGAGCTTGGTTGAATCAGTTGGCTCCTGGCAGTATATTCAGTTGGGAAGAGTTGGCCCGAGTGTTTGTCAGGACATTTGAGGGCACTTGTAAACGACCTGCATGGTTGGCAGAACTACAACATTGCGTACAAAAACCGAATGAAACTTTGAGGGAGTACATCCAGAGGTGGACCACTTTGCATCATATAGTGGAAAATGCGTCTCAGCACCAAGCAGTTTGCACCTTCAAGGAGGGCGTTCAGTACAGAGAGCTTAACCTGAAATTCGGTCGGACAGGAGATATGACCCTGACCCAAATGATGGAAATAGCCACACGATATGCTAATGGCAAGGAACAAGACTGAATCTACAGTGGCAAGAGCAAACCAGTCACCCAGGACACCGGAGGAGGTAATTCCAGTCAGAAGCAGAAGCGCAAAGCCGAGCCCGCAGGTCCTGGAGAAGCCGCAGTTGTGACCCAAGGAAAATTCAAAGGAAATCCTAAGGGGCCATGGATCCCCAAGAAGGTGAAAGATCAAGACGGAAATGATGTTCTAGATTTGCCGTGTCATATACACATCAAGAAGGACGAAGAGGGGAACCTAATTTATCCCAAGCATACCACTCGACAGTGTTGACTCCTTATGCAGCAGTTCCGAGAGGGCCAGCCCAGTGAGAAAGAGAAGGAATCTGATAAGGATGAAGACAAAGAGGAGGATGATGGTTACCCCAATGTCAATGCCACTTTGGTGATTTTTTGGCGGCGTTGAGAGCAAAAGTCGACTGAAGGTCATCAACAGAGAAGTAAACATGGTTGCCCCGGCAACGAAAACATATTTGAAGTGGTTGAAGACTCCCATTACATTCGACCAGTCCGACCATCCGGCGCACGTTGCTACCCCAGGGCGGCAAGCGTTGGTGGTTGACCCACTCGTTGGGGGCACTCGACTGACCAAAGTTCTGATGGATGGTGGTAGTGGCCTGAACATTTTGTATGTTGAGACTCTTCGAGAGATGGGCATTTCGATGTCCAAGCTCAGTGAAAGCAATATGCGATTCCACGGTGTCATCCCTGGAAAGAAAGCCGATTCACTCGGCCAAATCACTCTTGACATGGTTTTCAGTGATTCGAAGAATTACCGCAAAGAAAAGTTGACATTTGAAGTTCTGGATTTTCACAGTGCCTATCATGCTATTCTTTGCAGACCTGCATATGCCCGTTTCATGGCTCGACCGTGTTACATGTACCTCAAGCTGAAGATGCCTGGTCCCAAGGGCGTGATCACAGTCACTGGTAATCGGCAGAGAGCGGAAGAGTGCCTCCAGAAGGGCTCAAAGATTGCCAATGAACAGATGGCAACAGTGGAAATGCAAGAATATCAGAAGAATGTAGATCCGAGTGATTTGTTACGTGCCAAGAAGCCTGCTTCAGAGTCTGCATTTCAGTCGTCTAGTGAAACAAAGAAAGTTCACATTCACCTTACCGACCCCAATGCCGCTCCGACTCATATCTCAACAACACTCGACAGCAAATAGGAAGAAGCGCTCATCCAGTTCCTCCGTGAGAGCTGGGACATCTTTGCATGGAAGCCTTCTGACATGCCAGGTGTACCTAAGGGACTGGCTGAGCACCGTTTGTGAGTCGACCCGAAAGCAAAACCTGTCGAAGAGCATCTCCGTCGGTCCGCCGTGAAGAGGAAGGCAATTGGTGAAGAGGTGGTTCGACTTCTAGCAGCTGAGTTCATCCGCGAGATATACCACTCCGAGTGGCTCGCCAATGTTGTCATGGTCCCCAAGAAAGACGATTCACTTCGCATGTGCACCGACTTCAAGCATATCAATCGGGCCTGCCCGAAAGATCATTTCCCTCTACCCCGCATCGATCAAATTGTTGACTCGACTGTGGGATGCGAGCATTTGTCCTTCTTGGATGCTTATTCTGGATACCATCAGATCCGACTGTATGGACCTGACAAAATAAAAACAGCTTTCATCACCCCATTTCGGTGTTTTTGCTATATTATCATGCCCTTTGGTCTCAAGAGTGCTGGTGCCACGTTCATGCGCATGATTCAGAAGTGCCTGCTCACTCAAATCAGTCGGAATGTGGAAGCATACATGGATGACATCGTGGTCAAATCGCGTTAAGGTTCCGACCTGCTAACTGACCTCGCTGAAACCTTTGCCAATTTGAGAAGATATGATATCAAGCTTAATCTGTCAAAGTGCACATTCGGAGTCTCAGGTGGAAAGTTACTCGGTTTCCTCGTTTCCGAGCGAGGGATCGATGCAAACCCAGAGAAAGTTGGTGCAATCCTCCGAATGAAGCGCCCCGTGCATGTGCACGACGTTCAGAAGCTTACTGGTTGTTTGGCTGCATTGAGCCGATTCATCTCTCGTCTCGGTGAAAAGGCATTGCCTCTTTACTGATTGATGAAGAAATCTGACAAGTTCGAGTGGACTCCTGAAGCTGACGCAGCGTTTGTAGAGCTCAAAGCCCTGCTTTCCACCCAGTCGATGCTTGCTGCCCCAATCAGCAAAGAGCCTTTACTGCTTTATATTGCAGCCGCTGGACAAGTTGTCAGTACAGTGCTCACAGTCGAGCGAGAAGAAGAAGGCAAAGCCTACAAAGTTCAGCGCCCAGTGTACTATATTTCTGAAGCCTTGACTCCGTCCAAGTAGAGATATCCGCATTATCAGAGGCTTGTTTATGGAATTTATTTGACTACAAAGAAAGTTGCACACTACTTCTCAGATCACTCAGTTTCAGTCATCAGTGACGCTCCATTGTCAGAGATCCTGAACAACAGAGATGCAACTGGTCGAGTGGCAAAGTGGGCGATTGAACTCCTTCCGTTGGATATCAAGTTTGAGGTAAAGAAAGCAATCAAGTCCCAAGCAATAGCAGATTTCCTCGCCGAGTGGGTTGAGCAGCAACAACCGACTCAGATTCACTCGAAATATTGGACTATGTTCTTTGATGGATCCAAGATGCTGAACGGTTCTGGTGCTGGAGTAGTCCTTGTATCCCCACGAGGCGACAAACTCAGTTATGTTCTCCAGATTCACTTTGACTCCTCTAACAATGAAGCTGAATATGAGGCACTTCTATACGGGTTGCGTATGGCCACTTCACTCGGCGTCCGTCGCCTAATGGTTTACAGCGACTCAGATTTAGTGGTCAATCAAGTGATGAAGGAGTGGGATATCAGGAGCCCAGCTATGACTGGCTATTGCAATGTAGTGAGTAAGTTGGAAAAGAAGTTTGAACGGTTAGAGCTCCACCACATACCCCGAGTCAAGAATCAAGCAACTGATGACTTGGCGAAGATAGATTCCAAGAGGGAGCCTATTCCCAACAATGTGTTCTTGGAGCATCTCCACACCAAGTCGGTTCAAGAAGATCCCTTCACGGAAGAGCCCCCACAGCCCAAAAGTTCTACTGATCCGACTGAGATCGAAGTCCTAGCCGTGGTCGACCTGATCATGGAGGTTTTGGTCATTACCCCCGATTGGATGGTACCATATATTGCATATCTGCTCAGGAAAGAGCTTCCAGAGGATGAAGATGAGGCCCGTCAGATTGTCCATCGATCCAAAGCCTTTACTGTTGTCGGTGGAAAACGACACCTATGTAATCACAAGAATCCCTACTGCGGTTGCGGGGCGCGAGGTTGAGAGAAGAGCGGATCTAACAAAGAGCATGCGGTTCGTTTATCCAGGTTCATGCTGCGAGGATGCGTAAAACCCTAGTCCGGCTTTGGTGGATGTATTCTGAGTTCTTGAACTAGCTACGGAGTGTAACGAGCTCCAAAAAGCCGAATCCTTCTCCCGTGTGCCATTGGCCTCCTTTTATAGGCGAAAGGGGCTGCCAAAGTGGTACACAGGAGGTGGAAAGTGCTACAGCGTCACGAGCTTATCGCTGGTATTACAGGACAAAGCGCATTTAATGTGAGGCTTAGGTGTCCCTTCACTTTATCGAGGGGGGCGAGGCCCGTCCGTCCGTCAGCAACTCCTCCAAGCTTCTACACGCGCATACAGTCAGCGATGCATGCGGTGCCATGTAGGCAGGCAGGCAGCTGAGGTGGCGCGGTGGTGGAGCCTCCACGAAGGGCTGCATGTTGCCACCCAGGTGCCTGCCCAGATGGTTGGCTCGGCAGCTGCATGCGAACGCCAGCGGAGACTTGGCTGGTGCGGGCCTGACGGTGGCCCTGGTGGTGCGCTTGGGGAGGGCCTTGCCGGGTGGCCCAACAAGTGTCTTGTCGTGGCACACCGTTGTCCCCGGCAATGGTCTTGCCGTGGTACGCCGTTGTCCCCGGCAAGGGTCTTGCCGGGGGTCGTCGTCTTCTAATCCTCGTCTATTCTTGGATATGTCTTCACAAAGATCTGCATGCCACCTTTGGAGGTGCCTTCTCGAGCCCTGGATCCACGCGGATGATGGCGTTGGGGATCATGGGCTCAAGGGTGGCTCACTCCGTTGGTGTGGGGCGAGCTGCCCCGGCAAGGGTCTCCTGCCGGGGGAACCTGCTTCGTCCCTTTGCTCTTTGCGGCCTTGGCCTTGGCGTTGCTCTGGCCATCTTGGGCTTCGGTCTTACCTTGGCTCACCTCCCTCGCTCTGCTTGGTGTGGTCGCGGGCGCGGCTCTAACTGCCCGTGCACAGGTAAAGGGGTACAAAAATGTGCCCCTAGTTTTGTACACCGACAACTGTGATAGTTGGACAACTTTAAAGAGAGAGTGTTACTGGAGTTGCTCAGCGATGCTTCATGCCAGAAGAAGGTCGAATGATTTTCAATGCTATCCACTCGGGGACCTTTGGTCACCATGTGTCCTCGCGGACCATCGTAGCCAAAGCATACCGAGCGGGATTCTACTGGCCACGAGCAAATGAGATGGCAAAGGATATAGTCGACAAGTGCGAAGGCTGTCAGATTTACTCAAACATGTCCCACAAGCCTGCATCTGCCTTGAAGACTATTCCACTTGTCTGGACGTTTGCTGTTTGGGGTTTGGATATGGTTGGACCCTTCAAGACCGGCAGAAGTGGTTTCACTCATTTGCTTGTGGCAGTCGACAAGTTCACTAAATGGATCGAAGCCAAACCTATCACGAATCTCGATTCAAGCACTCCCATCAGTTTCATCAGAGCTGATATTAAGATATGGAGTTCCTCACAGTATTATCACAGATAATGGCTCGAACTTTGATTCTGATGAATTCAGGGCATTCTGCGCTTCCCAAGGCACTCAGGGTGACTACGCGTCTGTCGCGCACCCGTAGTCGAATGCGCAGGCGGAGAGAGCTAATGGTTTGATCCTACAAGGGCTAAAACCCCGACTGATGCGTGATCTCAAGCATGCTGCTGGAGCTTGGGTGACTAAATTGCCATCTGTCTTATGGGGTCTGAGAACAACTCTGAATCGATCGACTGACCGGACACCTTTCTACATGGTGTATGGTGCCGAGGCTGTGCTTTCGAGCGACTTATTGCATAACGCTCCGCAAGTGGAACTTTTTTCGGAAGCTGAAGCTGAACAGGCACGCCAAGATGCAGTTGATCTCTTGGAGGAAGAGCACGAGATGGCTTTGATCAGGTCGACCATTTACCAGCAAGACTTGTGTCGATTCCATGCTCGTAATATCAGGGGTCGAGCGCTCCAAGAAGGAGATCTTGTGCTCCGAGTGCATCAGAAACGACCTCACAAGATTGCTCCGACCTGGGAAGGTCCCTTCATCATCACCAAGATGCTCCACAACGGGGCTTATCACCTCTACAACATAGCCAAGAAAGTAGATGAGCCATGCTCATGGAATGCGGATCTGCTCCACCGTTTTTACACCTAAACACTCGAGTCGTCGAGTTGTAATAAGAATCATTCAGTTTGCTTATCAAAGACAAGATTTTTGCAGTATCTTAATGATTGTTAACTCGTCAATACATGTGTTCAAATCCCCCAGTGGGTGGCTTAGCCGCGATTCTGATTCGCCTAAGTTTTAAAAATCTTTCCGAGTGAAGAGCAATCCTCTCACTCGGGGGCTTAGCTGCAGTCCCGTACTCGCCTAAGTTTTAAAAATCCTACCGAGTGAAGAGCAACCCTCTCACTCGGGGGCTTAGCTGCAGTCCCGTACTCGCCTAAGTTTTAAAAATCCTACCGAGTGAAGAGCAACCCTCTCACTCGGGGGCTTAGC
Organism: Aegilops bicornis; assembly: GCA_021605145.1. NCBI lineage: Eukaryota > Viridiplantae > Streptophyta > Magnoliopsida > Poales > Poaceae > Aegilops > Aegilops bicornis. Next base: position 512,133,563 of record CM038675.1, on the reverse strand, counting down.
TGCAGTCCCGTACTCGCCTAAGTTTAAAAAAAATCTTACCGAGTGAAGAGGAACCCTCTCACTCGGGGGATTAGCTGTAGTCCCGTACTCACCTAAGTTTTAAAAATCCTACCGAGTGAAGAGAAACCCTCTCACTCGGGGGCTTAGCTGCAGTCATGTACTCGCCTAAGTTTAAAAAAAATCCTACCGAGTGAAGAGCAACCCTCTCACCCGGGGGCATAGCTACAGTCCTGTACTCGCCTAAGTTTTAAAAATCCTACCGAGTGGAGAGCAACCCTCTCACTCGGGGACTTAGCCGCGACCCCGTACTCGCCTAAGTCAAAAACCACTCTGAGTGGCCGAATCACAAGAACAATGTGCGCTCCATCCTGATCCGCAAGGACGATGAGGTGCAGGTCGTGTGCAGCACCTAGTGCTCCTGCCCATGACCCTCTCGACGAAGCTGCATCACAAGTACAATGTACACTCCATCCTGATCCGCAAGGACGATGAGGTGCAGGTCGTATGCAGCACCTAGTGCTCATGCCCACAACCCTATCGTCAGAGCTGCGTCGCAAATACAATATCTATTCCGAGTGAAGAATCAAGTTCCACTCAGAGTCAAAGGATTCAAAAGCGGTAAAGACATAGCAACTTTACTCAAAGAAAAACCAAGTTCAGATAAATCTCGCAAGGTTCAGAACCATGGATAAAAGTGATCGGGCATCAAGCCGGAAGGAGTTTTTAACGGTTACAAAATCACTCGGTATTCCGAGGCAAATTTAAGCAAGGCATAAAGTTTGTTCACTCCGCGGGAGGAGGGCGAGCTTAGCGAACTCGTCCAGTCGATTCATGCACTTGTCTGGTGGCTACTTCGAGGAAGGTCTCCATGAAGGACTCGAAGTGAAGCTTCTTAGTGTTGGCAACCTTGAGCGCTACTAGCTTATCTTCCTTGGCCTCTTTGCAATGGACGCGAACCAGAGACAGAGCAACATCAGCACCGCATCGGGCAGATGACTTCTTCCATTCCTGCACTCGACCGAGAATCTCGTTGAGTAGAGTCATCAGAGACTCGAGGTCATTTTGGAATATCTCCCTTGGCCAGAGCGTCGCGTCAATCTGAGACACCGCCACCTTCAGTCGGGCGAGATAGTCCATGGCACTGGCAAGGCGAGATTCCAGTTGGAGCACGTTCATGGCAGCTTCATCCTTAACAAGAGAGTTGATGGGGACTAAGCTCGTTTCAATTCTCCCAGTATCTTCCTCGAAGTTTTGACAGAATTCTGCACACAGAGAAAAGATGAGTCAACAACTATATGAAAAGTCAACAGCTATATGACGGTGCTAAATCAGTCGGACAAGAGAAAGTACCTTCAATCATAAGGAACAACTTCTTGGCAAGTCCTCCCAGATAAACCTCCAGCTCATCCCTCTTCCGAGTGAGGTCTCCAACTTTGTCGGTCAGAGTCACCTTATCCTTTTTTAGCTGCACGACTTCCTTGTTGGATTTGCTGATGGCAGTCTTCAGTTTGGCGTTTTCTTCTTCTATCTTGCCGACTGAAGCCAGCTTCTTGTCGGCAAGTTCAGTTTTTTCCCGCGCCGTCTTCTGAGCCGCGACAAGGTCAAGGTCCTTCTGCTCCAGTGCTTGCTTCATTTTCTCTAAAGAAATAACATTCTTGATCGAGCTTGGGTTATGCATTTTCACCTCGCACATCTGTTCGAGTGGAGTCACTCAGTTCAAAAGGCGAAAAGTAAAGCTGGCAAAGTAAACAGTCGACAAGTAGTTACCTCCCATAGCAGCTGCTTCATCCTTAGCCTTCTATAGATTTTGCTTGGCCAGTTCCAGATCAAGGTTGAGCTGAATCTGTTTCTGCTCCAAGTCAGCAAACAAAAGCCCCGAGCTCACAAGATCTCTCCAGTCAGTGAACAATCAATCGACAGGAACGAAGATTTGATTGTTTCCGAGCGATAAAATACAAGTTCAGTTTGTTACGACAAAAGGAGTTTTAAGACTACTATCGAATCATACATTCAACAGTAGTCTCGGGGACTACACCCAGTGGGTGCACTTGGCGTGCCCCCACTGGTTCGACTTTTCAATCGACTTGGTCCGTCCAGTCGAGGAAAAAAACAAAGCAAGCAACAGTTATTCTCAGACCACAGCCGACTGCCCACAGTCGACTGCGGTCTCGGGGACTACACCACACCCAGTGGGTGCACTCAGCGTGCCCCCACTAGCCCAGATTCCACTCGAAAATACCTGTCTAGATCAAGTGGAAAAACTATAAAGAGACATTTTTATCAAAACCCCCGCCGAATCACACATTTGACGGCGGCCTCGGGGACTACACCTAGTGGGTGCACTCTGCGTGCCCCCACTAGTTCAAAGATACAGTCGACGCAACCTAGTCGACTCAAGTGGAAAAACTACTCAGCAAAAGTTGAAACACCCAGTGGGTAGATAGATGCACTTTAAAGGTTCCAAAAAATTCATCCACACGCATCTTACGGATAATAAAGCAGCAGTTTTCAGGTACCATATCCTAACAGAACAAGTGTCAAGCTAAAGATCAGTCGGAAATCAGCTAACCTGAACGTTGGTCTGGAGTGCTGAGCTGGCGTCATAAGCAAATTGATTAGCTTCACGCACCACCTTCATCTGCTCCATCATAAGGCCTGCCTGGCGTATAGCTTCCTTGGCAGCGCTCACCTGGTCCTCCGGGACATGATGGGTGATGAAAAGCGGAGTAGGTGGAATAGTCACACCAGCTTGAGGATCTGAGGCATGGAGTTGCACAGACGAGGCAAGGACTTAGACAGTCGACGCCGAAGGACGTTCAGTCGACAGGATCGGCAAAAGTAACAGAAGTTCGATTGAGGTCCCCAGACTGCTGGATCACTGGTTCTAGCACTGACGTCGTCTGAGGTACCTTTATGGCTGGCACCCTCCTGCTCGAGGTCATACCCCTCCTTCCCGTAGGCTTCTGGGGCATATCTTCATCGTCGTCTGGAAGTTCGATAACATTCTACGGCGCTGCAAAGACTCGACTGCAAGGCTTCAGTGGACTGATAAATCAATTAAAAAATGAAGGCAAGATGGCGGAGGTCATACCTGATTTGGTAGTGGCTGCATCTTCAGTTTTCTCATCATCTTCATCCTTGTAAATGGAAGTCCCAGAAGTAGCGGCACTGCAAGTTTCAGAACTCGCTCGGTCAAACCTGAGAATGAGTCGATTGAAGTACAAAAGTTTCCAAACAACACAAAAGCAAAGTGATGAAGCGAAATACTTACGCAGAGGCAACGGGGACGTCCACTTTGATCTTTGGCAAGGCCTTCCGAGTCTCTGTGGGCACAACCTTGGGCTGTTTCGGGGCCTTCTCCGTCGGCTTGGAAGTAGATGTCCGAGTGCGCTTTAACACCTGCGCGCTTAACGCAACCGCTTTGCCGCGTCCACCTAATGGGTCGTGCGTCTGCTTGGAACGTCTTTCAAAGCGGGGCAGTGAGTCGACTTCCTCGCCACTGCTCGAGTCGATGTTGTCATCGTCACTTTCGTCCTCAAATTTATAACCGGCACTCTCACCTCCGCTCGCCTCTCCCTCCTGGACTTGCTCTCCCTTCGACATGGAGTACATCTCAGTATAAATCTGCAAGGCCAGAGATTGGGTAGACAACAATCAGATTCAAAGACAGCCGCAAATCAGAGAAAAAAGACACTCGGTAATAAAGGTCAAACCTTGTCTGGTTCATTGTTGGCGTCGAGTGGTGGAACTCTTCTGGACCTCCTGTGGTTGTCTTTGTTTCCAGTGATGCTTTGCAACCACTGCGCCATTGTCTCCTTGGTGAATTCCTCCGGGTGGATCCGAGCGGTGTCATCAATACCCGAGTACATCCACATAGGATGATCGCGGGCCTGGAGTGGCTGGATGCATCGACTGAGAAATACGTCCAGCAAATCCATGTCAGTCACGCCATCACGGACTAATTGGACTACTCGTTCAACTAACGTGTTCACCTCTACTTTCTCTACTGGAGTCACTTTCAAGGAAGAGGGTTGCTGGACCCGCTCCATGGAGAAGGGAGGAAGGCCAGTTGATGGACCAGGGGTCGGTTGGTCCTTACAATAAAACCAGGTCAACTGCCACCCTCTAACTGAATAGGGAAGATTCATAGGCGGAAAAGTACTCCTACCCCTCATATGAATCCCTAGACCTCTGTACATCTGGATCACGTGCGTCCTTTCATCACTCGGATTTTCCTTTTTCACAGACTGAGAGCGACAAGTAAAGATGTGTTTGAAGAGACCCCAATGCGGTCGACAACCCAGGAAGTTCTCACCCATGGAAACAAATGCAGCGAGATACGTGATGGTGTTGGGGGGAAAGTGATGAAGTTGGGCCCTGAAAAAGTTCAGGAAACCCGGGAAAAAAGAGGGGACAGAGATAAACCACGGTTAACATGAGTTGCGAGGAGGACGCACTCACCCTCCTGCGGCCGCGGCTCAGTCTCGCTTCCCGGCAACCTCCAAAATCCGTGGGCAATCAAGCCCGCTTCGACCAGATCCTCCAGATCTTCCTTCTGGATCATGGACCGAATCCAGTCGCCCTGGATCCAGCCGGCGGCAGGCCAGACCTCGACAACGACCCCCCGACTCGTCTTCTTGCCCTTCGCCGCCGCCGTCGCCTTCTTCGCACGCTCCAGGGCCGCCGTCTTGTCCTTTCCCATCACAGCAGATTGCGCGCGGATGGGGCAGCGGTGTCGGAAGTGGAGGTGAACACGTGGAGAAGCAGAGGAGGAAGAAGGGGAATGAGGCGCACTATGCAAAATACATCGAACCCGACGCCTTATAAAGGCCTGCTTCCGAGTGGCTGACTCGTGGGCCCAAGCGATCCTGTCAAATCCTGCAACAGTCGCGCACTCGATACGTGGAAAAAAAGGTGGTGCAAGAATCGAGGCGACCCTGCCTAATCCGTTCCGTTTACTGTGGCACTCTCCGTCCCGCGCGCTTCTCCAAATTTCGAATCCCATGAGATCCGAGAACGGCAGTGCAATCAATCGTGCCAAAGATTTCACACCATTCCAACACTCGAAACTCATCAGTACAAGTTCACTCGACTAACCCTGAATGAATCAAGGCGACTGACAATGAAGTTGAAGTTTCAGCATGGTTCACCGACCAAGGTAAAATGCCTCTGAAGCATAAAAATCGAGTAGGAACCATCTTGAACCCTTTCACCACTCGGACCTTGATCCATTCGGGGGCTAATGACGATGACATGTACCTAGGTTAGGGTAATAGGCCTGACCTAGACACCCTTCCCAAGGACACCGTCCTAGAGTCAAAGACATTCGAAGTACAACAGGATTTACCGATTGAAATCACCTCATAGTGCAACCCACTCGACCAAAAATTCCACTCAGATAACCCAATTCCATTCGACCATACTAGAAACCACTCGGAGTACAGAAGATCTAAGGTCACTCAGGATGACAACGGTCAAGCGTTCACTCTGTAGTCTTAATAATCATTTATATGTCTTTATTATTGGCGTTACCAGTAACGTCTCACCTTAATGTACATTGAACCCTTTATGACGTGGGCTAGCTGGGGTCCTGGCGCACTCTATATAAGCCACCCCCTCCACTGGCACAAGGGTTTGCACCTCCTATAACTTCACGCAAAATCCAGTCGACCAAGGCTCCGAGCACCGAGATGTAGGGCTGTTACTTCCTCCGCGAAGGGCCTGAACTCGTAAATCTTGCGTGCACAACCTCATCGTAGCTAGGATCTTGCCTCCTCCTACATACCCCCTATTTTACTGGCAGACTTACTCCCATGACATCACCCCCAGGCGCAGCCAAGGCCCATTATGTTCCTTCTGGTCGAAAAAAAATCTCCGTAAAGTTTCATTGTGCTTGGACTCCGTTTGATATTGATTTCCTGTGGTGTAAAAAACATGCAGAAAGCAGCAACTGGCACTTGGCACTATGTCAATAGGTTAGTACCAAAAAATGATATAAAATGACTATAAAATGGTTATAAAATATCCAAGATTGATAATATAACAGCATGGAAAAATAAAAAATTATAGATACTTTGGAGACGTATCAGGGCCAGTGAGGCATTGGCTGAATAGCCTACCTCCTCATTCCATCGGGAGCTGGGAAGCACTCGAGGATACCTTTAACGCAAACTTCCAGGGCCTGTTGTCCAGAAGTTCAATCCGTGGTCGGCTTACTCGGTACATTTGACAAACATGACCATCCGACCAACAAAAGGCATGGCGGATTGGCTGTGTTGGTTCTGGATCTGATGTTGATGGATTCCATCTGACGCGTGTCCTCATGGATGGAGGCAGTAGCCTCAATCTAATCTATGCGAACACGATTAGAAAGATGGGCAACGACTCATCTCGGATCAAGCCCAACACCACCAGTTTTAAAGTTGTCATACCTGGTGTCAAAGCTCGCTGCACGGGAACAGTAACACTGGTGGTAGTCTTCGGGTCTCCCGAGAACTCCAAAATCAAAGAGTTAATCTTCGATATCGTCCCCTTCCATAGTGGATGCCATGCGCTACTAGGGCACCACATTTGCGTGCTTCCATGCAGTCCCGCATTATGCATATTTAACGCTAAAAACGCCGGGACCAAATGGTGTTATTATAGTCCACTACAAAAAAAGACACATCCATGACATTTTGGGCCGAATGAATTTTTTTCCTGTCATACTTATGACACTTCTATGACGATAATTGTGACAAAATCCAGTATCATCATAGATGTGGTGGGCTCCTACTTCTATGGCAAAAAATCATGACAGAAAATGGGCTTTTCGTCCTGGGCAGGTCGGAGACGCACCTGCATGACATTCTTTGGGCCGTCCATGACAGGAAAAACCGTGGTAGAAGCGAGGGCGAGGAAAATATCGGGGGAGTTTCTGGTTACGGTGGGTGGTTGGGGGCCGAGCGATGTGTGTTTCTCTAGTACGTACGCGCGTGTGTGCGAGGCATTGCGCTCTAATTAAACCCGAGCGAGGCATTGGGTTCTAATGAACCTGCGATTGCACCGCGAGCTACGCGTTCTTTGAACCCGGCGATCGATCGACCCCTTGATGTTAATCAACCCGAGTGATTCCTTTGCTACTGCTGCTAACTGAAGCCGATCGATGCTGCCTCTGGATGAACAGTGAGCGTTGTTGGGGGGTTTGGATGAATAGTTCCCGGTGGGGGTTGGATGAACAGGAACCCGTGGTAGTAGAGGCCGTTGCCGCTGGATGAACAGTACCCCGATCGATCGAGCCGGTGGAGGGGTGGATGAACAGGCCCCCGCGTAGGGCTGGATGAACAGGACCCCGTGGAGGGCTGGTTGAACAATAGTCGGTGGAGGGCTGGATGAACAGTAGCTCGTGGAGGGGTGGTTGAACAGGACACCGTGGAGAGGGCTGGTTGAACAGTAGCCGGTGGAGGAGCGCATTGTGGAGGCTGGATGAACAAGATCCCGAGGATGAACAGTCGCAGGTGGAGGCTGGAGGAGGTCGACGGTGGATGAATAGGAGCCCGTGGAGGAAGTCGACGGTGTATGAACAGTAGCCCGTGGAGGCAGTCGACGATGAAGATGAACAATATCTTGTGGAGTCCCGTTTTGCGGTACGCCACACCCTCTTGATGAACAGGACCCCCCTTTCAACCTTAGCACTCCAACACAAGTCAGTTTCCTCTGTTTTGCGGTACGCCACACCCCTCCCGATCAACAGGACCCCGTTTCGACCGTAGCAGGTCCATTTCCTCCGTTTTGTGGTACGCCAGACCCCTCCCGATGAACAGGATCTCGTTTCGACCGTGGCTGGTCGAACACAAGGCCGTTTCCTCCATTCTGCGGTATGCCAGGCCTCGTTTCCAACGGCTGTTCCGTCCAAGCCGGTTGGCTCCCGATGAACAACACGCGTTCCGTTGCCTCCCGATGAACACGACGACGACGCAAGTTCTCCGTTCCGACCCAGCCATGTACACGAGCCCTGGCCGTATGTATGCGTCAGTAGGCGTTCGAGAGCCTGCCCGTATGTACGTACATGGTCGTATTTACTTTCTTGCACCCTGGCCGCTGTACGTACGTGTACATGCTACATGCGCGCCTCTACTACGACACGTGCCCTTCCTTACTCGCCACGGTTCATCGCTGCAGCCCGCAAACAGACAAATCGACCAGTATGTACGTCCACATTTGCCACCAGAATGACAACGCTACGTATGCCTTGAACAGGTGGGTCCCGACTGTCATGCACTTCCTTGCGTGCGAAGATGTAGCTGGTGGGTCCTAGCAGTCAGGGGGGCGAATCATTTTTTTTGCCTGTAATATGGACGCACTTCCTTGCGTGTGAAGATGTAGCTGGTGGGTTCCAGCAGTCAGGGGGGCGAATCATTTTTTTTGCCTGTAATATGGACGCACTTCTTTGCGTGCGAAGATGTAGCTGGTGGGTCCCAGCAGTCAGGGGGGAAACATTTTTTTTGAGAAATACGATGGCCCGTCCGGTGGGTCCCTATTTGTCGGTGGAGGAATAATTATTTTTGGCGTAATAAGGAGGCACTTCCTTCTGCGGCCGTGGACCCGGTGTCGACCTCTCCACGTACAATACTCTTCCGACGGAAGTCGTTCTTTGACCACATTGACCACGCCACGAGAGCACCAGGCGGTGGACAACGGCGAGCCTAGGAAGGGGATGGCACGAGCCGGGAAGACGCTGATAGTGGATGCCCACGCGGAGAAGTACGATGGGTTATCGCTTGCCGCGGCGCCGGAGAATAACAAGAGGTGTGGGTGAGTATAGAGGATGGCATGGCCAGCGGTGGCAACCTGGACACGGGAGGCAGGAGCGGGCAAAGACGGCCGACGCTTGTTTGGGCGGCTGGAGTAAGAAGACCAGAGGTTGAAGAAGCACTACGCCCATTGGATGGACATTGTACGGTCACTGGAGCTACAATCGTTCATATTGACTAAGTTGACAAAGCCCTCCGTGCCCGTCATCTTAGTAGGCCCACAAGTCAGCCTCCCACTATGGTGGGTCCCAACTAGCAGGGGGAGTATTCAATTTTTGTGTGCGTAATAACGAGGCACTTCCTTGTGTGCGAAGATATAGCTGGTGGGTCCGACCTGTCAGCGGGGGAAAGTTTTTTTCGCAAAATATAGAGGACCTTCCGGTGGGTCCCGGCTGTCAGGTGGAGGAATCATTATTTAGCGCGTAATAAGGAGGCATTTCCTTACGTGCGGCCATGGACCCAGCTGTCAGCCTCTCCACGTACTGTCCACTTCCGATGCATGTCGTTCGTTGACCACGTTGACCACGCCGCGCCGAGAGCACCAGGGCGATGGACGACGGCGAGGCCTAGGAAGGGAACAACACGGAGCCAGGGAAAAGTCGGTAGTTGTTTCCCACGCGGAGGGAAGTGCGAGGGTTTACTGGTTCGTCTTCCATCGCCGGAGAATAACAACAGGTGTGGGTGAGTAGAGGGATGGCTAGGCCAGCGATGGGAGAACGATGGGGCGGTGAGGCCTCTGGCAGCATAACCCGGCCGTGGGAGGAGGAAGCGAGCGATCCCGGGCGCTTGTTTGAGCGGGTGGGCAGGAAGAGCGAGATTGAAGAAGCACGGCGTCCGTTGGATGGACATCCAACGATCCTTTGCTCTCGTGTGTTGACTAAGTTGACACGGCGTTGTGTGCATCAACCTTATTTTTTAGGAAAGCATACGCGTCAACCTGTAGTAGGCGCACAAGTCAGCCTTAAATCTGTGGAAGACAACATACAACCCATCTGCCATTATTTCTAATAATTTACAGCCCATTTGCCAATTCTTAAGAATTTTTTTGGAGCCCATCTTATTTTTGTTAGCATTACACCCCATATTGTAACCACGGTTAAAAATTATATGAAATTTTGCATATTTCGATGCGGTCAACTGTTTTTAATCCTGAAATATCGAGTCACATTCAAACTATTTTGAAAAATAATTTATATAAATATAAAATCCAAATAATTGTCCACGCATAAAAATCAGTGGAATTTAAAATCTTGTAATGAAAAAAATTGAAACTAATTCCGGTTTGATGTGTCTTAAAATGTACATCCCATTTACGGGCAAACCGAATGAAACTCTCCTTGTCTTGAAAGATTTGCAGCCAAAGCTGATAAAGCAAGTAGGCCTCGTTTGGGTATTTCTTCAAAAAGAATAGAACTGGGCTAGCCATTTCCGGCAAAGAAAAAACACAAGCCCCGGGCTCATGATGTGGTAAACATAAATAAAACCCTGGCTAGACGGGCCACAACTTCCATACAGCCCCGTTGTTACCCTGATCCGTCGCTAAAACTAGTATAAACAACAACTGCTTGTTCCTAATGTCGGTGTACTAGAGTAGGGGTACCCTAGTATCCCGTACTAGATGCCTGCAGACGGATTCTTGACACCAGCGGCAGGGTTTGCCTTGTCACCGCCAAGATCCTCCGTGGCTCCTTTGGAGCCATTCAAGAACAAAGTATTTGATTAAGAAGACAAGGCCCGGCAAGAGGAGCTTGCCGGGAAGGCCACTCAAGGCATGCGAAGACAAGGCCCGGCAAGAGGAGCCTGGGAAGGCTCGGAGCGCGACAAGCCTCCGGACGCGACAAGGATTCGGCCGCGGCAAAAGGCGCTTGCAGCGGCAAGCAACCTCTCTCCATCTCCGCTCCGGCTCATCCGACAGCGTGTCGCCTTGGGACCATTCCATGCGCGTGTCGACGGTACGTGCAGCCAGGTGAGAGCAGCGATAAGCGGCGCCGACAAGCTTGCCATCGTGGCGGCGGTGGCGCACTGACGGTCTCTGCGCTGTTTGGGCGACAATCGACGGGCATTTATTGCTTTTGTCCCTTGCCGTCGAGTTAGGTATTTTGCATCAGACATCGCTCGAGTAGGTGTACCAACTCTTGTTTTACATTTGTACCCTCGCCTATGTTGCCACTGTCGGAGACCCCTTGAGCATATAAAAGGAGGCCCATGCGCAACGTGAGAGTGGGGTTGGAGGTTCGGTTCATTCGACTCACTAGAGACCGGATACGCTCACGCTAGGTTTTGTAGCTCGCGCCGCTCCCTAGCAAGAAGACAATACATCAAACAAGCAGCGGTGGAGTTTTATCTCTCAGGAGAGCTCGAAGCTGGAGTAAAGCTGCTTTCGTGTGCCTGCGCCTCGATCCGCTCTTCGTGCGATCTCCGCCCCTCCCGAACCACAAAGGGCCTGGTCCGCCCGGCCCCATAGGTGTTCGTGGGTACGATCAGCCTCCCGACATCTTTGGCGCGCGCCCGGTAGGGGCGTCGAGGCCGTGTGAATCTGATCTCGGCGTTCACACGGCGGTGTCATCAACATCTTCCTCAACATGCCACCGAAGAAGAAGGCTTGGCCGGCGAAGCCGTCCGCGTCGTACCCACCCTCACCGCAGCAAGCGGGTGGTGGGGCGGTATTTGGCCGGAGGAACGGGCGCCGACGAAGGTGTTCGCGACGTTGCTAAATCCAAGGACAAGGCCCCGCAAACCTCGGCGTCCGCACATCCCCCGCGCCCATCTCAGGAGACGCGGGACCAACAACGTCATGGCATTCACATTGCCATACGTTCGTTGGATCGAGACCCTCAAGACCAGCATGCGCGCCAACATGTCTTGTACGAGTGAGATATGGTCGCTGGGCGGGGTGCTGCTCCTTCTAACGTGGTTAGAAGTCCGAGCATATCCGCTCCTCGCACTGCCGTTCGCCAATGCCACCCACTACTCCAGCGAAGCTCTGGCGAGAGCTTGCTCCTCGACTACCCTCCAACGGCCAACAAAGGTCGACGAGTGGAGGCCACTATCGAGCCTCATCGGCTTTGCCAGCAGCGGCGCTCGGCAACCGCGCCATCGTTGCCGCGGCAAGACGACAAAGGCACGAGCCGGTGGCGATGAGACTGTCGGAGGTGCAACCACCATGCACTCTCCGCCCACGAAGGCCAAGATCGCCGACTCACCGGATCCACCTCGACGGCGACTCCACCGCGTCGCCGGATCCATGAGCTTCGCCGCGATCAGCGCCAAGATTCTTCATAAGCGACAACAAGAGGGCCTTCGGACTCGCATCGAGCCGGAGAGAAGCGCGACGTCGATCCGACAAGCGCCTGTTGGGCCTTCATTGACATCTGCGCCGGAGGAGCAGGCGACTTACCCGTGCGTGGTAGGTTGCCCTGCGTTCACTCGTGAGCTGCGGCAAGTCCGATGGCCCAGCGAAAAACTTCAAACGAACCGCGCCGGAGAAGTACGATGGCAGGACGCATCCGTCGGAGTTCCTCAGCATCTACACCCTCGTGGTGCAGGCTGCGGGGGGCCAGGACGACAAGATCCTCGCCAACTACTTCCCGCTCGTGCTCAAGCCCAACGTCAGATCTTGGTTCATGCACTTGCGGACAGCTCCATATCCTCTTGGGCGGTCTGTGCCATCGGTTTGTTTGCGCCTTCACAGGTGGCCACAAACCTCATGGCCAAGAGAGTGACCTTCATCTGCTCGCCCAGAAGGAAGGAGAGTCCCTACGCAAATTCATTCAGAGATTCAGCCGTGTGCACTACAACATCCCAGATGTCCACCTTGCCGTGGTGATCAGCGCGTTTCATCAGAATGTGCGGAACCGCAGGATGAGGGAGGAGGAAAACCGCGAGATGGACATCGGTGCCGAGGGCACAGGTAGATGGCGTTCGGTATCTGGTAGGTGATTTCCAGGGGAATAGTAGAACTCAAGCAGCTGTAGTTCTGTGAATTCAGGGGATTTCAGCCAGGCGTCCACCGTGCAGGGCATGGTATGCTTGCTCAGGTAGCTTCAAGGGATGCGGAGGCTTTGAACGGAGCCCTGGTGGGAGGAGACGATGGCTCTGGGGATTTCAAAATCATTGAAGAGAGATAGCTGACGACCATCGAGATTAATTGGCACGACACGCCATAGATGGCACCACCGAATTGAGAGGACTTGGGTGCAGCAACAGTCCTTGGTGGGAGAAGCGAGATGATCTCCCCAAGGACGGCGTCCGGGAGATCGCTGATGCGGTCCACCCGAGATTCTACGGGTTCTTGGGATCCGGTGGGGGCAGGGTCGCCGCTTCTCCCCGCACCGCCGGGTGCGGGGTCTACAATAGGCGTCGCCGCTGGCGGGATCCTCATCTTCTTGGTGTTGGGGTCAGCCGACTCCATTTTCCTCGAGGGCGTCGCATCGCGCTCACGGATTTGAGCAGAGTAACAAATGACGAGCCTAGTTGTAGTGCGAGTGAAGAAGGGGAGCTGGGGTTGTTCTGTAGTAGTGAGGAAGAAGGGGAGCTGGGGTTTTACAGTAGGAGTGAGGTGAGGAATTTGGGGAATGCAGTGGAGCGAGCTGACGTGAGGTGGGTGGGAGTGAGGAGGAAGAAGAGCACCCGAGTTGTTTTGGGGGGCGGTGTGCTGGGTGTGGGTAGCGCCTCTCATTAAGTAAATATATGGGCTTTTGAATTGATTTTATTATTTAGTAGGGTGGATGGGCTGTTTTGTCTTGGGCCCAGAGAAACAATTACTACAAGTACAGTAGAGACACTCTACAGCTACCAGAAAAACAATTACTACTAGTACAGGGGATACACTACCGCTTCTGGCTCCTCCTAAGTCATCGAAACGTCTCCCTCTACTGAATGTCGTTTTACTTTTGTTCACCGACATGCAGGCCATGCCACGCGCGGGCCCAAATGCCATCCACCAAATTAGAAGGCATTATGCAGGCGGAGAGTCACCCTGGTTGTAGCGCGGCAATAACGAGCCGTCGTATCACAAAACCCCACCTCCCCGCAGTCTAAGTTTGATGGACGAAGCAACCATCATTTCACTCTTCGCTGAATCCCCTTCTCCCTCACCGTCTTCAAGAAAGCCAACACTCACATCTGCCATTTTTCTTCTCTCCCAATGAAGGGAAGGTAAGCGGATCCGTGATATTGGTATATTTTCGTTCAGAAAAAAAGAACTTTTGCAAAGCAGTAACCTATCCTCACTCTCTTTTTGTTTCATTGTCATTGCGATTGTGTTTTAGTTTCAGTGGTCTCCGAGTATTCGTCAGTTTCACGATGGACCAAGGAGAACCAGGCAAAGATCTGCCGATATTGGAGCGAGGCGGAGGCTGATCCCCACGAGATAGAGAGCTCCAAGAAGATGGAGGCAGCCACTGAGCCAACCCCAGATACGCTCATGGCCACTACTGAGATGGTCAACGCCCCATTTGAGGTTACAGCCCCCGTGGCACTGCAGGAGCAGTTTTCCCCCTTCGAGGATGTGTCCCCCCCTCCCCCGCTGAGCTGCCCAAGGTGATTTCTTCTTTGCCGATCTCGATTGTGGTTTTTCATCTAAGTATGTGGTGATGAATAATGTAAAATTTTATTAGCTTCGACGCCATGCTATACATGGTGGTTTAAATGACTTGTGTTTCTTATACTGGAAAGTAATTCCGAATTTGTTTCTATTTCAATTAGAGCCCTGATGCAGACAAGGATTGTGTGGTTGTACATGTCACTCGCTATGAGGCAGATGACCAGAATATGCGCACTAGGAAAACAGAGTTCTTAGGCTGTTGGATCCAGGAAGCCATTTGCGCTTATACCGATGTCGAGTTGTATTCCGGCCCCACTGTTGTCAGGCGTCTTGTCCAGGGTGTACTGAAGCACAAGAATTTCAAAGCTACTCCTTCATTTGTGAGGCATACTGTTCTTGTCAAGCTTACGCAGGAAGATGACGTGGCATGCCTCCACAAACAAGTTTATGAGTGGCAAGACCACAAGGTTATCTTCATGAAGGTTCACAGGATTGAGCTGCTGCCGGACGTCCTCGATGATGTTCATGGCAAGGTTCGTCTTGTGTCCAGCCCAAATTAGATCGAGGCATGAAATAGTTGCCCCAGCTAGTGTTTAATACTACTTTGGATTGTGTCTACTTATCTGAACCTTGCCTATTATCGAGCCCTCTGGGGTTAGTACTCTGTTTGAATCCATCTATGGGAACTGCTGCTACTTTGGTGTGCCCGTGAATCATGTGAGAACCATCGTAATTGTTGCCGAAACAGATGCGTCCTCACTAGTTTTTTTCATGAATATGGTATGGTAAGACATAAGTTGTCACGTTTTATCATACGAGCAGTGTGTGTTTGATGAAATAGAGTACTTGTTCGAGAAATGTGCGCTGACGTATACATAAGTACTTGTAAACACTGTTGGTGCTACCCCACTTGTAAGCAGTTGTGTAAAACACGGCACATTGGCTTAGCTCGCTTCAACACTAGGCTATCGACCAACTAACAATCAATAATATGCTGTCTAACATATAAGCACCTATGTATCTTGCTACAGTGGTTCATGCAGTTAACTAAGGCCACAATGTAAATTCCAAACGTTCACACACTAGTCCAGTGTTCATGTGGAACACTCACATTAAACTCGGCTTCATAAAAAACTTGAAAAGCATAAGTTAAGCAATTTTATACATCTCAATGATTCATAGAACATAACAAACATATACTAGTTCACAACAAAAGACAAAGTTGTGAGAAGGTTTACAAATCAGGAAAAAACAAGCAAGGCTTCTGTGAGAGAAGGGCCTCCCGGCAGGCTTAAATTTCCTGGAGTTCACTCTGGTTTTTTCTTGTTGCCACCATCCAAGGTTAGGTTCTCTCATTCCAGAATAACCAACTATAATTGTGTTCTGAGCTGGAATGCTGAACTGAACCATGTAGTGTATTGACAAGGTGAAATTCTTGTGCATTCCATTAAATTTAAGCACCGCTATTTGCAGAAATAAGCAGAACACAATGCCTCTTGTCCGCGCATCCCAAAAACCTTCATGCAGCCGTGCCAGCTAGTCCTCGGTCCATGGATCAACTCGTAGAAAGTGCATTCTGGACTAGGATGCAGTTGTTTTCGCTCATCCCTGCACTGCAATCAAAAAGTAAAATGTACGAATCAACTTATTTTAGATTGTGTTGGTCATTCTAACTAGTTAGAACCAATGTTGGAATACCTGGAACACTGGTGGTTAGAGGACGACAACTAGGAATAGCCATCTCATTTTGTGCAGTTGTACTAAAACTGAGGTGTGTACTTTTGATTGCGCAGATAGAAACGATATGGAGACAGACATCCCTGTTTGCGCAAATACGAAATACGGTTATTTAAACAGTGACAGATATTTGCAGTGGCGTATGATTAACAACAACATATATATTGTGTTATAATGGGCACTAGACTGACAGTATGAAAGTGCCCTTAAGTAAGTAGCATCACATCACATCAACACTGCCACTAAATTAACATGCAGAACAATAGCATTAGTATTACTGTCATGAGAGTAGCACATGGTCAGTAAATGTGCAATCAAATTTGTGTAGTTCCACTGGGATGAAGCAATGTTAGCGGTGTGAGATTTAAGTGTAGCTCCAATTCATGGGAAATAAAGCAAGACGGAAGCACTTCATAAAATGGTGGTGGTATTGCTTCAATTTATCGATGGCACTAGACCATTACTTATAGTGACATTAGGTGGCATTGCTTAATGCTTCATGTGATTTTACATTAATGGTAGCAATATGGGCGTAGGGACAGCACAAGCATAAAGTGGTGAGGCAGATGTTGTTGCCGAGAGCGGCAAACACTTAGGCATCATGTCTGCATTTGTCCCATTTTTTATCTCCTCGGCGACATTTTCCTATGTGAGCACAGGAAATCTAGACCTGCTCATTCTCATTTGTGTTGTCCCCCAACACCCCTCACTTTCTTTCCTTTTTCAACCAAGATACAGGTCCACTTCCCCCACCCTTAGCCATCCACCAGTATCTACTACTTTCCCCCGTTTCCTCTTAGAACCAAGTCCTATATTCATGCTACAGCTTTCGCACTTTCTTCCCTGTTTGAACCAACTCTTAGATTCGACTGTATGAACTAGCTTTACCTCTAATAATAGTAAAAGTCTAGGCGGCTTTGAAACAGCCGACGGAAGTAGAAAAAGATCCATACACAGCCACGTGGGGATCTGGGCCAGTAGAGCAAGGTAGGTTTCAAAGAAATATATACCCGAGGGTCGTCGGCATGTGGCAAAGACGGCGCCGGGAGGCCGCATCTTGGCCACAATACTGCAGGGAGGAAGATGGGGTCGGAGGCCCTCCGGAGCCGGCGCTCTCTTGGCAGAACGGCACGGCCGCCGATCGAGACGCGTGGGCAGTCGTTGGTCTCCTCCCTCGCTGCCGACGACAGCGTGAACGATGCACCTACACCCCTGCCCCGGTCTAGGTGGTCCGACCGGATTTGTGACCAGCCGTGAGCAGAGAGAGAGTGTGGCCACCTATGTCTTGCTTAGATCTGGAGAGCATGAGAGAGTGAAAGAGAGGAACCCTAGTAAAGCAAGCGATAAGGCTCCTGCTTATTTATATAGTGGAGTGATTTTATTGTACCAGCTTCAAAAAAATGCGCTCCTACGTGTACCCACGAGTGGGTGTGAGAGAACTAGTGCGTGCGTGCACCGCTTCTCTTAGTGAGAGTACAATATACTATGCCCAAAGAACGTTCGCCACAAGAGTAATAGTATAAGTGTATGACGTGTGAGCTAAAATAAAAGGTGCGCGACGTCTTTTGTTTTTTAGAAGTTCTGAGGGTAGGGTGTGAAGAGCACATATGTGTGTGATGTCAACCTGCAGATAGATGGTGGGTGCGAGAGGACTCGCGAGAGTCGTGAATCGTGAGGGTGCGTGTGTGCGTGAGAGAGAGGGCACGTATCAATGCAATGCGTGTGTCCGTAAATCATTATCCGGCAAATGTTCGCCAGAAGCCGTTTCCTGACGAATGCCGTAAGAATTGTTAGATCGGCATCCGACAGTGTCAGTTTTGCCATGTCATTTAACAGAGCAGCCACTCCTCCTACACACAAATCTTCCACGTGAGTGTTAGCAACTGCCGTATGCTCCTCCCTCCGTTCCAAAATGGAGTGCATATAGCTTTATTGAAAATTCGAACCTCGCAAACTTTTATCGAGTTTTCGTGTACCAAAATGCACATATAGAATAACCAGTATATATCATTTCATTCATCTTCGAGAGGTAACTATAAAGATGGGGGAGGATTCTACAAATAAAGACGTCGTATCACCTGCAACAATTTCAACCATCCTTTGGTGTGGAGGAATATCATAGGAGCTCTATATGATATGATTTTTATAGGATTTATTCCTTTAGAGCCAATTGGTTCATATGAATAAATTCTTATACTCCACATTTCAAAGGAAATAAACATGATATCATTTTTATAGCTTTAGAGCCACTTGGTTCATATGAATGGATTCCTATATGTCGGGGAGGCTGATCGTACCCACGGACACCTATGGGGCCGGCGGACCAGGCCCCTTGTGGTTCGGAGGGGGGCGGAGATCGCACGAAGAGCGGATCGAGGCGAGGCACACGAGCAGTTTACCCAGCTTGAGCTCTCCGAAGAGATAAAACTCCTACTGCTGCTTGTTTGATGTATTGTGTTCTTGCTAGGGAGCAATGCAAGCTACAAAACCTAGCGTGAGTGTCTCTGGTCTCTGGTGAGTCGAATGAACCGAACTAACCGAACCCTTCTTACGTTGCACATGGGCCTCCTTTTATATGCTCAAGGGGTCTCCAACAGGTGGCAACATAGATGAGGGTACAAATGTAAAAACAGGAGTTGGTACACCTACTCGAACAAAGTGTATGATGCAAAATACCTAACCACGGCGGCAAGGGACAAAAGCAATAAATGCCCGTCGGTGTCGCCCAAACAAAGTGCAACAGAGGCCGTCAGTGCGCCTCCGCCGCCACGATGGCAAGCTTGTCGGCGCCGCTTATCGCTGCTCTCCGCTGGCTGCACAGACCGCTCGACACGCGCATGGAGCGGTCCCATGGCGACACGTCGGCTGGATGAGCTGGAAGCGGAGACGGAGAGAAGTTGCATGCCGCGGCAAGTTCCTTGCCGCAGCCGAATCCTTGTCGCGCCCGGAGGCTTGTCGCGCTCCGAGCCTTCCCGGCAAGCTCCTCTTGCCGGGGCCTTGTCTTCCGTATGCCTGGAGTGGCCTTCCCGACAAGCTCCTCTTGTCGGGGCCTTGTCTTCTCAATCAAATACTTTGTTCTTGAATGGCTCCAAAGGAGCCACGGAGGGTCTTGGCGGTGACGAGGCAAACCCTGCCGCTGGTGCTACAATCGTCTGTCCGTGCACGGCAGTACGGGATACTAAGGTACCCTACTCTAGTACACCGGCAAGAGCCCCCGGCTGGGCCGTGCAGTGCCGGCGCTTGTCGGGCCAGGCCCAAAACTGTGCACGGACACACGCAGCCTCGACCACGTCGCAACTTCGCCCGGACCCACCACGATCCCCCACTAACGGCACGCACGAGCGTGGCGTCGTCTGCGAAGATAAATGGGCGCGGTCGTGGGGGGTTCTTCATTAGTATAAGCGGAACGTCCGCCCCCTCCCCCTCTTTATAAGCGGAGGAAAGAGAGGCAGGCCGCCCACCCCTGCCATTGCTGTCTTGTCAAGAAAACCACCGCCGCTCCCTCTTCTTCTCCGGTCTTGAAGAGCAGCGCCCGCCCCTTCGCCACAAGCACACTCTCACCGCCGTCGGCCTCCTCCGCCCCCTCGCCATGGCTCCGAAAGCCGATAAGGAGAAGGGCGTCAAGTCGGCCGAGGCGCAGCGGCTCATGGCGTTGCGCATGAGCGGGCCATCTTCCCCCCCTGCAGCTCGGCGCAAGGGAGCTGCGGGACGTCTTCTACCTCTTCTGGTCGACGGAGACTCGTGCGCATCCGCGCACGAGGGTGCTCCCCGCCTCCGCCGCTGATTTGGCCCCAACAGGGTACCCCTTTTTCGCCCTTTTCTTCTATTGCGGGCTTTGCCCGCCCTTTTCCGAGTTCCTTTGCGACATCATGAATACGTTTAGCCTCCGCCTCCTAGATTTCACCCCCAACGCCGTCTTGACGATGGTCGTTTTCGCGCATTTGTGCAAAAACTTTGTCGGAGTCCACCCAAACGTGGCACTCTTCCGCCATTTCTTTGTTCCCCGCGTCGAGAGAGGAGAGCCACTTGCCGGAGGGATAGCACAGGTCTCTAGGATGCGGCAAGAAAGAGGCCTACCTAGAGGAGAGTTCCGCAACAAGTGGGAGGAGTGGAGAGCCAACTGGTCTTTGGGTCGTAGAGGAGAATCCGCAGCCCTTCACCGCCGTGCGCCAAACCCCACTAGTGCGCGGCAGGGATTGGAGCAACTTGGCGCCGGAGGATGCGAAGCTGAAGATAGCCGTGACCTGAATCCTGCGCCTCTGGCTTGCCGGGTTAACTGTAGGCGCAGTTGGCGCAGACTTCCTTCGCCGCCGCATCGCTCCCTTGCAGGAAAGGAGGAGGCCTGCTTGGGAGTTCCAAAACGCGGCAGATATCATGAGGCTGCGCCCGGGCTTGAACTGGAACTTCACCGTCATGGAGTTGGATTCAGTGCTGCTCGAGCTGTTCAAGAACGACCCCGACCATCCAGAGTGGTTTAGGTTGCCGCGGGGGGTCGTCCGTTGTCTACAACAACTCGGCGCTCGACCGCATCCAGCGCCATGATGCCAGCTGTCGACTCCCACGGGATCGTCCCAACCTGGCGAGAGCCCCGGCGAGGTCGTGCAGCAATTCTTGACGATTTGCAAGAAGTGCCGATCCGCTCGACGAAAGCGAAAAAGGCTCACCCGCGACACCACCGACCGGGAGATGGCGCGGATTGCCACCGAGGTGGAGGAGGCGGCGGCCGCTGCCGCTGGAGCCTCGGGTTCACCGTGGAGGAGGCGGACGCGGTGAAAGGCGGCAAGCCTTGCCGAGCGAGGGGAGGTCGTCGGCGAGGACGAGCTTGTCGAGCCCGCGGCCGGGTCGAGTGGACCCGCCGAGGGCGCTTCTTCCCCACCGCCAAGCGACTTGCCGCCAGCGGAGCCCCCGGCTCCGCCGAAGAGGCGTCTCCGCAAGGCTGGAGACGAGCCGGGGCGACAAACTGGCCCACAGCAGCAGCGCCGCGACGCGCTCCACCGCGGCAAGCGAGGTTGCCGCGGGAGCGCCCCACACTGCCGCGACAACTGGGGCGGGATCTTCTCAGGCCGCCGCCGACGCCTCCGCCAAGCGACCAAGGGAGCCCACGCCTCCGCCTCGTCGCACCGGAGGCGAGCCGGAGTTTGACTTCTCCGCGCTCAGCTCCGAGGAGGAAGGCGAAGAGTAAGCTTCTCGAGATTGTGCTTGTATTTCTTCAATTTTATTGCTTCATCTTGAATCGACTTACTTAGATTCGACTCTTTCCTTTCCGACGCTGGCCCGAGAGAGCGGCGAAGAGGGCCAAGATCCCGACGGTCGTCGTTGAGGACGATTCTCCGGTGGCGACGGGGACGCGTCTGAAACTCCCTTGCCGGACCAGCGACCCTTCGTAGCAGCCCAGCCAGCCCCCGAGTAAGTGCGCAGTTTTCTTCTTACTATTAGGTGTGCAGGGGTGCTCCTTCTTTGTTGATATCCATTGTGTGCTTGTGTAGGAGCGAGCAGCCTCATCGGGGAGGCTCGGAAGCCGCCTCGAGATCCTGCCCGCTGCCACTCGCCGCCAAGGGAGAACTCCCGGCAAGGGAGCGCCCTCCGATAAGGGAGGCCACCCGGCAAGGAGGCCACTCCGACAAGGGAGGCTACTCCGGCAAGGGGGGCGCCCGGTGACCCTCCGGTGGTCGAGGCCATGGCTGCGGATCCCATTGCAGGTAATTCCCTTCTGAAAATCTCCCTTGGGCTTGCTTTCTTTTGTTTCTCTTTTGAACATCTGCTTGACTGCTCTTTCTTCGCCTCGATGCAGAGCCGATGGAGGTCGAGGCCGCGGCGAGGAGGAAGCCTTGGCAACACCGACGAGGCCGCCCGTCGAGGAAGAAGAGGTCGTCGTCGTGGAAGAAGAGGTTGCCGCCGACGAGCCTTTGGCGAGGAGGCCACCAGGCTGCCGCGCAGAGGCCGGCGAGGGGTCGGGCGATCGACCACGGCCCCTGAGGTCAGCAGGAGCGGCAAGCGCCTAATCGACAACCGACTTCCCGCCGCTGCCGCGGTGGCGGGCTCGAGGAGCCCCAGCGACGCCACCTCAAGGCCGCCGGGCGTCTTCATCAAGCTCCACAGAATCGAGCTCGTGGCGCCGGTCGAGGGAGAGACCTTGACGGCGAGCTACTCGCCTCTCTTGGGCTGACGCTGGTGGATGCGCCAAGCAGCGTGGCAATCTGAGGAGGAGCAACAAGAAGAAGCTGTTGTCTCTCTACCTTCGGCAGGCCAAGTTGGAGACCCGGGAGGCACTTGTCGCGAGGCAGGCGGACATGGAGAAGCTGCGAGAGCTCGGGCGCCAACAAAGAAACCCTCGGCGACGTGGCGGAAGCGCGGGGCAACTCGCAGAAGAGCGCACGGCCTTCATCCTTGAGAAGGCCGCAGCTGATGAGGAGCAGCGGCTGGCTGCCGAGAAGCTCGCCGCGCAGGAAAGCGAGCTGGCGCAGCGGAAGGTCAACCTGGACAGCCACGAAGAAGACCTTGCCGCGCGCGAGGAGTCGCTTGGCGGGGCGCTTCAGGAAGCGAAGGACGCTGCCGCAGCCGCCGAGGCCGCCAAGGAAGAGCTGAAGGCGAAAGTGGCACAACTGGAGGCCACCCTCAAGAAGAGCGGCGAAGAGATTGCCGTGCTCAAGCGTGAGCGAGAAGGACGCCTACACCCTTGGCGGCTGCAGAGCCGTCTCGCTGATAGGGGCCAAGGGAGCTCGGCGCCGCCAAGGATTCCAAGGCGGATCTTGAGCTGAAGCTGACCACTCGGCGCAGACGTTGGATGGCGCCAGAGAGCGGGAGGTGGGCTTGTTGGAGGCGATCAAGGCCATGGAGGAGCTGCGGCGAATGCTGCCTCCGTCTAGAACACCTTGAGGGAGGCGTGGAGCCTTTGGACCGAAGGTCTTGTGGACACCGCCGCCACGACATCCACAACGAGCTGATGGAGCTGGGGATGGCGGACCTTGCGTACTCCTCGACGAGCATCTCCAACCCAGCGCCAAGCTCAGCTTATTCTTCAAAGGCGTGGCGGCGGGCCTCCAGCGACTCGGGAAGAGGTCCCAAAGCAGCTGGCGAGGAATCACGCCAGTCTGCGAGGAGCCCTCGAGAAGGTGTTGATCAAGGTGGCCTTCCGCAATCCGGGCCTCAACCTTAACGGCGTCCTCGGATCCCTCGCCGCCCGATGCCAACGTGGAGGAGCTCAAAGCCCTTGTCGCACCCATTGTGGACAAGGTGAACAAGATCAAGCGGATTGAGGGCGACCGCGTAGACTAGGCCGCCAACTTTATCTTTCCCTTGTCGCTGCTGATCATGTTTAGAACACTTTGTTAGATCAGCGACAAGTTATTTTGTAATATACTCTATCTTACGCGATCAATGCAATGTTACTTCCTCTACTTGATTCCTTCCTTTGTACGTTTCTGCCTTACGCATTTGGGGGACTTGTCGGTGCGGGCACTTTTGCCGCGAGCGCTGAGTGCGGAACGTGAGCAGCCTGCTGGCAGTGCCGCCTCCGACAAGCAACCTCGTCGCGACTAGCCGCAACTCACTTAAGTTGTTGAGCGGACTCGAAACAAAGTAAGGGCGCGACTAGCCGGCGAGTTGGTTCCTCTGCGCACAGTTTTCCATACAAAGTACTATCGTTCGAGGAAGATAACTTGAAAATTTAAAAATTGATTGCTCAAACTTTGGCAACTTAGCTTTTCTGTCTCTTGCTTCCCGATGAGGCGAAACTTCCTCGAGCGGTGCCTGGCTCATAGTATGATCTCCTCCTTCCCCCCAGGTTAACTTGTGCGCGAGGGAGCCTCCCTTTCTTTGAGAAAAGAAAAAGAAGAGGAAATAACGTTATGGAGCCCAGCGGCTCGATTCTGCTTACCGGGTGTGGTTGCTGCACAAAGTGTTAGCCAAAACATGCAATAAAATGATGAAAGCATGAATTTGACAAGTTGTGCATAGCGCATGAGCTTTCTTGATGCACGGGTCTGCGCCGGCTTTGTACAAAGGATTACATGCAATCTGCGGCAAGACTTGTACAAAAGGTGGTTGCCGGAACGGGTTCCGACAACGCGCCCTATGGGTAAAACTTACGAAGATGCTCAATGTTCCAGGAGTTGCTCACCGAATGCCATCTTCGGTCTCAAAGCCAGACGGCCTTGAGCCTAGTGACTCGTTTCACCCGATAAGGGCCTTCCCACTTTGGCGTCAACTTGTTTGAATTATTGGCGGACTGAACGCCGCGAAGAACAAAAGGTCGCCTTCCTCGAGACTTCGGCACTAATCTTGCGGCTATGGTAGCGACGCAAAGCTTGTCGGTAGCGGCGGCTCGCCTGACGGCTGAAGCGATCCTCCTCAAGGAGCAGCGCGTCATCTTGTCGCAGCTGCTCTTGCTCAAGCTCATCATAAGCGAGCACTCAAAGGCGATCCGTATACGAAGTTACGTGGGAGAACCGCCTCTGCTCCATAGACTAGAGCAAAGGGTGTCCGGCGGTGGCTCGATTTGGCGTCGTCTGATCGACCAAAGAACCACGGCAGCTCCTCGATCCAGCTTTCTTCCGCACTTGTGCAGCCCGTCGAAAGTTACGGTCTTGAGCCCGCAGCACTTCAAAGCATTGCCCTCTCGCTTGACCGTTGCTTCTCGGGTGAGCAACAAAAGCAAAAGCAGACCTTGGCGCCAAGGTCTTGGACTTATCGCATGAAGGTGCGACTTCGTGAATTGTGTGCCGTTGTCGGTGATGATCCGGTTAGGGATTCAAACGGCAAACAATTGACTGAAGAACTTGATCACGATCGTGCGTCACCTTCCTCACTGCTTCCACTTCCGGCCACTTTGTGAACTTGTCGATGGCGACATACAAGTACTCAAAGCCCCGACAGCTTCGGGGAAGGGCTGAGGATGTCGAGCCCCAGATCGAAAATGTCCGAGGATAAAGGGATCGTCTGGAGAGCTTGAGCTGGCTGGTGTATCTGTTTGGAATGGAACCGCACGCTTCACACTTGGTTACTTGTGAAGTTGCATCCTGGAGGGCTGTCGGCCAGAAGAAACCTTGCGGAAAGCTTTGCCGGCAAGTGCTCTTCCGCCCAATGTGGTGACCACATATGCCTCCATGTATCTCTCGCCAACAGCCTTCTGTCCATCTTCCACAGGAATACACTT
Organism: Aegilops bicornis; assembly: GCA_021605145.1. NCBI lineage: Eukaryota > Viridiplantae > Streptophyta > Magnoliopsida > Poales > Poaceae > Aegilops > Aegilops bicornis. The sequence continues at coordinate 512,108,335 of CM038675.1, read as the reverse complement.
CAATTTCACACCGTTGAGTCTTCTTACATGCAGTATCTTTGTCGACAAACTGGTACATACTTGGTGCCGGGCTACTCTTTCCGCTTCTTCTTGCTCTTCGGAAGTTCTCTGTCTGAAGGAAATGGACAATCTGCTGCGCCCATGCTTTGGAGTTTGCGGCTCGACAACAAGGACTAAAGGCACATCTGCTGCTTGGGAACATCAGCTTCAGCGGCAAGAACCTGCGGACCTGCCGGAGCTTGATGCTCCCGACAAGCTTGCCGGAGCAAGACTTGTCGGGGCGTCTTCGACGAAACAAACCACCGGGTCTGCCGGAGCAGATCGCCCTCAAAGACTGCTGGTGTTGATCTTGGGGACCTTTACTGCAGCGGCCGGGAAGCTCTGTCGGAAAGTAGTCACTAGAGGCCAACTTCCTCTTCTTGCTTTGCCCAGTTGATGGTGTTATGGTTGGCTGAGTTAGCTTGAGCATGAAAATCCCTGGTTCCACAGGCAACTTAAGTGCAGCGCACTTTGAAAGGCCGTCAGCAATATCATTCTGAGCTCTTGGAACATGTTCCATTTGTAGGCCGTCAAAGTGCTCTTCTAGCTTCCTCACTTCATCAACATAGGCTTCCATCAACGGACTCTGGTAATCTTTGTTGACTTGGCGGACGATGAGTTGTGAGTCTCCTCTGACAATAAGCTTTTTGATCCCAAGGTCCACGGCGATCATGAGGCCGGCAAGCAAACCTTCATACTCTGCAGTATTGTTTGTCTGTTGCTCCTTGGGAAAGTGCATCTGGATGACGTACTTGAGGTGCTCTCCGGTGGGTGCGATAAGCAGCACGCCGACACCGGCGCCTTGCAGCGAGAAGGCACCATCAAAGTACATCAGCCACTCTTTGCTTGCTTCTTTGGCGGGAATGCTCGTCTCGGAATCTCTTCATACGGTGTTGGCGTCCATTCTGCTATGAATTCTGCCAACGCTCTGCTTTGGATAGTTGATGTGCTTTCAAACTTGAGAGCAAAGCTTGATGCTCCAATGCCCACTCAACAATCCTGCACTGTTATACGGATTCTGCGTATCCTCTTCAGCCGGAAAGCGGTGACAAGCTGTGATCTCATGTGCTTGGAAGTAATGGCGCAGCTTTCTCGAGGCCATGAGGAGGCCGAAAAGCAATTTGCACACCGTAGTACCTTGACCTAGCCCCTGCAGGAGGGAACTGACAAAGTAGACTGGCGCTGCACCATCCTTTTCTCGCATCTATTCATGTGTCTGCGGATTCATCCTTGTCGACCAGAGCTTGTCGGTGAAGCCCCCTCGCTTGTCGCCGATGTGTTAGCTGTGGTTCTTTGGCTCGTCATCCGCCTCCCTCTCCGCCACTAACGCAGCACTAACCACTTGATTGGTTGCCGCTATATATAGCAACTTCTCTTGTGGCTTAGGTGCGACAAGTGTTGGAGTGGAGGACAGTATCTCTTGAAGTCTGCGGCGCAGCCTCCGCTTCGAGTCCATTTCGTTGGACCTCCTTTTCAAAATTTTGAAAAGCGGCGTATGCGTTCAGCAGACCTAGAAATAAACCTCTTTGAGAGCAGCCACGCAACCGGCAAGCCTCCGTACATCCTTGGCGCTTTGGTGCTTCAATCTGCTCAATGGCCTTGATCTTGCTCGGGATTAGCTTCAATCCCTCGTTGAGACACGAAGAACCGAGAAGCTTGCGGAAGGGACTCCAAACACACACTTCTCGGGGTTAAGCTTGAGGTTGATCTTGCGCAGATTTGCAAAGGTCTCGTCAAATCTTGAACCAGAGTTGCTTTGTCCTTGCTTTGACCACTATGTCATCCATGTAGGCTTCTACATTTACGTGCATTTGCGGCTCAAAAGCGTCATGGACTACCCTTGCAAATGTTGAACCAGCATTCTTCAAACCGAAAGGCATCCGTATGAAACAGTATGTGCCACATGGTGTAATGAATGCGGTCTTCTCCTCATCTTCTTCACCATGAAGATCGATGGTATCCCGAGTATGCATCAAGAAACGAAAGCAAATCACATCCGGCCGTGGAGTCAACAATCTGGTCAATGCGCGGCAAGGGAAATGGATCTTTGGGACAAGCTTTATTAACATCCGTGAAGTCAATACAAAGTCTCCATTTTCCATTTGCTTTACCTACGACTACGTGATTGGCCAACCACGTTGGATGGAGCACTCCTCGACAAGGCCTGCCGCTTCCAGTTTCTTGATCTCTTCTACTATGAATTCTTGGCGCTCACCGCTTGTTTCTCGACTTTTGCTTGACGGGCGGCGCGCGAGGACAAACGGCGGGCGGTGCTCAATCACTTCCACAGGAACACGGGGATGTCGACGGTTGCCATGCAAACACGCCGACATTCGCCCGCAGGAAAGCAACGAAGCGCCTTCCTATTTAGGGTCGAGAGAGGCACCGATGATGAAGGTACCACCAAGGCCGTCCTCCTTGGCGGGCACCTTCTTGGTCTTTAGGCGGAGCTACCATCTTCTTGCACTTGCCGGTGGAGCTCGATGGTGCGTCCTCGGCAGTAGCGCAGCACTCCAAGAGGTGCGCTTGCGGAGTGAGCATCGAGCCCTTGGCGGACTTGGACTTCGTCTTCTTCCCCGGGAGCTTCAAATGCAAGTGTCTGGCAATCTGTTGCGGCTGCTGCATCCCGGTAGATCTTCTCGCACGAATAAGGGCATCCTTCTTGTCGCCATGGACAGAGATGACGCTTATCGGGCCTGGCATCTTGAGTAGGTTGTAGGCGTGGTGAGAGGCTGCCATGAACTTGGCGAGTCTTTGGGCGGCCAAGTATCCCATTGTAAGGCAACGGAAATCGGCAACGTCGAATGTGACCCTCTCGGTCCTAGAGTTCAGCTCACGCCAAATGTTACCGCAACGTAATCTTCCCCTTGACTTGCTCCTTCCGGGTTGATTCCTTGGAAGGTACCGGTATCTACGAGCTCGCTGTCAGGGATTAGAAGATACTGGAGAACCGCGGAGGAGATCAAATTCAAGCCGGCCCCGCCGTCAACCAACATTTTTGTGACCTTGAGGTTGCGGATGGTTGGTGAGACCAACATCGGCAAGCACCCGACCGCAGTTATGCAATCAGGGTGGTCCTCGATATCAAAAATGATAGGCGTGCTGGACCACTTCAGAGGCTTGCGTGACTCTACGGAGGGTTCCGCTGCATTGACCTCCCGCATCCATTGCTTGAGTTGGCGGTGGGAGGTATGCAGGGAAGCGCCTCCGTCAACGCAGAACCTCGTGGCTTTCAAACTCCTGCTCATCGGCGTCATCGTCTTCCATATCTTCGTCGTCGTCATCATCTTCATCCTTGTCGCGGCTGCGGGGAGGTCTGTCTCCTTGCCGCTGCTTGGCCTTGCCGCGGCGTCCTCCCCGGACGGGACGTTTCTTGCTTGCTCCCCCAGCACCCTCCTGGGCCTTCTCCTTGTCGCGCCGCTCGTACTCAGCTCTTTGCTGTTCGACAAGCTGCTCGACCTTCTTGCAGCTCTGGAGGTCGTGGCCCTTGGTGCGGTGGATCTTGCAAGATTGCTTGCCGGAGTCGTCACCCGCTTGTCGGCCGCCACCGGCCAGTGGTTGGCGTCGGTGACAACTTCCTTGCCGGAGCCACCAGCCTTGGTGTTCTTGTCGCCACCTCCATTGCGGGACTGCTCAACAGCTAGCACTTCTCTACTTTTCTTCTTCCTATTGCCTCGCCACGGCCCTTCTTTCTTGGGCGGTGTCATCCTTGTCGAGATCCTGCCTCCGCATTCTCTCACAGGAGTCTCCTCCCTTCCTCGGTAGCGTGCACACTTGTCGGCCAAGGCGTACAGCTCACCGACGTCCTTGACTTTGCACATCGCCATCTCCTCCCTCATCCTGCGGTTCCGCACATTACGATGAAATGCTTGATCACCTTGGCGGTGGACGTCTGGGATGTTGTAATGCACACGATCAATCTCTGAATGAACTTGCTAGGACTCTCCTTCCTTCGGGCGGCGGATGAAGGTCACTCTCTTGGCCATGAGGCTTGTGGCCACCGTGAAGGCGCCAACAAACCGATGGCACAGTCTGCCCAAGAGGATATGGAGCTGTCCGACAAGTGCATGAGCCAAGATCGGCGTTGGGCTTGAGCACGGCGGAAGTAGTTGGCGAGATCTTGTCGTCGCGTCCCCGCAGCCTGCACCGTGATGGTGTAGATGCCGAGAACTCCGACGGATGCGTCCTGCCATCATACTTCTCCGCACGTCTGGTTTGAAGTTTTTCCGGCTGGGCCCTTTGGACTTGCCGCAGCTCTCGAGTGAACGCAGGGCAACCTACCGTCTGACAAGTCGCTGGCTCCTCCGGCGCTGCGCATGTCAACAGAAGGCCCAGTAGCGCTTTGTCGGACCGACGTCGCGCTTCTCTTCGGGCGGTCGATCTAGTTCGAGCGTCCTCTTATTGTCGCCGTGAAGAACTTGGCGCTGATCGCGGCGAAGCTCATGGATCCGACGACGCCTTGGTGGAGTCGCTGTCGAGGTGGATCCGGTGAGTGGGCGATCTTGGCCTCCGTGGCGGAGAGTGCATGGTGGTTGCACCTCCGGCAGTCTAAATGCCAACGGCTCGTGCCTTGTCGTCTCGCCCGCGGCAATGATGGCGTTAGTTGCCGCGAGCGTCGCCATTAGCAAAGCCGATGAGGCTACGATAGTGGCCCTCCACTCGTCGACCTTGTCGGCCGTTGGAGGGTAGTCGAGCAGCGGTGAGCTCTCGCCAGAGCCTCTGCTGGAGTAGTGGGCGGTATTGGAGAACGGTGCGAGGCGGGACACGCCGGACTTCTAACTACGTTAGAAGGAGCAGCACCCGTCCGGCGACCGTATCTCACTCGTGCCCGGCATGTTGGCGCGCATGCTGGTCTTGAGGGTTTTGATCCAGCGAGCGTATGGCGTTGTGAACGCCATGACGTTGTTGGTCCCGCTGCCTCTGAGATGTGCGCGGGGATGCGCGGACGCCGAGGTTTGCGGGGCCTTGTCCTTGGACTTGGCAACGCCGCGAGCACCTTCGTCGGCGCCCGTTCCTCCGCCAGCGTCGCCCCACCACCCGCTTGCTGCGGTGAGGGTGGAGTACGACGCGGACGGCTCTGCTGCCGCGAAGCCTTCTTCTTCGGTGGCATGTTGAGGAAGATGTTGATGACGCCGCTCGTGTGAATGCCGGATCAGATTCACACGGCCTCGACGCCTTCTACCCGGCGTACAAAGATGTCGGGGAGGCTGATCGTACCCACGGACACCTATGGGGCCGCAGACCAGAGCCCCTTGTGGTTCGGAGGGGCGGAGATCGCACGAAGAGCGGATCGAGGCGCAGGCACGAGCAATTTACCCAGCTTCGAGCTCTCCGGAGATAAAACTCGTACTGCTGCTTGTTTGATGTATTGTGTTCTTGCTAGGGAGCAATGCAAGCTACAAAACCTAGCGTGAGTGTCTCTGGTCTCTGGTGAGTCGAATGAACCGAACTAACCGAACCCTTTCTACGTTGCACATGGGCGTCCTTTTATATGCTCAAGGGGTCTCCAACAGGTGGCAACATAGATGAGGGTACAAATGTAAAACAGGAGTTGGTACACCTACTCGAGCGATTATGCGCAAAATACCTAACCACGACGGCAAGGGACAAAAGCAATAAATGCCCGTCGATTGTCGCCCAAACGATTACAACAGAGGCCGTCAGGTGCGCCTCCGCTCGCCACGATGGCAAGCTTGTCAGCGCCGCTTATCGCTGCTCTCCGCTGGTTGCACAGCCGCTCGACACGCGCGCATGGAATGGTCCCATGGCGACACGTCGCTGGATGAGCTGGAGCGGAGATGGAGAAGTTGCATGCAGCGGCAAGCGCCTTGTCATGGCGAATCCTTGTCGCGCCGGAGGCTTGTCGGCGCTCAGAGCCTTCCGGCAAGCTCCTCTTGCCGGGCCTTGTCTTCCGTGATGCTCGAGTGGCCTTCCCGACAAGCTCCTCTTGTCGGGGCCTTGTCTTCTCAATCAAATACTTTGTTCTTGAATGGCTCCAAAGGAGCCACAGAGGGTCTTGGCGGTGACGAGGCAAACCCTGCCGCGGGGTGCTACAACTGTCCGTGCACGAGTACGGGATACTAGGGTACCCCTACTCTAGTACACCGACACTATACTCCCATAATTTCAAAGGAAAATAAACATTAGCGTATATTCAATAGAAAAGTTCCTATGATGTGAACCAAATGAGATCTCTTTTCTAATCCCTCCTCATAGGAATTGAGATACATGTCATCTCTAGATTCAATAGAAAAGTTTCTATGATGTGAACCAAATGACATCTCTTTTCCAATCCCTACTCATAGGAATTGAGATACATGTCATCTCTTTCCCTACAACTCCATGTATACATCTTCTATTCCTAAATAGCTAGTACAACCCTCTAGTGGATTTTTTCCTAGACATGCAACTATGGCACAAGAACACGTCATGCATGCAAGCCATAAATCACATTGTTTTTTCTACTCTATGCATGCAAGCACCACATCATAAATTCGTGCATGTTACTCATAAGTTATTTATTGCATTATATTTTGCATTGACAATGTATGTGCTGGTCACGTGCACACATATGTACTAGTTCACATTCACATTTTTGTTAGAAATGCCATTCTTTTAACTGCAATTCATTTTTTCTCTTTGTACTCCCTCCGTCTAGGTGTGTAAGTCATCTTCTGAAAGCAAATAATCCCAAAACACTTTGGCACGGTACATTAACTCCCTCCTCGTTTCTTGTTTCATGACATATCAACCAATAAAAAATGGATTTGTAGTGGAGGCCCCTACCCTAGGGTGCCCTAGGTAGCTACCGCACGCATCATTGTTTTCTCTTTTCTTTATGCTCTTGCGCCCTAGAGTGAAATGATGGTTCCTTCATCCGTCCAGCTTAATGCGGGAAAGGTGGGGCTTTGTGATTTTACCCCTCATCGCTCATTTACTACTACTGCAGCGCTACGACCGGGGTGCCTCCAAGTCCAACTGCTGCTCCGAACTGTAATTTGGTGCATCACACGTGGAACAAGACGGTGGATGAGCCACATGTCGGCCAAAGGGGTCCTGTTAAGTGTGTCACCATTTCGTGTGTGGACTGACTCTGCTTTAGTTGCTACGTCAACATGACAGTAGCAGCCTACCACTTGGTTTTGCTCCTGTGTGAATCCCGACTATATTGATCTAAAAAGATACATACTGTACTACCCTCTTCGTCTCGGTTTATAGGGCGTGCACGTAGTTCTCGGTCATCCATTTGACTAACTAAATATGAGTTACTATGTCACAAAAAGTATATCATTTGATTCTTAAGCGGATGTAGTTTCTAAACATATACTGTTCATCACATATATAGCCATTTAAATTCTCAACCTAGAATGACGTGCATGCCCTGTAAACCGATACAGAGGAAGTAGTAAAAATGAGGTGATTTTACCGAGCGATGGGTAGGGGAGCATGGCCTGTCATGCGGTCCCACGTGTCATGATGTACCAAGGCAATGCACATGTCCCTCTTGAGGCAGAACAATGGCAGAAGCAATACTACGTTGTTTTCTTGAAGGAGATGATGGCAAAGCGAAGTGTGAAATAATGGTTGCTTCGTCCGTCTGGGAAGGTGCGGCATTGTGATTTGACGTCTTATTGTTCATTACTACTACTGGGGCAGTACGACCAGGGTGCATCCCCCCTGCTGTTCTGCACTGTTATTTGGTGCATGACACGTTAACCCAGTTGCTATATGTCCCACATGTCGGTGAGAGGAATTACAGAATTCATGAAAGCGAGCGTCGACGGAGGAGTACAAGACACAGCTTGGCTTTTGCTGCTTCGCGTGATCCACCGATACAAACCCAGACTAAAAAAAAGGCGAGGGCGGGTCTTTTCCCGTGCGGCAGGCAGGGGGAGTTTGGCATAGTCTGTTCGAGGCAACAAGGCAGGAAGGGAAACAAGCAAATAAAGGTTGAGCGACTTAGTTTTGGGAAAATCTGATTTTACGAAGTACGTACCCACTATGGAGGTTGTATACTACTTACTACTCCCTCCTTTCCGGTTTATAGGGCTCGTCTAAAAAAAATTTGTTTTTTCGTTTCAGAAGTCTCAATTCTACTAGTAGTAGTAGTACCATCACATGTTGGATTTCGAGGTGCCTCAAATCACCCGATGCAAGCATTGTCAAGAGAAAACTCGCCAATGCATGTAGAAGTTCATGGAAATTTAGTGGTCATGCATGCATTCGTTCTAATTAATGCCTCGGTAAACATAACTTCTTGGGAAAAAGGATCGTACATTACTTCTGCAAACTACGAAATTAATTCCACCACTCACCATCTACCTTGGTTGGAGAGATTTTGAAACTGAGCCATAAACTGGAAAGGAGGGAGTAGTAACATAGCCTAGGGTAGCTTGCTGCACCACGGACTCCAAGGAAATTGATGTAGTGGTACTACTCCTATATACTACTCCAAGGAAATTGAGCCATAAGCTGGAAAGGAGGGAGTACTACTAAAGGACATATATTCCAAAAAATATGATAATCTCTCTAACCAAGGTAGGGACGAGGAGTAAACGGAGGGAGTAGTAAATTTTTCTCCTCGTCCTGAAAGCCACCGCACGCGTGGGCGAGGGAGCGGGCGTAAGGCATAGTACTACTACCTCCGTCCTGGTTTATAGGTCACCTTTGTAGTTCGTGCCAAATTTTGACCAAATATTTAGCTAACAAAATGTTAATGCACGTCAACAAAAATTATATCGTTGGGTTCGTATTCCAACGTAGTTTTCAATGATATCATTTTTGGTAACATGCACGAACGTTCAGTTAGTTCAATCTATAGTCAAAACTTGGCACAATATACAATGGGGTCCAATAAACCAGGACAGAGGTAGTTTCTGCTAGTAAGCAAGCTTCACCTCATCCTACGAGCCACCGTGCCCGTGGGCGGGGGAGACGGCGTAGTAAGCAAGCTTCTCCTCGTTCTACGAGTTGACGGGACACATCAAAAGTACTAATACGTACAGAGCATCTCGAGTGTATAGAACCTTGCCTCTAAGGTAGGCCCCACATGACGCGTCAAGTCGCAATTTGTTTGTTCACCCGTGGTAGACGATCCTCCATCAAGTGGACAAACAGTACACGTGTCAAATTACCACGTGGGCTGCCTTTTTGTATAGAAATGAGCTCCACCATGTACACGCGCGGGTGTGGTTGGGAAAGAGACGGGAGTACCTGCGCCGTGCATGCACCTCTTCTCTTCGTGCACGTCCCCCACCTACGTGGGTGTGTGTGAGAGAGATACAAACCTAGACATAATGCGCCGTCCATCCCCATGCCTCCGCCCAGTCCGACCACCAGTCACCACCACGCCCACTCCTCCTCACCTTATCTCTCATCTTTCTTGAGATATCATTTTTTCGATGAAATTCTCGAGATACCATTTTTCCGATAATGAGATATCATTAGTTTTTACACATGGGATTACTCCTGCGTGGGTCAATCACAACAGGTGTTTTGTAAAAAATGCATCTTGATGTTCCGTGCAATGCATGGGCATCTTGCTAGTCCATGAAAACAACACATGTCAAAATTTCATGGCGAACGAGGGATTTGAATCTCCTGGGAGGGGATGTTTGGATTTTCCCCGGGGTAGCCAAAATATTGGCGAATCTTTTGTCCACCGGTGCCTTTGCCACCGATGAACGAGAAATGGCTCGGGTGCTCATGCATCCTCCAACGCGCATGTTGGAGACGAGCTCGCACGAGCTGTGCTTTTTTTGTCCCACCACGCCGCCCGAGTCGGCCGTCACCGATCGACCCGCATATTACGCCATCCAACCGTAGCCGCACATTACGACAAAGAACCGGACGAAATTCATGCAAACACGGCGATATTTCTCATAAACAATGACGAAATTCATATAAAATACCGGATTTTCATACAAACATGACGGATTTCATTACATTCAAATCAACTAAGCAGTTCTAGTTCTGGACAGCACAGGTATATAATACCTGGACTAAATGGTCACCCGCTGATCCATTTGTGTTCCTCATGTCCGGCAGCATGATCACCGGACTGCTGGGAGCCCCGGAGGTATATGCTTCAGGGCAAAGGACGACTCGCTTCCCGCTGCCCAACTGATATGGTTGGCTGATGCCAAGATGATAGTGGAAGGGGGCTTCTCCACTTCCGTGGAGCCCATGCGGGGTCGTCGAAGGTCCTCGCAACAAAAGGATCCGGCAAGACACCTGTTGTGTATGCCGGCGTCGCCTCCGCGGTGGCCTTCATGGGACCCAAGCGGCGGCGACCTCCCGTGTTCTAATTCTCCTTGATGATGGCGGCGGACGCGGAGGCGCTGGCCACTAACTCGTCGCTCTCCGCGCACCCGCTTCGCCTTGCATGGCGGCGCCCGGCATGGGAGGCGTGGTACCAGCGGGCGTGGATGGCAGCGGCGACGCCGTGCGCGCTGCTCGTCGAAGCTGGCCAGAGCGGCGAGTTCTTGAACCACAGGCCGGCTTGCTGCGGCAACTGCTCCGTCAAAGTAGGGAGGGAGGTGGATCAGCGAGCTGCATAGCTCGTATCCGGCGGGCTCGGCGGGCCACCCAGCCGGCTTGGATGCGGGATAACTACTCTTCGTAAGCCATTGTAAGAGTGGACAAAATGGTGAAGGAGGAGATAGGGGAGCGGTGGAGGTGTGCGATTCTTGGCCGACGTTTGGCCTCATTTAAATAGGAGATTAAATAGATGGCAGGCGGGAGGAGCTCGACTGGCGTTGCGTTTAATGTCGGCCCAGTCATGAACGGACGTGTGTCCAGAGTGGGTTTCTCATCTTCCACACGGGTTTCATGGAGGCATTTGAATGCGTCAAGGAGGCGTGTTCAGCCGGGAGTGCATCGAGTGGCGCCCTCGACTCTGACGTACGACACCGCGCTGTTCTTCCACTAACGTGTGGGCTCTTTGGGTACATGGCCTGCATGTCAGTGACCCAACTCAGGCAGCGCACGACACAGGAACTTTTAGTGGGCCAGGGTGGTCAGGAGCGGGCATTTTATAAACCGATGATTGTTCATTGAGTGTGATGTCATCTATTTCATCTAGATAAGCCTACTATATAATGTACGAGAATTTTAAAATTTTCATATATACGTTGATAGCCCATTAGATACGTTGTGATTCATAAAGACCACTTCAAACATCAATGTTCTGCTTATCACAGATAAGATTGATTAAAATAAGATTGATTAATACCCGTAACAATCCATGTCCTTAACAAAGGGTGCATGCACGTATAGGTTGAGCGTGTGTCTTGCGTCGTGTGCGGTGTGTATGCAGGCGTGCGAGTGTTGCGTGCATTCATGTGTACGTTTCAGTGTTGCATGCATGTGTGCGTACGTGTGTGTGTTCGCGAGTGCATGTGTATGTGTCAGTGTTGCACACCTGCATGCGTGCGTGTGTTGTTATGTGTACGCGTCAGTGTTGCACTGATGAACCACAAGTGTAGGGGATTTTTCGTAGTCCTTTTGATAAGTAAGAGTGTCGAACCCAACGAGGAGCAGAAGGAAATGATAAGCGGTTTTCGGTAAGGTTTTCTCTGTAAGCACTGAAATTGTAGGTGATAGATAGTTTTGGATAAGATAAATAGTAACGAGCAACAAGTAAATAAAGTAAATAAAGTGCAGCAAGGTGGCCCAATCCTTTATGTAGCAAAGGAGCCTGGACAATTTCTAATAATGATAAAGGAGCTCCCGAGGACACATTGGGAATTATCGTCAAGCTAGTTTTCATCACGTTCATATGATTCGCATTCGGTAATTTGATAATTTGATATGTGGGTGGACAGGTACTTGGGTACTACCCTAACTTGGACAAGCATCCCACTTATGATTAACCCCTATTGCAAGCATCCGTAACTACAAAAGAAGTATTAAGGTAAACCTAACCACATCATTAAGCATATGGATCCATATCAGCTCCTAACGAAGCAACACATAAACTTGGGTTTAAGCTTCTGTCACTCTAGCAACCCATCATCTACTTATTACTTCCCCATGCCTTCCTCTAGGCCCAAATAATGGTGAAGTGTCATGTAGTCGACGTTCACATAACACCACTAGAGGAAAAGACAACATACATCTCATCAAAATATCGAACGAATACCAAATTCACATGACTACTAATAGCAAGACTCCACCCATGTCCTCAGGAACAAACGTAACTACTCACAAAGCATATTCATGTTCATAATCAAAGGAGTATAATATGCATAAAGGATCTGAACATATGATCTTCCACCAAGTAAACCAATTAGTATGAACTACAAGGAGTAATCAACACTACTAGCAACCCACAGGTACCAATTTGTGGTTTTGACACAAGATTGGATACAAGAGATGAACTAGGGTTTTGAGAGGAGATGGTGCTGGTGAAGATGTTGATGGAGATTGACCCCCTCCCGTTGAGAGGATCATTGGTGATGACGTTGGTGATGATTTCCCCCTCCCGGAGGGAAGTGTACCCGGGAGAATAGCTCCGCCAGAGCCCTAGATTGATTCCGCCAAGGTTCCTCCTCGTGGCGGCGGAGTTTCGTCCCGTAAGCTTGCCCACAATTTTTTTCAGGGTAAAAGTGATGATATAGCAGAAGATGTACGCCGTAGGCCCACTAGGGGGCCCAGGAGATAGGGGCGCACCCTATGGGGGGGGCCTGTCTCCTGGACAGGGTGTGGGCCCCCTGGCCTATTTCTTTTGCTTAGAAATTCTTATTAATTCCAGAAAGTTGTTTCGTGGAGTTTCAGGACTTTTGGAGCTGTGCAGAATAGGTTTCCAACGTTTGCTCCTTTTCCAGCCAGAATTCCAGCTGCCGGCATTCCCCCTCTTCATGGTAAACCTTGTAAAATAAGAGAGAATAGCCATAAGTATTGAGATATAACGTGTAATAACAGCCCATAATGCAATAAATATTGATATAAAAGCATGATGCAAAATGGACGTATCAACTCCCCCAAGCTTAGACCTCGCTTGTCCTCAAGCGGAAGCCGAAATCGAAAAATATGTCCACATGTTTAGAGATAGAGGTGTCGATAAAAAAAATATGGACATGAGGGCATCATGATCATTCTAATAACAGCAACATATATAGATTTTGTCATATGATTTCCTATGCTCAAGTAACATGCAATTCACAATGTCAAGTATGGTTCAAAAACTTCATTGGGAACTAACAAACTATAATCTCAGTCATTGAAGCAATTGCAATTTATCATAACATCAGAAAGAGTCAACAATAGAGCTTTTCAGCAAGCTCACATACTCAACTATGATGTAGTCTTCTATAATTGCTAACACTCACGCAATACTTGTGGTTATGGAGTTTCAGCCGGACACTGAGAAAGATAGGGGCTTATTGTGTTGCCTCCTAACGTATTCACCTTTATGTGTTGTCAACAATAATAGCCCATGCTAACTTACATCCAATTGGATATATATATCATGATCTTTCAAACACGAGGAGCTTGCCAAAGGATAAAAATGAAAAAGGGAAAGGTGAGGACCACCTTGACTCAAGCATAAAGTAAAAACATAAAGTAAAAGATAGGCCCATCGCAGAGGGAAGCAGAGGTTGTCATGCGCGTTTAGGGTTGATGCACAAAATCTTAATGCAAAAGAACGTCACTTTATATTGCCCCTTGTATGTGGACCTTTATTATGAAGTCCGTCGCTTTTATTACTTCCACAACAAGATCGTACAAAGCTTATTTTCTCTGCACTAATTAGTCATACATATTCAGAGAGCAATTTTTATTCTTTGCACCGATGACAACTTACTTGAAGGATCTTACTCAATCCATAGGTAGGTATGGTGGAGTCTCATGGCAAAACTGGGTTTACGGGTATTTGGAAGCACAAGTAGTATCTCTAATTGGTGCAAGGAATTTGGCTAGCATGAGGGAGAAAGGCAAGCTCAACATGTTTGGAAGGTCAATGACAATATACTTTAACTGAGATGTCGGAAAACACAAGCCATTACATTGTCTTCCTTGTCCAACGTCAACTCTTTTAACATGTCATACTTAATGTGTCGTGGAATTAACACGTCAGATGTCCTCATGGAAGGACTTAGTCGTGGAGCCATCGCGACGGGTTAGCTTGAAGGGGTTAAACCGGACAAGGGACACGGGAGTTTATACTAGTTCGGCCCCTTCGATGAAGGTAAAAGCCCACGTCTAGTTTGTGATGGGATTATTGGGGTTTCGATGATCAGGGAGCAAATACGCTAGCCTGGATCTTGAGTTGTTGTCTGTTGTCCCTGAACAGCCGTCGGGTCGTCCCTTTATATACATAGGTTGACGCCCGGCCGGTCTACAGAGTCCTGAGGCCGACTCATACAAGTGTCCGGCTCGGTCTCTCCTTTCCTAACTTACAATACAAGTTACCTAACCATGGCAGTTTACTACTATGGGCCCTAATCCGCCTTTGGGCCCCGGGCCTCTAAGTTTCATTAGTAAAGCGCCATCTTTTGGGTCTTCGTGGGCTTCAATATAATGGAAGGTGACCAGCCCCTCCTGGGAGGTTTACACTCAATAGTTATATCCCCAACATTAGGCCCCATATTGATTTGAACCTGTTCATGTAAATCTTCAATACTTAAAGAAACTCTGAACATCTCCTTATATTTCTCGTAAACCACCATGATGTCTTCTCCTGTAAATTTTGTTAAACCGCCGTGATGTCATCCTCTTGAACACAGCAACGGATCATCATGACGCTATTTCAGAGAAAAAGATTCCCTTCATTAATGGTATCCCAAGATCGAGGCGACAACAGACCCACTTGAGCTCCTCAATTCTCGCGCCTGCCACTTATCCATTTTCCTTATAAATAGGCTCGGGGGGCCTTTCTTTCTTCCCCTTCCGTGCCTCTTCTTCCTCCTCGCGACGCTCAAGCTCTGAAGCTCCGCCGCCGCCCTCCATCTTCGAGCACTGCATCGACAAAGGCCGCTGCATCAACCTGATAGTACCAGAGACCTGCGGCTCTTCTCCGCCATCCTCGCAAGATTCTGGTAAGTTTCCTCCTCTCAACCCTAGATCTGTATTTAGGGTTTCCGCATTCATCTGTGTTCATAAGTGTTCACCTCAGTTCTTCGTATTTGTTTCTGCCATAGTTTCTTTGATCTAACTGTAGCATAAATCTCGTGCGGTAGTTGCTCCGCATCAGTTTTGGTACTAGTATCTCTTCCTTCTTTGTACATAATCCTTATTAGGACGCACGAACTTCTCTGTCGTGCTTAACGCCTTTATAGGTCGCAGAAAATTTTTCTTACTGAAGCATGGCAGATCCAAATTAATTCCATCATTGTGTGAAACCTGTTTCTGTCAACCCTTAGTAGATTTTCATCTCTGGCTCCTCCACCTAAGGGCGGTTTAAACCTTTAGTAGTTGGTAATCCGCCATATGCCATTAGACCTCACTTAAACCGCCATCTTGACTTGAATAGCAATTTTTGGTTTACCTCACATGTATGCTTTGGTCAAATTCCCGGTTTAACAACGATTAGTGTACTTGAACCGTCAATCGTAAACCGGCCTTCATTTTTTCCTTTACAGTTTTGCTTTTCAAGATGACCAAGCAATTTTCCACTTGCAACTGGGTTCCATCCCGGATCACGGAAACGCAAATTAACGGATTCGTTGTAACGGGCGCTTTAGCTCCAAAAAATGTCTTACACTGGCGAGTTCCTGGCCCTGAGTGCCCTCCTGAGCCTCAAGATGGAGAATTGATCGTGTTTATGCAACATCTGTCCCGGGGATTCAGCCCTCCTGGATCAAAAAAATTCTGGGATGTACTTGCCAGCTTCCAACTCCATCCTCAGGATATTGGGCCAAATTATGTGTCTAATATATGCAGCTTCCAAGTATTCTGTGAAGTTTACCTTCAAGAAGAACCAACTGTTGATCTCTTCCGGGATTTCTTCCACTTAAACCGCCGAATCGAAGTTCTCTGACCCCAATACTGAACTTGGTGGTGTATCAATTCGTAAAAGGAAAGAGGTTGATTTTCCTCATGCCAAACTTCACAGCCATCCTAAAGATCGGAACCAAACATGGTTTTATTGTCGTAACACTGCCCTATTGGAGAAAATCCTTTGCCGGGCTACCGCTCACCGGCTTAGCAATGGCCACCCTTTACCTCCACGATTGACCGCCAAAGAACGACAAGCTTATGCACCTCAACTCGCCAAGCTCCGGCTCTCCTCGCCAACGGTTTGGTAGTGTCGATCTCGTCCGTTGTTGGGTTTCGTGGTGTGTCCTACCTTTAAGCCGCCGCCCGGGATTGATGTATGAATGAACCGACAACACCAATGATCCTTAACGGTTTAACGAAATAGAACTGACTGATGCTGAAGTCACTGAAAGTGTGAAGAAGATGCTTGACGAACCGATCGCCACATGCACCCAAACTGGTCTGCGCCCTTTTTATGCCTCCAACAAACCGCCGGCGGTAAAACACTTTAAACTTGTACTTTCTTGATCCGTCTCCGCTTTAACACTGATATAATAATCCTTTGTTTAATTTTGCAGGCCAATAACTCCTTTTGGAAAAGGAAAACCCAAGGTAAACCAGCCAGGGCTCCTCGTGTTAAAAGCAAAGTCACCAAGAGAACAACTAAGAAGAAAACCGCCGAGTCTTCTGATCCGCCAGAAGATATTGATGAATCGGATCAAGAGGTAGAACTTGACTCCCTTGGTTCCTTTTTCATACACCTTATTGACAATGATTATTCCCAGGATGATGCGGAGGCCAGCCATGCCGACCATGTTGAGGTAATCTCTCTTTCCTCCGATTCGGATCTTGTGCGGTTCAAAGATTTACGTCTGATTCGGAAAGTAAAATACTCTCACCCTCTTGCTTACTTGGATCCAAAACTTTCTTTGAAGACACAACAACCTGAAGAGCGTCGCACAACCCAACACAGTGGCCAGCAAGTCACCTCTTTCGGTTTACCGGACGCACCAACCTGGAAGCGTCGTCCGGAGGTTACTTGTTCTCCCGAAAAACTTTATCCTTTGAAGGGTTTCTTCCGATACCCACTCCATCCGTTTGATCCGAATTATCAGGTGTCTTCCAATTAAATGCGGCGGTTCATCAACCACTCAGCTGCCTCCCCTTAAAACCGTCATTTGGGTAAGTGTAATGCTTTTACATTTGTTTCTTCATGCATCGGTTTATCATACTAATCTTTGTTTTGATGTTGTAGTGCCAAGGCCCGATTGAGCAAAAAAGCCAAAACCAGCGATCCCACTGACGATGTTGAACCGGAGAATACCCCCGAAAATGCTGGTGAAAATCCTGATATTGTTATGGATGACTCTGCCCCGCAAGACCCAGCTACTGATGCTGATCCGCCGGAGGCTGACCCGGTCACACATGTTGATACATCAAGTCCACGTGCTACGCCTCCAAATCCAGTTGTTGATCCGCTGAGTTTAACTGCTAATCCGCCAAGCCCTGCTGCCAATCCGCCAAGCCCAGCCAAAGATAATGATGACGTTGTTGTTACTGGCACTGCTTATACCGCCTCGGGCAATCCAGTTGTTTTGTCGAAACATACCGCCAAAGACGAAATTGCTGTTATGGGCAAGTGGAAGGGGAAGACCGACTTTTCAAGTTATGCTAATCTTTCTGCTCAGGATCTTCATTCCAGATTCTTGAACTGGCTTTACACAAGCCGAGATTATGAGGCCGGTTTGGTAAATCTGATGAAGGAACGTTATGAGGTAAACACTTTCATCCTTATTCTGTACATTTACTATATTGTAGCCCCCAAGGGCCGGTTTATGTCTTGAAGATAGACCGGGACTTTTTAAATATAAAGAAAACTTGGACTTCATAGCCCCCAAGGGCCAGTTTATCTCTTGAAGATAAACCGGGACTTTTATAGTCCATACCGTACTTTGTTGACTTTCCTTGTGTATTTTCTTGATCAAACACACATTAGCCCCCAAGTGCCAAGATTAAAACTTGTATTAATCCTTGGGACTTCAAACAATCGATAGTAAAGAAGCAATCCGCATTAGCCCCAAGTGCCAAGTGTATAACGGTTATATGCTTGGGACTTTTGATAAAATATTTATATGCTCTGTGATTGTGGCAGCTGATATAAATCACCAAGGCTCTCAAATTGCCGATATTCAAGAGAATATCAAATCCCAATAAGCGAGAGACGTCCAAGGCCAAGGATGAGCTTAAAACCGCTTTAAGCGCCATGGAGCAACTTAAAGAAGGGTTCAAGATCGAGCGTGCTAAGCGGGATCTTGAAAAGACTGCATTCTTGAAGCGGGTTGAAGACGCAAAGTCGGCTCTTAAACCGGTGGCGGAAGAGCTTACTGGGTTGAAGCGCCAAGTGAATGCCATGACCTCTGTAGTATTTGGTAAGTACTCTTGCCAAGGCTTCTTGAATGACCATCTTTGTAATTTGCCGGTTTAACATGAAATTCTTAAACCGTTGTAGGTGGACGCATTGCTCATCTGGGCTCTGATATGCGCATGAAACTGAAGGCAGCATATACTCTGATTGAACAATTGTATACCGGTGCCCAACGGGTTATCTGCGTAGCATCATACAACAATCCGGCCCCAACATTGATCAAGGACACTCTAGCAAGGTTATGGATGACGCCAGCGCAAATAGAAGAGATGAAGTGATCCGCTGCCAGAGCTGGCGCTTTGTTGGCACTTACCCGAGCCAAAGCATGGATAGCTGACCTGGATCCGGTTGACATCGCCAAGGGCTTTCCTAGTGAACAAGAAAATGGGGCAGAGTTTGATAACGAAGCCCTCAAAAATGTGACAAGGGAGATGCGTCCTCCGGCGAGTCAATTGGCAGAAGAAGCTAACTTGACTGTTCACCGTTCCTTCTATGATGCCAACAACAAACGGATTGACACTGTCATGTCGGAAGTGCAAAATCTTATCCTGCCAATCCGTAAGCACACTTACGCCCCTGACGTTGATCCGTCCGAACTTATAAGTGAAGAGGATGTCTTTCAGGCTTTAACCAGGATTGACTGGACCACCGTGGACTTCCAGCCACTAGATGGGGAGGAGGAGGCTGAACCGACACCAGATGACCCATCAACTTCACGTCAACATGGTGATGAGGCTTGATCTGGCAATCTGGTTGATGCTTCATAAACTTTGTTCTGTTGGAAGAAACAATTCTATATTTTGGGCCTTAAAGAGCCTTGTAATAGGCTAGTGAAAATACTTTGATCTACTGCCATCGTGCACAGGGATATACTTTGTTTGATCTGCCATGACGATTTCAGGGTTGGTTGATATATCTTCATAATATTGCGCAATCCCTATGTCTGCATAAAAAGATCTGTCCGGGCGGTTTACCGCTGGACGGGTCATAATGCCCAAGATAAAGCCTGGCTAATAACCAAAGCGAAATAAATATGAAATAATTCATACCTGTGATATGAAATCACTTAGTAAGGGTAAAACCCAAATCTTGAGCTGTTATAACCCTTACCCTATAAGGATGTTATGAATAAGTCATGCCGGGTTACGATGAACACCAGATGATCAAACTGGCGACATATAGTCAAAGCCAGGCCGGGTTTTATAAACACCAATTTGATAAGATGGTCTGACAACTTGTAGTTGAAAGCGAAGCCGGGTTAATATGATGACTGAAAAGTCATACCGGGTTTAAAGACACCGGTTCAACATAAAATTTATCAAAAGAGAAAATATCTTGACAAAGGCAAATAAAATCGTGTAGTCGAGGCTTTTCAAGGGCTGCCAGCCCAAATACGAGGCTTTTCATGGGCTGCCGGGCCGAGTTAAACCATTTTGACAAAGCCTTTTAAGATGGGCCTCCAACTAACCAATCGTCGTTTTAACTTTGACAAGTTCGGGGTCTCAATGAGAGTAATCGCCAAGCGTTCAAGGGTCATGCCAGGATTACCTGGATAGGAGTGGCTTACTTGATGAAGGCAGGTTAACCCGGGGTTTTAGGTGAATACACCAGGCTTCCAAGCCATGGGTCGATACCCGATTACAAGGGTCCTTTCAAACTCTTTGGTATTTTACACAAAGAGCCCCCAAGTAATTTTGTGAGCTGTGCTCAATGGGTGCCTATGTTTGAGTTGTGCTTTTAGCAATAGAACTCTCTTTGGCCCCTTGGGTGTGAAGCTCCCAAGCTGTTTTGTGGCATGGTAGCCGGTTTAACAGGTAGTACTTCGCTTTGTCAGCTGAAGCCCCCATGTAAACAAAGAGATTCAAGAAAAGCAGCAGAGACCCTGCTTATAGCAAGGTTGCCGGTTTATTATATTGATCACAATATATACATTGTTGAAATATGTACATAAGAAAAGCCTATGGCTTCAAGTGTAGTAAGGCCGAAGGAGAGCTATGTTCCATGGCCGCCGGGTCTCCTCCTCAGAACTGCGTGAGTCTTCTCGAACGTTAATGAGGTAGTATGATCCATTGTGTAGATTTTTGCTGACCACAAAAGGTCCTTCCCAAGGTGGAGATAACTTGTGCATATCGGTCTGATCCTGGATGAGCCGAAGCACTAAGTCGCCTTCTTGAAAGGTTCTTGTCTTAACCCGGCGGCTGTGATAACGCCGCAGGTCTTGATGATAAACCACCGATCGAGCCAAAGCCATGTCCCGTTTATCATCTAACAGGTCGAGCGCCTTTTGGCGTGCTTGCTCATTGTCCACTTCAACGTAATTGGCAACCCGGGGCGATTCATGATGAATATCACTCGGGAGGACGGCCTCAGCCCCGTAAACCATGAAGAAAGGTGTATAACCCGTATATCGGTTCAGGGTGGTGTTTATACTCCATAACACATATGGTAATTCTTACACCCAACAACCCAGCGTCCGCTTTAAAGGAACCATAAGCCGGGGCTTGATACCCTTCAGGATCTCTTGATTCGCCCTCTCAGCTTGGCCATTGCATTGGGGATGAGCCACGGACGCTACATCAAGCCAGATGTGCTCTCGTTGACAAAACTCCTCCATCTCACCTTTAGAAAGGTTCGTGCCATTATCTGTAATGATGCTGTGTGGAAAACCAAAATAGAAAACAATCTTTTTGAGAAACTGAACCGCCGTGGCTGCATCACACTTGCTGACGGGCTCCACTTCAACCCATTTAGTGAATTTGTCAACCGCCACCAACAGGTGGGTCTTCTTATCCTTGGAGCGCTTAAAAGGTCCCACCATATCAAGCCCCCAAGTGGCAAACGGCCAAGTGATAGGAATCATCCGTAGCTCTTGAGCCGTAACATGAGCTCGGCGTGAAAACTTCCGACAAGCGTCACACCACTTTACCAGATCCTCCGCATCAAGATGAGTCACAACCAATAGAACCCGTGGATTTAAAAGCTTTAGCCACCAGGATTTTGAACCGGCATGGTGACCACAATCCCCTTCATGGATTTCACGTAGAATCTCTTGTCCTTCTTCAGGAGAAACACAACGTTGGAATACGCCTGAAATACTGCAACGGTGTAACTCGCCATTGTGAATAACCATGGACTTGGACCGCCGGATTATCTGCCTGGCGAGGAGCTCATCATCTGGTAACTCGCCCCGGTTCATATACGCCAAATATGGAACTGTCCAATCCGGAGTGACATGTAAAGCGGCTACCAATTGGGCCTTCGGATCAGGAACAGCCAAATCCTCCTCTGTAGGCAACTTAACAGACGGGTTATGCAAGATATCTAAAAAGGTATTGGGTGGTACCGGTTTACATTGAGATCCCATCCGGCTTAAAGCATCTGCTGCTTCATTTTTGCGCCGGTCAATGTGCTCAACCTGATAACCCTTAAAGTGACCTGCCACAATATCCACCTCGCGTCTATAAGCTGCCATGAGTGGATCCTTAGAATCCCAAGTACCGGAAACTTGCTGAGCCACCAGATCAGAATCTAAAACAACGAACCCGGCTTAAGTTCATTTCCTTAGCCACACGGAGACCGTGGAGTAAGGCTTTGTACTCTGCTGCATTGTTAGTACAAGGAAACGTTAAGCGGAGGACATAACAAATTTTATCACCTCGAGGGGAAGTGAGGACAACTCCATTTCGAGCCTTCTAATTGCCTGGACCCATCAAAGTGAATAGTCCAGTATGTATTGTCCGGTATGTCCTCTGGTTCCTGTAACTCGGTACAATCATTGATGAAGTCGACAAGCGCCTGAGATTTGATGGCTGTTCGAGGCATATACTTCAATCCATGTGGACTAAGTTCAATTGCCCACTTCGCAACCCGGCCAGTTGCTTCTGCTCAATTATATCACCCAAAGGGGCAGAACTAACCACTGTGATGGGATGGCCATGAAAGTATTGCTTGAGCTTCCGACTTGCCATAAAAACGCCATACACCAGCTTCTGCCAATGTAGATATCGTTGTTTTGACTCGATCAGCACTTCGCTGATATAGTAAACTAGTCGTTGAACCGGAGATTCCTTCCCAGCCTCCTTACGCTCAACCACAATTGCCACGCTGACCGCACGGGCATTGGTAGCCACATACAATAACAAGGGCTCGTTATCAACTGGAGCCGCAAGGACCGGCGGTTCAGCCAGCTGCCGCTTCAAATCCTCAAATGCCGCATTAGCTGCGTCACTCCAGACAAAATCATTTGTCTTCTTCAACATCTGATATAAAGGAATCACCTTCTCTCCCAAACGGCTGATAAACCGGCCGAGGGCTGCAATTCGACCCGCCAGACGCTGAACATCATTGATGCATTTCGGTTTAGCCAAGGATGTGATCGCCTTCATCTTTTCCGGATTGGCTTCAATACCTCTGTTGGATACGAGAAAACCCAAGAGCCTGCCTGCCGGAACACCAAAAACGCATTTGTCCGGATTGGGCATCATTTTGTAAACCCGAAGATTATCAAACGTCTCCTTGAGGTCATCTATCAAGGTTTCCTTCTTCCTGTATTTTACCACAATGTCATCCACATAGGCATGAACATTACGCCCAATCTGCGTGTGAAGACAATTTTGCACACAACGCTGATAAGTTGCCTGGGCACTTTTGAGCCCAAAAGGCATAGAGACATAGCAGAAGGCTCCAAAGGGAGTGATGAAGGCTGTCTTCTCCTGGTCCTTAACTGCCATTTTAATCTGATGATAACCTAAATAAGCATCTAAGAAACTCAGGCGCTCACAACCCGCCGTCGCATCAATAATCTGATCAATACGTGGGAGAACAAAAGGATCTGCCGGACAAGCCTTGTTCAAATCTGTGTAGTCCACACACATACGCCAAGTGCCATTTTTCTTAAGAACGAGCACCGGATTAGCCAACCACTCGGGATGAAATACTTCAACGATAAACCCAGCAGCCAACAGCCGGGCTACCTCCTCACCAATGGCCTTGTGTCTTTCCTCGTTAAAGCGGCGGAGAAATTGCTTGACCAGTTTAAACTTGGGATCAATATTGAGAGTGTGCTCAGCGAGTTCCCTCGGTACACCTGGTATGTCAGAAGGGTTCCATGCAAAAATGTCCCGGTTCTCACGGATGAACTCGATGAGCGCGCTTTCCTATTTCGGATCCAGATTGGTGCTGATGCTAAACTGTTTGGATGAATCACCAGGAACAAAGTCAAAAAGTTTAGTCTCATCAGCCGGTTTGAACGTCAGGGTCGGGTCATGCGCAGTGGTGGGCTTCTTTAGAGGGGTCATGTCTGCCGGATCAACGTTGTCTTTATAAAACTTCAGCTCCTCTGTAGCACAAACCGACTCAGCATAGGCCGCTTCACCTTCCTCGCAATCCAAAGCGATCTTTCGACTTCCATGTACTTTGATAGTTCCCTTATGACCCGACATTTTGAGCTGTAAATAGATATAACAGGGCCTCGCCATGAATTTTGCGTAAGCCGGTCATCCAAACAATGCGTGATATGGGCTCTGGATTTTCACCACTTCAAAGGTCAATGTCTCAGACCTGGAATCATGCACATCTCCAAACACAACCTCCAAGGCGATCTTGCCAACAGGATACGCCGATTTACCTGGTACTACACCATGAAAAACAGTGTTTGACGGTTTAAGATGCTTGTCTGTCAACCCCATGCGACCAAAAGTCTCATAGTATAGGATGTTGATACTACTCCCTCCATGCATCAGAACTTTGGTAAACTTATAACCTCCCACCTGAGGTGCTACCACCAAAGCTAGTTGATCCGGATTGTCAACACGGGGCGGATGATCCTCTCTGCTCCATACAATGGGCTTCTCGGACCACCGCAAATAACGTGGTAGCATTAACTGCCCTCTTGTGAAGCTTCTGATCGCACTTGCACATGCTAGTAGTGAAC
This sequence comes from Aegilops bicornis, assembly GCA_021605145.1. NCBI lineage: Eukaryota > Viridiplantae > Streptophyta > Magnoliopsida > Poales > Poaceae > Aegilops > Aegilops bicornis. Next base: position 512,083,958 of record CM038675.1, on the reverse strand, counting down.
ACATGATACTGCCCACCATTCAACTGCTTGGGGTGACTTTGATAACCTGACTGCTGCTGATTCCCTTGATTACTCTGTTGGCTATTGCCACCTTGGTTGCTCTGGTGGCCCTGATTATTCTCAAATCCAGAGCTTGAACCGCCACCACCATGAAAACACGGACTGAACGCCGGACGGACCCTAATCATACCGGTAAAGATCAGAGTTTTTGAACTCCTTCATAATGTAACAATCTTTCCAAAGATGTGTGGAAGGGGCCTCCTTCGTCCCATCCTTTGGGCAGGGCTGGTTTAACAGACGCTCCAGATTCATCCCTCCACCGTGCTGGGGCGGTTTACCTTTACGACGCTGCATATTGGTGTTAGCCACAAAATCTGAATTATCTGCTTTGCGCTTACCATTATCCCCATGGCCTCCTTGGTTGTGGTGTTGTCCCTTTGCACCACCGTTCTTCTTTCCCTTCTCCGGTTTCTCCTCATCAGACTCGGGATCCTTGGTATTATCAGAATCAGCATATTTGACCAAGGCTTCCATAAGTGTTCCTATGTCATTGCAGTGGCGCTTGAGCCGTCCCAACTTCATCTTTAGTGACTTAAACCGGCAATTACGTCCCAGCGTTATGATTGCTTGGCCAACATTAATTTGGTCTGACGAATGCAAAACTTCTGAAACCCGGCGCACCCAATGTGTTGTTGACTCATTCTCCCCTTGAACATAGGCATCCAGATCCACAATGGACATAGGCTGTTTGCAGGTATCCTTGAAATTGGCTATAAACCGGGCCTTCAATTGATCCCATGACTCGACGGAGTTGGCTGGTAGATTTTTCAACCAAGTACGGGTTGTCCCTTCCAACATCATTGTGAAATACTTTGCACAGGCCGCTTCATCCACATCCAGCATCTCCATTGCCATCTCGTAACTCTCGACCCACGCCTCAGGTGGCTGATCAGCAGTGTAATTAGGTACCTTACATGGACCCTTGAAATCCTTGGGCAGTCGCACATTACGAAGAGCCGGAACGAGACACGGCACTCCCCAGGAACTGAAAGCAAGCCCGATGCCTCGGTCTACTGACGCCGCTGGCTGAATCGGGGCGGTTTGATAACAACCCGCATATTGTGCTGCCAAAGCGGCCTCCCTTCATGCTCTGCCATTATCCACCACGTCTTGAGCATTTACCTTGCCGCGTGCCGGATTGGGTCCCTGAGGGACATTACGGCGCCACGCATTGCTAGACACTTCCGGTTCATCCATGTGCCTACTATAACTTTTGCTCGGACGGGGGGTCGAGTGAATTCTATCTCGGCTATAAGAATAAGCCCGCTACTGCACCACGGTGGTTTGAAGAAAATCCCTGGCCCACCGCGTCTCAATCGCCGCCAGGGAATCGCCCTCCATGGGAATAGCTGCCAGGCGAGATGCTGCAGTAATCATGTTGTCCAAAGGGCGCAAAAAGTGACCCGGCGGTGTTGACACGTATTGATGCGGGTTATCCGTTCGCCGAGGTGGTTCCATCACCCGTGGTTGATCCGGCGCTGCCCTAGGCACGTCGGTCCGGTTTGCAGCTGCCGGATTACTCGTCCCAGACCCCGGCGTATTAAAGAGATTCAATCCTTCAAAGACCGGCTGCATACGCGATCGGTACTTCCTTCGCATTACGTTGTTTGATGCATTACGATCCAACAGAGCCGGTAATTCGCGTACTGTATTCGCTATGACTGGGCATCCAAAGCGGCCCGTTCTTCAGCCATCCTAGCATCCTCAGTTGCTAGGTCCTCCTTAGCCTGCGTTATCTGATTCTTCAGCTTCGCAACATCCGCATTGTGCTGGTCCTGCGTCTCCGGGGTAACTGCCGTGGTTAACAAGGCCGCCCAGGCATCCATCAAACCAGAGAGAACTTGAGCCGGTCGGCGCAACAGGCCTCCTGCCGCGGCCGCTGATGCGGAATTCATTGCTGCTGTAGATGAAGACTGCAAAGTGGGCTACATTCCGGCCATGTAGATAGCAACCCGACTTGGCGGTTCAAGGAGGTCCGGAATACTGTTGCCATCGGAATATCCTTCAAACACGCCATCATGAACTTGGTATAGGGACTCGGTTTCACCGGTGGATGACTCACCATCGGAATAAACAGCCGTCTCGCCTTCAGACACCGGTTCAGACCCGATCCCATGGACACATCCAACGAACGTACGCTTCATGGCGGGCTTAACCCAGGCAGGACTCGCACGCTGAGCCGTCTTGACGAGGTTGGTGCAGATGTCCGGCTCAGGGCCCGGTTCGACGATCTTGCCAATGAAGACATGAATTCCGCCAAAAGGGACCCGGTACCCGTACTCGATTGAGCCGGCCACGGGGCCCCATCCTTCGTCGTCGATGTAGAGCTTGCCGCGACGACTCTTGGTCATCCGGTCAACCGCGTACCCCTTGATTCCTTCGAAGCTGCCCTCTAAGAACTTGAAACCATCGTGCGATAGCCCCACGGTGGGCGCCAACTGTCGTGGAATTAACACGTCAGATGTCCTCATGGAAGGACTTAGTCATGGAGCCATCGCGACGGGTTAGTTTGAAGGGGTTAAACCGGACAAGGGACACGGGAGTTTATACTATTTCGGCCCTTCGATGAAGGTAAAAGCCTACATCTAGTTTGTGATGGGATTATTGGGGTTTCGATGATCAGGGAGCAAATACGCTAGCCTGGATCTCGAGTCGTTGTCTGTTGTCCCTGAACCGCCGCCGGGTCGTCCCTTTATATACATAGGTTGACGCCTTGGGCGGTCTCATGAGTCCCGAGGCCGACTCATACAAGTGTCCGCTCGGCCTCTCCTTTCCTAAGTTACAAGAAAAGTTACCGAACCATGGCGAGTTACTACTATGGGCCCTAATCCGCCTTTGGGCCCCGGGCCTCTAAGCTTCATTAGTAAAGCGCCATCTTCTGGGTCTTTGTCGGCTTCAATATAATGGAAGGTGAACCGGCCCCTCCTGGGTGGTTTACACTCAGTAGTTATATCCCCAACATAATGAGTGCTCCCAATTATAAAAGGTGTCCAAGATAATATATTTATATGCGAACCCCTCTTTCCTTATCACTTCCTATTAATTGCAACGATGACCAAGGCTAAGTTTATCAACTCTCAAGAATTTTTATGCCTCATACTTTCTATATGTGAAGTTATCATTATCCATAAGATCAATATGAACTCTTTTATTCTTTCTACTTTCTCAAGATCATAGCAACATAGCAAAGCCCTTGACTCAATACTAATCTTTAATATAGATAGCTCACGGACTCGATCACAAAAAGAGATCACAAAGTAAAGCTCAAACTACTTGACATCAAAACTTCAATTTACTAGATCAAGATACTACTAAAAGGATCGAACTAAATAAAGCGGTAAAGATAGGAGTGTGATGGTGATACGATACCGAGGCACCTCCCCCAAGCTTGGTTGTTGCCAAGGGGAGTGCCCATACCCATGTGATTATTTCCTCGGAGGTGGTGAAGTAGGAGTTGTTGATGATGTAGGCTTGTCGTTCGTCTTCCAAGGCATAGGCTCTCCATCATAAAAGGATGATCGAGTCTGCGGGATCCTTAAATCTGCAGCCAAACTCATACTCACAGTTCTGGTTTTGCAGGTCAAAAATCTGGGCTTGGAGGTGCTCGATTTTCTCTTGAAGCTTGAAGATGGTCTCCCTAATGACTTTAGCATCTAGCTTGTGGTTGTTGGTGAACTCCGTGATCATCATCTGGTTGGCGTTGAGTCCATGCTCAACCATCCCTTGACACTTGAAAACTTCCTGCTCCACGGCTTCGAGCTTTGTCTCCATGCTCCCAGTACGCCTTGGTCCCTCCACATCGAGGATGTGCAGCACCCCCTCACGCATCTCAATGGTTTGAGGGTGTTGCAGTACCTCCGCGAGATAGGGGTTGATAACCCTCTCGAAAAACTTGTCCTTGGGAGCGCTTGGAGACGCCATGATGCTCTAGATCTGAAACAGAAACAGCTCAAAACGAAAACAGAGGATATTTGCGTGATACGGTGGTCAAAACCTTTGGGAGTATATATATTGAATTTTTACCGACCAAAATACGTAATGTGCAAGAAAACGGAGTCCAGGAGGCACACGAGGTGCCCACGAGACAGCGGGCGCGCCCTAAGGGGGGGGGGGGGAGGGCGCCCTCCACTCTCGTGGGAGCCTCGTGTCCCTTTCGGACTACTTCTTTCTTCCTAAAATTCTTAAATAATCCAAAACTGATAAAAACTGCCATTAAAGTTGTTTTGGAGTCGGTTTACTTACCATACCACATACCTATACCTTTTCGGAGTCTGGAACATTCTGGAAAGTGTCCCTTATGTATTCCTCAGGGGTTACGGTTTCAATAATATTAGTTTCAACATTGATAGGATTACCTGAAATATAGTGTTTAATTCTTTGACCGTTTACCACCCTCGGATTTTTGCCTTCGAAGTTGTTGATTTTTATAGCACCAGAACGATAGACCTCGTCGATAATGTAGGGACCTTCCCATTTTGAGAGAAGTTTTCCTGCAAAAAATCTTAAACGACAGTTGAATAATAACACATAATCTCCTATGTTAAACTCACGCTTTTGTATCCTCTTATCATGCCAGCGTTTGACTTTTTCTTTGAAAAGCTTGGCATTCTCATATGCTTGGGTTCTCCATTCATCAAGTGAGCTAATATCAAATAACCTCTTCTCACTGGCAAGTTTGAAGTCATAATTGAGCTCTTTAATAGCCCAATATGCTTTATGTTCAAGTTCAAGAGGTAAATGACACGCTTTTCCATAAACCATCTTATATGGAGACATACCCATAGGATTTTTGTATGCAGTTCTATAGGCCCATAATGCATCATCAAGTTTTTTGGACCAATTCTTTCTAGACCTATTCACAGTCTTTTGCAAAATTAATTTGAGCTCTCTATTGCTCAACTCTACTTGACCACTAGACCGCGGATGATAAGGAGATGCTATTCTATGATTGACATCATACTTAGCAAGCATCTTACGGTAAGCAGCATGAATAAAATGTGAACCACCATCAGTTATAAGATATCTAGGGACTCCAAACCTCGGAAAAATAACTTCTTTAAGCATTTTAATAGAAGTGTTATGATCAGCACTACTAGTTGGAATAGCTTCTACCCACTTAGTAACGTAATCAACAACAACTAAAATATCTATATAACCATTAGAGGCAGGAAAAGGTCCCATATAATCGAAGCCCCAAACATCAAATGGTTCAATAACAAGAGAATAATTCATAGGCATTTCTTGACGTCTACTAATGTTACCTATTCTTTGACATTCATCACAAGACAAGACAAACTTACGAGCATATTTGAAGAGAGTAGGCCAATAAAAACCAGATTGCAGTACCTTGTGTGCAGTTCTATCTCCAGCGTGGTGTCCTCCATAAGATTCAGAGTGACACTTACGTAGAATCTGTTCCTGTTCATGCTCGGGCACACAACGCCTAATAACACCGCCTACTCCTTCTTTATAAAGGTGTGGATCATCCCGTAGTAATGTCTTAAATCATAAAAGAACTTTTTCTTTTGCTGGTATGTGAAACTAGGCGGTAAATATTTAGCAACAATATAATTAGCATAATCAGCATACCAAGGAGCAGTACGAGAAGCTTTGACGACCGCTAATTGTTCATCAAGAAAGCTATCATTAATAGGCAGTGGGTCATCAAGAACATTCTCTAACCTAGACAAGTTATCTGCAACGGGGTTCTCAGCTCCCTTTCCATCAATAATATGCAAGTCAAATTCTTGGAGCAAGAGAACCCATCTAATGAGTCTAGGCTTAGCATCTTTCTTTTCCATGAGATATTTAATAGCAGCATGATCAGTGTGAATAGTAACTTTGGAATCAACAATATAAGGTCTAAACTTATCACATGTAAACACAACTGCTAAGAACTCTTTTTCAAGAGTAGCATAATTTCTCCGGCAAGATCAAGAGTCTTACTAGCATACTGGATAACATTCAATTTCTTATCGACTCTTTGCCCTAAAACAACACCTACAGCATAATCACTAGCATCGCACATAATTTCAAAAGGTAAATTCCAATCAGGTGGCCGAACAATAGGTGCAGTGATCTTAAGTACTTCAAACGCTTCTACACAATCATCATCAAAGATAAAAGGAATATCTTTTTGCAATAAATTAGTCAGAGGCCTAGAGATTTTAGAAAAGTCTTTAATGAACCTCCTATAAAAACCGGCATGACCAAGGAAACTTCTTATACCTTTTATGTCCTTGGGACATGGCATCTTTTCAATAGCATCAACTTTGGCTTTATCAACTTCAATACCTCTCTCGGAGATCTTGTGCCCCAAGACAATGCCTTCATTAACCATAAAGTGACACTTTTCCCAATTTAGGATGAGACTAGTGTCTTCGCATCTCTGCAAAACTCGATCAAGGTTGCTCAAACAATCATCAAAAGAGGATCCATATACAGAGAAGTCATCCATGAATACCTCACAAATCTTTTCACAAAAATTAGAAAATATAGCCATCATGCATCTTTGAAAGGTAGCAGGTGCATTACATAAACCAAAAGGCATACGTCTATAAGCAAAAGTACCAAAAGGGCAAGTAAAAGTAGTTTTGGATTGATCCTTCGCTGACACAGGTATCTGAGAGAAACCAGAATAACCATCTACAAAGCAAAAATGTGTGTGTTTGGATAGTCTTTCTAGCATTTGATCAATAAAAGGTAAAGGGTAATGATCTTTCTTAGTAGCTTTATTTAACTTATGGAAATCAATTACCATCCTACAACCTGTAATAATTCTTTGCGGGATCAATTCATCTTTATCATTAGGAACAACGGTAATACCTCCCTTTTTAGGGACACAATAGATGTGGCTTACCCATTCACTATCGACAACGGGATAAATAATACCTGCCTCAAGGAGCTTTAGTATCTCCTTTCTTACCACTTCCTTCATCTTGGGATTTAATCGTCTCGAGGATCTCTAACTGGTTTGGCATCTTTCTCATCTGAAATCTTGTGTTGACATAATGTGGGACTAATGCCCTTAAGATCATCCAAGAGTATATCCAATAGTTGCTCGGTGCTTCTTCGTGGTTTTCAATAATCTTTCTTCTTCTTTCTCCGAAAGGTTAGCACTAATAATAACAGGATATATTTCTTTTTCATCAAGATAAGCATACTTAAGATTATCGTGTAATGGTTTGAGTTCAAACACGGATCACCCTTGGGTGGAGGGGATCCCCAAGAATTTCAACGGGAAGGTTATGTTTCAGCATAGGTTCCTGTTTAAGGAACACTTCATCTATTTCTTCCCTTTCCTTCATAAACATATGTTTTCATGGTCTAGCAAATATTGTTCTAACGAATCAGTTGGAGGAACAACAATGGAAGCACGACCAATAATCTCATCCTTACTAGATGGTTCCCTTTCACGAGGTTGTCTACTAAACTTAGCGAAATTAAACTCATGAGACATACCATCTATGCCAACAGTGAGAATATTCTTTTCACAATTAATCTTAGCACTAGCAGTATTCAAGAAGGGTCTACCAAAAATAATGGGACAAAAATCATCTTGTGGGGGAACCAAGAACAAGAAAATGCAGGGTATTTAACCTTCCCACACAAGACTTCAACATCTCTAACAATCCCAATAGGTTTAATGGTATCCCTATTAGCAAGCTTAATAGTAACATCAATGTCTTCTAATTCAACTGGTGCAATGTCGTGCATAATTTCTTTATATAAATTATAAGGTATCGCACTGGCACTAGCACCCATATCACACAAGCCATGATAACAACGATCTCCTATTTTAACAGAAATAACAGGCATGCCTACGACAGGTCTACGTGTCTTAGTATCAGGTCTAACAATATTAGCAGTCTCACCCAAGAAAGAAATAACATGCCCATCTAAGTCCTCATCCAAGAGATCTTTAACCATAGCAATACTAGGTTCAACATTAATTTGCTCAGGAGGTGTATAAGTCCTAGTATTACTCTTACGAACAACGATGAAGCTCTAGCATGATCCTTTATCCTAACAGGAAAAGGAGGTTTTTCAACATAAGCCGTAGGAACAATAGGATCACTATAGGTGATAGTCTTTTCTTCGACTGTAATAGGTGCAACTACTTTCACTTCAACAGGAGGATTATATTTAAACCACTTCTCTTTAGGGAGATCAACGTGTGTAGCAAAAGATTCACAGAAGGTAGCTACTATATCAGAGTCAAGTCCATACTTAGAGCCAAATCCACGGAAAGCATCGGTATCCATAAAAGATTTAACACAATCGAACTTAGGTGTCATACCTGACTCCTTACCATTGTCGGAACCCCAATCTTCAGAGTTGCGTTTAGTTCTTTCCAATAAATCCCATTTGAAATCAATAGTCTTGACATATAAGAACCAGACAGAAGTATCGAGCGGAGTTGCGATTATCAAGAGAAAGCCGAGCATAAAAATTCTGAATAATCATTTCCCGAGAGAGCTCATGATTGGGGCATGAATATAACATTGACTTAAGCCTCCCCCAAGCTTGAGCGATGATTTCTCCTTCGCGAGGCCAGAAATTATATATGTAGTTACGATCACGATGAACAAGATGCATAGGATAGAACTTCTTGTGAAATTCCAATTTCAATCGCTTATAATTCCAAGATCTCGTATCATCACGTAGCCTATACCATGTCAATGCATCTCCCTTCAAAGATAAAGGGAAGACCTTCCTTTTGACAACATCATCGGGAATACCTGCAAGCTTAAATAATCCAAAAACTTCATCCACAAAGATAAGGCGTGAATCGGGATGCAATGTTCCGTCTCCTGCAAATGGATTAGCTAGCAGTTTCTCTATCATACCCGAGGGAATCTCAAAGTAAATATTTTCATAAAGTTTAGTAGGTTGAGGAGCAACTCTTTGCTCTTCTGAGTGGGGTGAAGATACCCCAAACAGGCCCCGCAAAGGATTAGCTTCCATAGTGACAAGTAACAGAAAATTCCAGCACACTATATAAATGTTTCCTTACCAAGTTCCACTCACCAAAAGCGCTACACTCCCCGACAGCGGCGCCGGAAAGAGTCTTGATGACCCACAAGTGTAGGGGATCTATCGTAGTCCTTTCGATAAGTAAGAGTGTCGAACCCAACGAGGAGCAGAAGGAAATGATTAGCGGTTTTCGGTAAGGTTTTCTCTGCAAGCACTGAAATTGTAGGTGATAGATAGTTTTGTGATAAGATAAATAGTAACGAGCAACAAGTAAATAAAGTAAATAAAGTGCAGAAGGGTGGCCCAATCCTTTATGTAGCAAAGGATAAGCCTGGACAATTTCTAATAATGATAAAGGAGCTCCCGAGGACACATTGGGAATTATCGTCAAGCTAGTTTTCATCACGTTCATATGATTCGCGTTCGGTACTTTGATAATTTGATATGTGGGTGGACCGGTACTTGGGTACTACCCTAACATGGACAAGCATCCCACTTATGATTAACCCCTATTGCAAGCATCCGCAACTACAAAAGAAGTATTAAGGTAAACCTAACCACGGCATTAAGCATATGGATCCATATCAGCCCCTAACGAAGCAACGCATAAACTTGGGTTGAATCTTCTGTCACTCTAGCAACCCATCATCTACTTATTACTTCCCCATGCCTTCCTCTAGGCCCAAATAATGGTGAAGTGTCATGTATTCGACGTTCACATAACACCACTAGAGGAAAAGACAACATACATCTCATCAAAATATCGAACTAATACCAAATTCACATGACTACTAATAGCAAGACTTCACCCATGTCCTCGTGAACAAACGTAACTACTCACAAAGCATATTCATGTTCATAATCAGAGGAGTAATAATATGCATAAAGGATCTGAACATATGATCTTCCACCAAGTAAACCAATTAGTATCAACTACAAGGAGTAATCAACACTACTAGCAACCCACAGGTACCAATTTGTGATTTTGATACAAGATTGGATACAAGAGATGAACAAGGGTTTTGAGAGGAGGTGGTGCTGGTGAAGATGTTGACGGTGATTGACCCCCTCCTGATGAGATGATTGTTGGTGATGATTTCCCCCTCCCGGAGGGAAGTGTCCCCGGCAGAACAGCTCCGCCAGAGCCCTAGATTGATTCCGCCTCGTGGCGGCGGAGTTTCGTCCTGTAAGCTTGCCCACGATTTTTTTCAGGGTAAAAGTGATGATATAGCAGAAGATGGACGCCGGAGGCCCAGGAGATAGGGGCGCGCCCTATGGGGGGGCGCGCCCCCTTGTCTCCTGGACAGGGTGTGGCCCCCTGGCCTATTTATTTCGCTCAGAAATTCTTATTAATTCCAAAAGGTTGTTTCGTGGAGTTTCAGGACTTTTTGAGCTGTGCGGAATAGGTTTCCAACGTTTCCTCCTTTTCCAGCCAGAATTCCAGCTGCCGACATTCCCCCTCTTCATGGTAAACCTTTTAAAATAAGAGAGAATAGCCATAAGTATTGACATATAATGTGTAATAACAGCCCATAATGCAATAAATATTGATATAAAAGCATGATGCAAAATGGATGTATCATGCACGCCTACCAGCGTGCGTGTGTTCGTCTGAGTTTTGGGTGCGTGCATGTGTACGTGCGGGGTGAGGCTACACGTCAGTCGACTGACTTTTTCATCTCTGGTCGCTAGATTTTCCAGCCGTTGGATACGAAGTCAAGGGCCTGCAGTTTATCTTCAACCTCCACCCCCTAAGCCGCCACCACCGCTACCCCATGCAGCCCATGTGACCACGCCACCGCCTTGCCCCAAACCACTCCTCACCGCTGGGTCCACCGCCGCCCGGCCATCCCTCTAGCCCCCCACTTGGCCGAGCTTTTTTCTCCGTCGATCCCCACGCCACCGCCCAATCACGCTTCTACCGCGGCCCGATCGCCAACCGTGAGGTCTCACAACTTCGAATCCCCACCGACCACTAATTTATTACCATTTCTATCCTTCATATACGCGCTGACGGGTGGGCCCTATGGTAATGTGCGTTGCTGAATGTGGACCGTTTGACTGGTCAATTGATCGTGTCATCAACAAATTACGGAGCTGTATGGTGAGCCAGTGACTGTTATCACCCTAAAATGTATTTTATTAACACATTACAAACTCAAACTACCATTTCTTTCTTTCATATATGCGCTGACATGTGGGCCCCACGATTACGCGCCCCAATGGTGCAACAGTAGTTGCGCCACGTGGAACGTTTGACTGGTCAATTGATTGTGTCATCAACAAAATATGGAGTTGTACGGGTGAGCCAGTGACCGTATAGTCACGACATGTATTTTTTTAACACGGCATGCACGCAAGTGCTCATATATACGCTGCAAGCACTCACCGCTATAAGCGCATTACATGCGCATTCCTACCCCTAAGAGCACCTTCGAGAGAGTGAGCCAGCATATGATCTTGAGATTTTACGAAGTCACCATAGGTCCCTCGTAGTTGAGTGGAACGTCTCCTCCCACTAAACGCACATCGGCAGAAAAATACTGAAATTAACCTAGGATAAATGCGAGCACCAGGACTTTAACCCTGGTGGGCTAGAGAAACCACTGTCCTCCTAACCATCCAACCACAGGTTGGTTAGCACCACAAAATGTATGTGCTGACCATGATGAGCTTATTCAAGTCCGATTGACCATATCATGCTTTCGCTTCAAATACAATGACCGTAAGTGTCGTCAACAAAATACGGAGCACGCATCAAATACAATGTCCGTCAGTGTCATCAGCAAAATACGGAGACGTATCGTGAGCTAGATACTGTATGATCACCACGAGAATATATACGGTGACCGTAATGAGCATATTCTGAAGTCCACCAACCGTATAGTGCTTTCGCTTGAAATACAGTGACCATCACGCGTGAATGTGTCATGGGCATGCATACTTTTAGAGGGCCGAGAGATAGTTTGTGTGTGTACATGAAAGTGGTGTAGAAAGAGGGGGTGTCCGGTGGAGACAAGGAGAGATATGCCCTTCGCTTTCTCTTTCCGTGACTAATATTTTAGGAGAAAATATAAACATTCACAATGCAGAACAAATATTTTTGGATGCACCATGCAATTAACTTTCATGTATAACATTGTACTATTGTATATGCTTATTTTCTTATTGGCCGATTGCATGTGTGGTGTGGTGGGCACATCATTTCTAGTTGGGCTGGGCACATCATTTCTAGTTGTGGTGTGGTGGTCCAACCTATATCTGCCAACTACTAAGAGAGAGGTGTGTCTGGGGGGGGGGGCAATGTGTGCGAGAGAGGCCTAAAGATCATTTGCATGCGGGAGACATGAAGGGACATATATGTGCGTATAGAGGGCTAGTAGAGACCGTGCGTGTGTGTGTATATGCATGTGAGAGAAATAGTGTTTTCCAACTGAGATTAGTGAAAAGAGTGGTACATAGTAGTCAGAAAGATAGAGAGAGAGATGCAGAGAGAGTGTGTGCGTGAGACACCCCGACACCCCGGGAGAGATTGTGAGCATGTGTGAAAGAGAAATGCCGATGTATATAGAGTGTGTGCACATATGCATTAGATAGAGAGAGATATAGCACGTTTGTGAGAACGGGACGGGGCATAGTGCATCTACGTGTAAAAGGCGGTTCTACGCATTAAATTAAAATATAAATGGCATTATTATTATTGGATGAGATCATGAATTTTGCAATTTGCGTATGAACAAAAATCGGTCTATCAGACACCCATACTATATTGAATTCTAACATGTGCATGTGTTTATTTCATATTATCGATCCATAGAGTGAGAGCGGTTTGAAATACAGGCAAAGCATTGCTTTTGCAATTCATATATAAACATTAATTAGTGCACACCATGTTGATAGTGTGAAGCACTTTATACATTTGTCACTTACATGGATACATTCCAAATTGCTAGCTATGAAATAGAATACATGTTGAATTCAACATAAAGGGGGTTTCAAAGATTAGAATTCATAGGAAGTGCATTCATCTATTTGAACCTGAGATAATGGCATTTGTAAATCAGATCTAAAAGGGGGCATCAATCTTTGTTGTGCGTTTGAACATGCTATATATTCATACGCATGTCTAACTATTTTTTGCAACCAAGGAGATTATATCTGGAACCATGCATGAACTGATGTAAGTTGCATATTTTTAAAATATACTCGTGTACAATGTATATTCAAATGTACCCCCTCCATTCCAAAATAACCGTAGTTTTAGGATCAAGAGTAAAGATTTGTGAAGTTTGACAAATCCTGAAAGTTCAATTCAAGAGAACCGAAAACGTTAATGCTTCTACTCCAAAATATTGAACGAAGCGCCAAATAAGCCTCTTGTCACCCGAAACCGCGTGAAACTAATGTTTGCTGGTAGGAAATTACTGTCCTGACTCTGGCGCGTGTAGCCTATCGACCCGATGTCCAAAGGTCTAAACCGGGGTAGGTCTATAACTTCACCAAGACGCCAGTCTAAACAGCCTCCGAGAAGCATTCATACGCCACGGGCGCCTAAACACCCATCCGCTCGACCGAAATCTATCCCGCCCACCATTTGGGACACCTGAGATTACTGTCCTACCCCCAACCCGCAATATGTCCGAAATTTTAGATGGGGGCAAAGTTTGGTAACTTTTCCAAAATTTCAAACAAGCGCGTCCCAAACCGAAACATTACCCTTAGTTCCCCCTCCCTCTGTTTCCCCATTCATACTCCGTGGGCGCCAAAATGCCCTCTCCACCAGCCGCGAAACCCCAGCCTCCTCCGTCCTCCACCCCATCGTGCCCAATCCATCGCCGCCATCCTCCATGAAGCTGGAGCATGTACCCCGACGTCGTCGTCCAACGCAACCGCAACCGCAACACCCTCATGGACTTAGCAACTGAAGCCGAGGCAGAGCTGCCTCCACGACGCCGACGCCGACGTGCGCTATACCAGAACCACTTCGACCACGCCGTCCTGTGCCTCACCGTTGCCGCTCCACTGTTGCAACCGTCCACTGCACCAGAACTGTTCCCGCTACGTTGCCGTTCGCCGCCTCGGATCTGGTTCCCCGCTGCCAATGGACGGCCACCGCACCACACTCAACAACTTGGCCATGGGTTTGTCCAAGGCTCCATCGTACTCCACAACTTCTCGTTTCCGGCGAACCACAAGAAGATCATTGGAAAAACAGAAAGAGGACATAGCACTGCCAGCAGAAAGAGGTACTCCTCTTCCCTTATTCCTGCAAATCTTACATCTCTACTCACACCGTATTCATTCCATGAAAGAAATGTAGCGACCAGACCTCAAACAGTCTGATCTCTGTGCTTAGGTGTCATCTCTAGATCAGTAATGCTGACACCACACAGTACTTGAAGGACTTATAACAGAGTAGCAATCACACACTTATTACATCGAATGTCTCAAGAGAGAACTTACTACAATAAAAATGGCTTAAGGCCATCTAAAAACGATAACAGCGGAAGGCTTGGAAGATAAGCGAGTCCATCAACTCCAACGGCATCACTGAGTATAGAACCACGACCTAAAGGCACCTTACTCGTCGTTCGAAAAGTCTGCAACATGAAAGCGTTGCAGCCCAACGGGTCAAGACACATGGAATATGCTGGCAATGTAACACATAGAGAGTAATGAAAGAATAAGATATACTACATGCATATATGGCTGGTGGAAAGCTCTATGGTTACAGTTTTGCGTAAAGCCAATTTTTTCCTACTGCAAAGGAATAAATTTTATTTAACTATCATGGTGGTTGTTAAACATTGAGAATGGTTGACAGCATCCTCAATCCCAATTAAGCATCATCATTAAAACCCAACAAAATTAATTAAAGTAACATGATGAGATTCACATGATAATCCAAGTACTAGATACTCAAAATGTCCATAACCGGGGACACGGCTAACCATGATTAGTTTGATACACTCTGTAGAGGTTTGCGCACTTTTCCCCACAAGACTCGATCTCCTCCGTTGGATTTCTCGCACTACATGGTGTTTGAGAAACGGATGACCGAGACAGTCTTTCAGAAGCGCTAGCACCTTACGATCGGGCAGACCGTACCAACCTACATCCCCTACATCGGCTAGTCTACCACTGTAAGAGTTCGCACGACTTAGTCAACTATGCTAGAGCCCATAGTAGCTTGTGACTGCACACGGAAGTTTCTAGTATGAATAATCTCATGATCCCTTTGAGCACGGGTGGCGGTCCAAAAAAAGCAGTAATCCTGGAATACCCAGTACCTCAATCCACCCAGATGTGTGTTTAAGTTGCCACCTTAGATAAACCATTTATTAACAATCTCACATCCGTCATGGATATCACTCACCCAATCCACGTCTACTAGCATAGCATTGCATAAGTATCAAACTTAGAAGTAACTACATTATGTTTAATATTAAAACGGGTAATAGGTACTACCTCATCTACTTCCCATCCCACAATTTAATTAGATCCTAATCATGCAATGTTTGAGGATTGATCTAATGCAATAAAAATTGGGCAGTAGAAAGGTATGATCAAAGTGTTACTTGCCTTGTTGATGATCCGCGAAACCTAGAGATTCGAAATAACGGTAGCGCACTCCGTACTCTATCGCAAACAAACAAACAAGCATACAATAAGTACTCATCTAATGCACAGGTAAAACTCAAATAAGAGATCTAACCAGAAAGTTCAACTTAAGAACTCCGGTTTGCAAAAAGAATCAAAGCAAACGAAGCAACAAAAGTCAAACGGCGAAAGAAAACAACTTCGTTTTACTAATCTTTACTTAAGTCAAATTTTACAGAAGAAAAAACTTGTTTAAGTTGGTTAAACGGAAAAAGGCTTTCGAGACGAAACTCCAGGCGCTTGAATCGCCTGATTCCGATAAACGAGCGAAAAGTTATACTAAAACGAAAATCGGATCGTAAATCGCGATCGAAATAATCGCGGAAAATCCGAGAAAAAGAAAAGCGACGAGCAGTTAACGAACAAACGTTCGTTATCCGGATCTAAACGATGAATGCGTTAGATTAAAAAAAGCGAGCAATGACGCTCACTAAATAAATAAACCGGAAAAAGCCGATCTATAAAAAAGCGAAACTAAAAAATAAACCGCGGTTAAAAAAAAAGGCGGTTTTGAGAAAAAACCGCCCGACAACTACCTCGGACGGCCGGGTCCCGTGAGGCGGCGGCTGACTCGGCGGCGGCGGCGGCTGGCTGGTGGAATGGCTCGGGGCCCCCGGCTTATAAAGCCCCTGCCAAGTGAGTCCTAGCCTACATTCTGACCCAAGGTCGGTTCGGACTTTTTTTTTGTTTTTTTAGAAAAAAAATTAATTCCGCAGAGAAAAACTAACGAAAGAAATACTAAACGGACTCCAAAAATCCCGAAATAAATTTCCCTCGACTTCTAAAATCAAGCCGGACAATGTGAACATTTATTTGGGGCCTAAATGCAATTTTGAAAAACACATATTTTTCCTAAATTCAAATAAAATAGCGAAAAACTCCGAAATAAAATCTTATTTGATTTTATTATTAAATCCTCAATATTTCTTTATTTTGGGAAAGTCATTTTATTCCCTCTCTCATATTTTTTTGTGATAGAAATAATTGAAGATAAAATAATTAAAATCAAATGATCCTATTCTCAAAATTTGAGAAAACTCAAATATGAAAATAACGAAATCCCCAACTCTCTCCGTGGGTCCTTGAGTTGCGTAGAATTTCTAGGATCAAAACCAAAAGCAAACAAAATATGATATGCAATGATGATCTAGTGTATAACATTCCAAATTGAAAATTTGGGATGTTACAAGAAACTAGTTGAGTGCTGCGTATTGCATCTTCTTCGTGATACTAAATGCACAAGGTTTCCTCCCATTTACTATTTCACCTTTGCTAGAGGTCAAGAGTCTACCTGGATTTCAATTCGTGGTCGAATCGCAATTAAAAGAAGCAAAGCACCCGGCTTAGGTGCGTGGAGCACCTAGTCACTTTGTTCGTCCGTGGAAGCGCGCGCAAGTGCCTATCATAGGGGTGTGGGGCGCAGGAGCTGCTTGCGCCCGATCGGGAGGTCGGCGGGGCTTGAAGGGATGGTCGTGGGCGATGCCAAGCACGGCGGTGCGGTGAGGTCAAGGGGAGGGCGGAGGCAGGGGACTGGGCCGATGGTCGCTGGCATTTCGAGGAAGATCGCAACACTAACTGGCTAGAGGTAGATGAAGGCGATCCGCCCGTTCTTTGTACATCAGACGGTGCAAAAAAATGGACTGACCTATTTGTTTTCAGCCGACTGTTATTTTCATAGGACCACACCTTGTGGTGTGCTGGAGGAGCATCTGCATTTCAGCCCATGCACATGCTCATATTTCAAAATCCTAGAATCTAGTAATTTTGTGTGCCATGCATGTTCTAGAGCTATCATATGTCTCCCATCATTTATCTCTCACCGACCTGCTATCTGCTACCTTTACACTATACTACTTGTGCATACACTTCACCAATACTCACACTATTGCTTTTTTATGCATGGGTAATTCAGACTCTGATGCAGTGTTGATGAATACAAAAAAGAAAAGATGTAAGTCGCCCAAAGTGTAATTCAAGATAAGAACTAAGCGTCTCAGTAGCTCTAAAGGGTGCAAAGTGATGAGATGGAGACAATAAATGTAGCTCTGCGATGATCTCAATTGCCACACACAACCATCCCAGGTGCTTGCTTTAACTTTGCGCTGTCAAATGTGGTTGCATGTTGCATATGGTGTCTAGCTTGTATTGCTTCCAATTTGGTTAAATTGCATCAGATTATTTTACACATACCTTTGATAATGACATGCCTTCCTGTTTCTGATACATACTACATTTGTCTATTAACCATGTCCGTACATCAAACTAATGCTCTTTTGTATCCGTCATCAATCACTTATGACGAGACAGTCACCCCAGTGGGTTTCTGTGGGACACTCTACTCGTTTAAAGAGTGCAGTGTCATCCTCCCCACATGATTCTCAAGAAACAGCAAGGCTAAATGAAGATAGTCAACGTAGCTCTCTAGTTGATGACCGCAATTTCCCCACACCACCATCGCAGGTGCTTGCTCTTACTTGGCAGTGTGATATGTGGTTGCATGTTGCATATGGTGTCTACCTTGTTATGCTTCTAATTAGGGTAAATTGCATCTGGTTAGTTAACACATTATACCTGTGAATGTGACATGTGTTCCTATTTTTGGTACATATTACGTCTTTCTATTAACCATGTTCTTAATCAAACTACTTTTATTGTGTATCCCTCATCAATCACTTCTGACGAGACACCTTCAAGTTGACAGTGTAATATTGGTTGCATCTTGCATATCATTTCAAACATGCATTGCCTCTAATTTGTTGAACTGCCACTTATAATGAGACACATCTAACTTGGTAGAGTGATTTTGGTTGGATCTTTCATATGGTGTCTAGATTGCATTGCTTCCAATTTGTTGAAATGCCTTCTGCTTAGCGTTTTTCGTACATATTCCATCCTTCTACAATGTGGTTGCCATACATAAAAGTTGTTTTCTTCAATATCATGCATCAACGAATTTGGAAGTGCAAATTTTATTCCTTTTTCTTGTGTGTTTACTTGACAAGGCAAAATCTAAAAGGACGAAGGCACGGAATGATGGTGGTCCTCTGGAGCAACCGAAACAGACGATCTCTGCAGATTCTCCGACTACTCCTACTGCAGTGCAAGTTAAAAATCTCATCTCCCCTACTCCAAAACCCCAGGTGCTTGCTCTAACATGGCAGTGTGATATCTGGTTGCATGTTGCATATGGTGCCTAGCTTGTATTGCTCCTAATTTGTTAAATTGCATCTCCTTAGCTTACACATTATACATGTGAATATGACATGCCTTCCTGTTTTTGGTACATACTACATCTGCCTATCACACCATGTTCTTACATCAAACTATTGTTCTTGTGTATCCTGCATCTATCGCTTATGATGAGACAGTCACACCCGTGGGTTAGTATGAGACGCGTTACTCTTATAAAGAGTGCAGTTTCATCCTCTCCACATGATTCTCAAGAAAACAGCAAGCCTAAATGAAGATATTTAACGTAGATATGTACTTGAAGACCGCACTTCCCCTACACCACCATCGCAGGTGCTTGCTCTAACTTCGCAGTGTGATATGTGGTTGCATGTTGCATACGGTGTCTAGCTTGTAATGCTTCTAATTAGGGTCAATTGCATCTGCTTAGTTTACACATTATACCTGTTAATATGACATGTCTTCCTATTTTTGGTACACACTACATGTATGTGTTAACCATGTTCTTACATGAAACTACCTCTCTTCTGTATCCTGCATCAATCAATTACGATGAGACACCTTTATTCGTTGCATATTGCATATTATTTCTAGCCTGTTGCGATGTATTGCTTCTAATTTGGTCAAATATATTTGTTAGGCCACCCTTTTAATTTGGCAGAGTGATATTGGTTTCATCTTTCATATGGTTTCTAGCTTGCATTGCTTCTAACTAGTTCAAACACCTTGTCCTTAGTTTACACTTTATACATCATACATGTCAATATGTCATGCCGTCCTCTCCTCCTATCACGCGGCTGTCTTACATGAAAGTAGTGTTCGTCAGTATCATGCATCAATGAGTTCAGAAGAGCAAATTTTATTCCTTTTTATTGTGGGTTTGACTTGACAAGGAAAATCAAAAAAGAGGAAGGAAAAGAGTAAGGAAGGCGATGATGGTGGTCCTCTGCAGCAACATAAACAGAGCATTTGTACGGATTCTCCTTGTACTGCTAGTGTATTACAAGTTCCAAGTCTCCGCTCCCCTACTCCACCATCCAAGGTGCTTGCTCTAACTTGGCAGTGTGATATTTGGTTGCATGCATGTTGCATATGGTGTCAAGCTTGTATTGCTCCTAATTAGTGTAAACTGCATCTACTTAGCGTACACATGATACGTGTGAATATGACAAGCTTTCCTGTTTTGGGTACATACTATATCTGTCTATCACACCATGTTCTTACATGAAACTACTCTTCTTGTGTATCCTGCGTCAGTCACATATGATGGGACACCTTTAAGTTGGCAGTCTGATATTGGTT
This sequence comes from Aegilops bicornis, assembly GCA_021605145.1. Lineage (NCBI taxonomy): Eukaryota > Viridiplantae > Streptophyta > Magnoliopsida > Poales > Poaceae > Aegilops > Aegilops bicornis. The sequence goes on along the minus strand of CM038675.1, from coordinate 512,063,771 downwards.
TGCGTCTTGAATATGATTTCTAGCATGTAATGCTTCTAGTTTGATGAACGCCACCTATGACGAGACAGTTTTAACTTGGCAGAGTTGTCGTGGAATTGCCACTGCAGATGTCCTATTGTGAGGACTTATCCGTGAGGCCAACGCATCTATGTGGTAGCTTGAGAGGGGTTGAGCGGAATCGAGAGATGTAGCACAAGACAAGGATTTAGACAGCTTCGGGCCCCGGGAAACATCATCCAGTAACAACCCTGCATGCTGTTTGTGGCTAGGTCTTATTATCATCATGAGGGAGTCGCCGTAAACCGGCTCTCCCAGTTATGTCTAGCCCTGAGATTATTTCTTCTTGCTTGTCCCTCTTTGGGGAGCCCTGCCCCTCCTTATATAAGTTGAAGGGGCGGGTTACATATGGAGTCCTATTAGGATTAGGACTAGTCTATTACAAGTAGAATCCTAGTCTGCCCCCTTAAGGGAAAACTCCTTATGCCTTTCCTCGTAAATCGGCTCACCATAACATGAGTCGGCCTTCTGGCCTTGGGCCTAGTCTTCTATCTGACCCGCCGTTAGGTCCTTCCGTGAGCCGCCAGGCTCATGAGTCGCCACTCCGGCGGGTTACCAATGAAAACGCCAAGCCCGGCCGGGTCATACCGCGGGGTATATCCCCGACATTAGCCCCCAGTTTAATTTGGATTTATCCATGTTAAACTGATCCTGTAAAATAAACACAAGAACAAACTTGATAGGTTGTGCTCCGGTTAAATATTTTCCTGAACCGGCACCTGATCATCTTTAAGTCCTTGTCATTTCCTCCTGGATGCATACTCAAGATCTTATAGCAAATCTCTTTTAACAGATATGTCCAAACCTTGCCAATGCAAAAAATCCAGGCACTTCTTCAAAAAAATCCGGGTCAATAGGCCAGCTTCGTAACCAATTTGCTGACATTGGCTCTTGTAGAGAAATATTATAAGAAATAATCCATTTGAATCGGCCTTCAATACTCTGACTTGACAAAAATATTGGTCTTGAAATATTCAACTAATATTCAGCCGGCTTAAAGATGTAGATCTTGCTGATTTATGATTGCCAAAATTGCCGGGTTATAAATAAATAATGTCGGGTCATGATTGTTGCAGACACCGGATTAATCTGTCTACTCCAAACTGAGAATTTGAGGATTTTTTTCTCCCTTATATGCATATCACCTGTAGCCCCCAAGTGCCGGGTTGTCATGCTTGTAGCAACCTGGGACTTGTAATTGCCTTATGCTCATGAAAACTTCAACCAGTGTAACCCCCAAGGGCCGGGTCATTATCCAATAATGAGCATGGACTTTGTAGATATAACCATGTAAACTTGAACATCAACGTGTAGCCCCCAAGGGCTGGCTTAGTAAGATAATACTGAGCTGGGACTTTGTATATAATTTATTGATAATAACATCATATAATATAATCTCCACCATGGGGCTTGAACCCACGTCCACAAGGTTAAGAGCTTTGTACTCTACCAACTGAATAGTGGACCATTCAATATAATGGATTAATGCTTGTGTACCTTGAATTTTTGACAGGAGCAATTGGTAGCCCCCAAGGGTCGGCTCATTACAATGTGATGAGTCGGGTCTTCAATAAGTTGAGCAAAAACTGACTTTGCATTAGCCCCCAAGTGGCATGGTACATGTAGGCAGTGACATGGGACTTGCATATTCGATGTAATATCAATTTGAATAATGTAGCCCCAAAGTGTCGGGTCGTAAGCCTGCAACGACTCAGGACTATTCCTTCCATTGTAGAATAAACCATATCCATTGATAAAATAATAGCCATTGCGCCAAAGCGACTTTGAATACCTTATCTGTTGACAAGTAAATCCGGAGTTTAAATACCCGGCGGCTCTTGACAGATGGCGATTTAATACGCCTCCATTGTAAGCCAGAATTTTTATAACCCGGCGGCTTATAGCCTTTGAGAAAATCTAGAACGGATAATCATTCTGAAGCATCAATTTTAATGATGAGCTTGGACTTTAGCATTTATATAAGTCATAGTTCTGCAAATCCTGCACAAAATTTAAACAACATACGCCTTGGCGACTTAATGTCAAAAGCCAGGGCAGGTAACCAACCAAATGTAGTCTTATCCCGTGATATTGAATTTGCACTATCGGTCTATGTGACCTGCACAGTAAGGGTGATAACCCAATCTTTGATACGCGCATGATTCCAATGGCGTAATTCAAAATATACCGGCGGCTTAAAGTTCATGGCCAGGGCCGGTTTAAACATAATCATGTATAAACAATATCATACATGTGATATTGAATCGTACTGCCGTCTTATGATACATGTGTAGTAAGGGTGATAACCCAAAACTTAGAAGTCAAACCTTCCAAGTATTAATATTGTCATATGCTGGCGACTTGTTCGTCGTAAAGCCGTATGGGTTAATAGAAACCACATATATATGCTTCAGATATGAGCAAAAAGTCTCAAAACCCAAAAGATTGTGTTCAAAAAACTTAATTCAGACAAAAAGAAAACCAAGGCTTCTGATTCGAATACGATCAATAAACCGTTCCAAAGGGGTTAAGCTAGGATTCGAATACGACCATGTAGCCCCCAGTGGCTTTGGCGTTGCCGATCAAGAGGGTACCGACAGCTATGTTCTCTTTGGTTCGAATACGACCTATGTTTGAACAGGAAGCCCCCAAATGACCTTGAGAGTTGTTTAACGACGCTGATTCAAATACGATCCACGTCGGACCCAAAAGGGGTTGAGCTATGATTCAAATACGATCAAGAAGCCCCCTAGTGAGTTTGGCGATTAATGCCGATCAAAAGGGTACCGACAGCTATGTTCTCTTTGGTTCGAATACGACCTATGTTTGAACAGGAAGCCCCCAAATGACCATAAATTTGGCATTACGCCGATCAAGAGGGTACCGACAGCTATGCTCGATGGGCAGGAAGCCCCCAAGTGACTATAATAAGATAAGCCGTAAGGCAGGATACCCATGTTTGAACCGTGCATCATGGCAGCAAATTCTCTTTGACAACCATTAATTTGTCTGAGAACTCGAACTTGCGAGAGATTAATTCTTTTTGAACCGGAAATTCTTAAACCGGATATTGAGAGCCTCAAAGCTTTGTAAGAAACAAATTTACCTTGAGCCGGATGTTGAACTGGATTTGGGAGCTTCAAAACTTTGCGGGAGAGAGATGTCTCTTGAGCTGAATTTTAAACCAGAATCTTCATTTTGATCCGGAAATTTTCTGACGGCCTTTAACTATTCGCCAATAAAGCAGTAGCCTCCAGGGCCGGATTATCTTCCCTTCAATGACCCGGAGTTCTTGAATTCATTGAAACCGGCTAATTTTGCCGAGCCATACCATTGTAGCCCCCTAGTCTCAAGATGACTCGAGGAGTTGGCTTGAGATTCTCCATATTTGACCATAGCAGAAGGTGTATATCATTGGCGTTGATAACGCGATGTGAATCCACAGAAGGTTGAGGTGACTGCGGTGGGTTATAAATGATCCTATATGAGTCGTGTCAGCAAGTCGGCCAATGGTTCCTTCCAACTGGTTGTTTGAAGTTAACCAAACCGTAGTGGCGGCGACTTGTGCACCAACCCATTGAACCATCCAGTGCAGACGGCGGCTGATAAGACATGATAACTTGCCTCCAATTGGTTGGAAGAAAACCGGGCAACCCAAGCAGTGACTCGCTCATACTCAATAAACAGCTCATGCAGACAGGTGCGGCCCGGTGTGTTGATGTAGACCAGGCCGCAAGAGACGGACAATAAAGACGACCGCAACATCTGAGGCGGCACAGACAGATGAACCGGTCGTAGCGTTGTAAGCCAGTGCAGATGGGCAAGTTGTCCTCCTTGTTGTAAACCGGCGTGGTCGCGAGAGACGGCCACGGCATTGTAAGCCGGCACGGTCGCGAGAGACGGCCACGGCGTTGTAAACCGGCGCGGTCGTGAGAGACGGCCATGGCGTTGTAAGCCTGCGCGGTCGCGAGAGACGTCCACGGTGTTGTAAATCGGCGCAATCGCGAGAGATGGTGCGGGAGTCCGTTGAGTAACGACGACCACCTGTGCTAGAAGATGTTGGCGTGCCTCCATCTCCACGGTATAATATCACTTTTTGTCATAAATAATTGCCCTGCATAAACAATATTGCAGACCAAGGCAAAGATAAACTTGTTCTTTGACAAAAACAACATGTGCTAATAAAACAAACTTGGATGGATATCACCTGATTTGTTTGGACGACAGATGATCCGTTTATCGCGACAGAGGTAGCTCAGGTAGACCAGCGACTCAATATAGTTCCGGCTGCTCAGGCAGACCGGTGACTTAATATAACCCTGGCGGCTGAAAACGGCAAGGGCGGCTCAACGCGGCTCCGGCGGGTTGATGTAGATTAAGCTGCACGGGCGGCGACTTGCGCACACCTGTTCCATCAGTAAGCGGGCGCAAACGCCGGTGCAAGATGGTGCTGACGTACACTTCATAGGCACAACATGGCACCCCTTTGTCTGCACGATGGATGATACGTACATATATCATATATCGTCCATGAATAATCCACAATGACTTCAATAGCGCTTTAATCACTCTCTCGAGGAGACCTCAAACCAGGGTGACTCTTGTTTGAAGAAACGGAAAAACCCGGTGGGTCAAAGCCTGCAAGATGAGCGTGGCAGGAGCAGGACCACAGGCAGCTCGCAGTGGCAGTTTGGATGCAACACCCGCAAGGAAGACGACGGGCCGGCGGTGGCCACTGGGGCAGCGCGGCCGGCTCAAAACGGGCGCCTCAGGACGAGAGGAGAGGCCACCGGCGACTCGGACGCGGGTCGCGCGGGAATGGTTCAACAGTGGAGGTCTGGCCGGCTCGAGGCCGCGCGGGCCGCTCGACGGAGACTGACGGTTGTTTACCGCGAAGATTGGCAGAAGCAGAGACCGCATCAGCATCAGAGTCCGAGTCCCTGCGGCCCGATCTTCCTCCGGGTCATACAGGCAGAGGTGGAACCTGATACGTCTCCGTCGTATCTACGTTTCCAAACACTTTTGCCCTTGTTTTGGACTCTAACTTGTATGATTTGAATGGAACTAACCCGGACTAACGTTGTTTTCAGCAGAATTGCCAAGATGTTGTTTTATGTGCAGAAAATAGAATTTCTCGGAATGACCTGAAACTCCATGGAATATCTTAGAATAAATAATAAAAAATCCTTGCCAAAGATGAAGACCAGGGGGCCCACACCCTGTCCACGAGGGTGGGGCGCCTCCTAAGCGCGCCCCCGCCTCGTGGGCCCCACAGAGACCCTCCGGCGCCAACTCCAACTCCATATATTGGCTTTCGGGAGAAAAAAATCAGAGAGAAGAAATCATCGCGTTTTACGATCACGGAGCCGCCAAGCCCTAATCTCTCTCGGGAGGGCTGATCTGGAGTCCGTTCGGGCTCCTGAGAGTTGGATTCGTCGCCGTCGTCATCATCAACCATCCTCCATCACCAATTTCCTGATGCTCACCGCCGTGCGTGAGTAATTCCATCGTAGGCTTGCTGGACGGTGATGGGTTGGATGAGATTTATCATGTAATCGAGTTAGTTTTGTTAGGGTTTTAATCCCTAGTAGTCCACTATGTTCTGAGATTGATGTTGCTATGACTTTGCTATGCTTAATGCTTGTCACTAGGGCCCGAGTGCCATGATTTTAGATCTGAACCTATTATGTTTTCATGAATATATGTGAGTTCTTGATCCTATCTTGCAAGTCTATAGTCACCTACTATGTGTTATGATCCGGCAACCCGGTGACAATAATCGGGACCACTCCGGTGATGACCATAGTTTGAGGAGTTCATGTATTCACTATGTGCTAATGCTTTGTTTCGGTTCTCTATTAAAAGGAGGCCTTAATATCCCTTAGTTTCCAATAGGACCCCGCTGCCACAGGAGGGTAGGACAAAAGATGTCATGCAAGTTCTTTTCCATAAGCACGTATGACTATATACGGAATACATGCCTACATTACATTGATGAATTGGAGCTAGTTCTTTGTCACCCTATGTTATGACTGTTACATGACGAACCACATCCGGCATAATTATCCATCATTGATCCGGTGCCTATGAGCTTTCCATATGCTGGTTCTCGCTTATTTACTTTTCCGTTGCTACTGTTACAATCACTACAAAATACCAAAAACATTACTTTTGTTGTCTTTACTTTTGTTACCGTTACCACCACTATCATATTACTTGCTACTAAACACTTTGCTGCAGATACTAAGTTTCCAGGTGTGGTTGAATTGACAACTCAGCTGTTAATACTTGAGAATATTCTTTGGCTCCCCTTGTGTCGAATCAATAAATTTGGGTTGAATAATCTACCCTCGAAAACTGTTGCGATCCCCTATACTTGTGGGTTATCAAGACCTTTTTCTGGCGCCGTTGCCGGGGAGCATAGCTCTATTCTTTGAGTCACGTGGGATTTATATCTGCTGGACACTATGAAGAACTTGAAAGACACTAAGACAACAATTTATCCCTCAACTACAAGGGGATGTAAGAAACTGCCATCTAGCTCTGCACTTGATTCACCTTCTGTTATGAGTAAGCTAGCGACACCTAAACCTGCTTCTGCTATTCGTTCCGATATGTCGCATGTTATTGATGATGCCACTTCTGCTATGCATGATACTTATGATGAAACGGCTTCTATGCTTGATACTACTGTGCCCCTTAGTGAATTTCTTGATGAACAAATTGCTAGGTCTAGAGAAAGAGAAATTATTGAATCTGAATACGATGATGAGAGTGATGATGAAAATATGCCTTCTATTCCTGAGGGTTATCTTTTTGATATGGAATCGTCTACAGCTATTTTTGCTTGTAAAGATAGATATGAACTTAAGAGGCTGCTAGTTAAATGGAACAAAGAATCTCTTAGAGACAGAATGAAACCCGACCCTGCTTTTGCTACTTCACCTATTTGTGATCCAGATAAGGATGATTATGAACTCTCTGTTGATACTGATATAATTACTTTGATTGAATCTGATCCTTTTATGGCTATGAATCAAACTGTTGTGGCACATCTTACTAAGTTAAATGATATAGCTGCCCTGTTTACTAATGATGAGAGATCGCGCTACCTTTATATACTTAAAATATTTTCGTTCTCATTAAAGGGTGATGCTAAGATATTGTTTAATTCTCTTGATCCTGGTTGTGTGCGTAGTCCCCAGGATATGATTTATTATTTTTCTGCTAAATATTTCCCTGCTCATAAGAAACAAGCTGCTCTGAGGGAAATATACAACTTCATGCAAATTGAAGAAGAGAGTCTCCCACAAGCTTGGGGGAGGCTTCTCAAGTTACTTAATGCTTTGCCTGATCATCCTCTTAAGAAACCTGAAATACTTGATATCTTTTATAATGGACTAACTGATGCTTCCAGAGATTACATGGATAGTTCTTGCTGGTTCTCTTTTCAGGGAAAGAACACCGGATGAAGCTGAAATTCTATTGAATAATATGTTGACAAATGAAAATAATTGGGCACCTCCTGAGCCAGCTCCAGAGCCAATTACCGAGCCTATTCCTAAACCAACTCCGAAGAAGAGAGGTGTTCTATTTCTCAGTCCTGAAGATATGCAAGAGGCAAAGATGTAGCGACCCGACCTCAGATGGTCAAGTCTCTATGCTTCCGTGTCATCCCTGGATCGGTAATGCTGACACACACAGTACTCGAAGGATTTATAACAGAGTAGCAATCACACACTTATTACATCGAATGTCTCAAAAGAGAACTTATTACAATAATATGGCTTAAGGCCATCTAATGCGATAACAGCGGAAGGCTTGGAAGATAAAGTGAGTCCATCAACTCCAACGGCATAACTGAGCTGCATGGCAATGACCTATCGAACCTTACTCCTTGTCTGAAAAGTCTGCAACATAATACGTTGCAGCCCGAAAACGGGTCAGCACATGGAATATGCTGGCAATGTAACATGAAAGAGCAACAACGGAATAATGATAACACTACATGCATGTTTGGCTGGTGGAAAGCTCTACGGTTACAGTTTTTGCGAAAAGCCAATTTTCCCTACTTCAAAGGAATAAGTTTTACTTTAACTACCATGGTGGTTGAAACATCATTCAGAAGGTATAACCCCAACTCAATCCCAATTAAAATAATTAACAACCCAACAGTATTAATTTAGAGTGATGAGATACATGTGAATACTCAAGTACTAGATACTCAAGATTGTCCATAACCGGGGACACGGCTAACCATGATTAGATTGTACACTCTGCAGAGGTTTGCGCACTTCTCCCCACAAGACTCGACCGCCTCCGTTGATTTCTCGCACTACATGGTGTTTGAGAAACGGATGACCTAGACACAGTCTTTCAGAAACATTAACTCTCTACTCCGGATAGATCATACCAAACCTATAAAACCCACTACCTGCTGATCTACCTCTTCGAGAGCTTCACGTAGCTTACTCAACTATGCTAGAGCCCATAATATCTTGTGGCTGCACACGGAAGTTTCTAGCATGAATAATCTCAGTTCCCTTTGAGCCTGGGTGGCGGTCCATAGGAAGATCACACTGGTACCCCGGGATTTCCAAAAAAATACAGGCAACACTGGGTGCCCCAGGTGCCTCAATCCACCCAGATGTGTATTTAAGTTGCCACCTTAAAGTAAACCATTAATTAACAATCTCACATTTGTCGTGAATATCTCTCAAACCCAAACCACGTCTACGAGCATAGCATAGCAATATAAGCATAACGTAGAAGTAACTCCCAAGGGTTTGATAGTAACATGGCAATAGGTTCCTACCTCATCATCTACTTCCCAACCCACAATTTAATGACATCCTAACCATGCAATGTTTGAGGGTTGAGCTAATGCATAAAAACTGGGTAGGAAAAGAAATATGATCAAGTGTTACTTGCCTTGCTGACGATCCGTGAATCCTAGAGACTCGTGGTAACACGCTTCGCACTCCGGGAATTCTATCGCAAGCAAACAATACATACATAAGAAGCAAGCAAAGATGCACAAACGAAACTTCAACTGAAAGAGATTGACCGGAGAGTTCAACTTAAGAACTCCGGTTTGCAAAAAGAATCAAACCAAACGGAGCAACAAAATTCAAACGGCGAGAGAAACAAGATCTGTTTACTAATTTGAACAAGGGTCAAATTTTACAGAGTCAAAAACTGGTTTGAGTTGGTTATTCGGAAAGAGGGTTTCGAGATGAAACTCCAGGCGCTTGAATCGCCTGATTCCGATAAACGAGCGGAAATTTATACTAATTCGAACATCGGATCAGAAATCGCGATCGGAATAATCACGGAATAAATCCGATAAAAGATAACGACGAACGGCTAAACGAACGAACGTTCGTTAGCAGAAACTAAACGATGAATATGTTCGTAAAAACATACGAACGAGCGGACGCTCGCAAAATAAATAAACCGGAAAAATAAAACCGATCTATATAAAAAAACGGGCTAGGGTTTTCCTAAAAAAACAGAAGGGTTTTTTTTTAAAAAAAAACCGGCGACGAGGGCTACCTCCGGCGAGGTCGTCCGGCGGGGCGGGCGGCTCCGGCGGGGTCCGGCAAGGGGCGGCGAGGGCGGCTAGAAGGGCGGCGGCGGCTCGGCGACTCGGCGAGGGGTGGGGCGGCGGAGGCGGCGGCGACGGCTCGGGATCGGGCCTCGGCCCGGGTCCGGGTGGGTGGCGGCGGCGGTGGCTAGAGAGGGGGTGGCGCTATTTAAAGAGGGGGGCGGTGGCTTGGAGGAGTGGGCAAGGCGACGGGAGGAGGAGGAGTTCTGGACTCGACTCCAGCGACAAGTGGCGGGCCGCGGCAGACGGAGGCGGTGGCTCATTTGGGCCCGGCCTGCTTTCGGCTGAGCCTTTGGCCCGGTCGGTATGATTCATTTTTTTAAATGTTCATAAAACTTATAAAATCCTAGAAAAATAAATAAAAATATAAAAATGCCAAAACAAGTTTTCTTTGCCTAAATAAAATATTTAGGACGGGATGAACTTTTCTTGGCCCTTAAAATGCAATTTTTAAATATATGCAAATTTTTCTCTAGGCAAATAAAATTCTAAATAATGATTTTAACATTTTTCCTCCGATATTTCAATTATTTTCTTTGGAGAAGTCATATTATCTCCGAGGGTCCTTGAGCAGCAAAGTTATTAAACATGAAATATTTTCTGGAGAGAAAAATAATAAAATCCAAAATCCTCGTCTTCATTATTTGATAAAATTAAAATATGAAAATCGGAAAATCCCCAACTCTCTCCGAGGGTCCTTGAGTTGCTTAGGATTTCGAGGATGGCAAAAGATAAATGCAATAAAATATGATATGCATGGATGACCTATGTATAACATGCCAAATTGAAAATTTGGGATGTTACAAACCTACCCCCCTTAAGATGAATCTCGCCCTCGAGATTCGGGTTGGCTAGAAAATAGGTGCGGATGGTCCTTGCGAATATCATCTTCTCGTTCCCAGGTGGCTTCCTTCTCTGTATGGTGGCTCCATTGAACTTTGCAAAACTTGATAACTTTGCTGTGGGTGACTCGGCTGTCGAAATCAAGAATCTTTACTGCTTCTCCTCATAAGTCAAATTACTATCCAACTGTATCGCCTCTAGGGGCACTGTATCCTTTAACGGTATATCTGCGTGGCACTTCTTCAGCTGTGATACGTGAAACACATCATGGACTCCTGACAATCCTTCAGGTAACTCCAGCTTATAGGCAACTTCTCCCATCCGTTCCAAAACACGATACGGTCCTACAAATCTTGGGGCTAACTTTCCCTTTACTCCAAAACGTTTCACTCCCCTCAGGGGTGATACTCGCAGATAAGCTCGGTCTCCAATTTCGTAGGTTACTTCCTTGCATTTTGAATCTGCGTAACTCTTACATCTAGACCAGGCAATCTTTAGTCATCTCGATCAATTTAACCTTCTCCTCTGAGTCCTTGATCAAATCTGGTCCAAACAACTGACGGTCTCCAACCTCATCCCACATCAATGGTGTTCTACATCTGCGTCCATACAGAGCTTCGAACGGTGCCATCTTCAAACTGGCCTGGTAGCTGTTGTTGTACGAGAACTCTGCGTATGGCAAATTGTCATCCCAACTAGATCCATAATCTAGTGCACAGGCTCTCAACATGTCCTACAGAATCTGGTTAACTCTCTCTGTCTGTCCATCCGTCTGTGGGTGGAACGCGGTACTAAACTCCAATCTGGTACCCAAAGTCTGGTGTAGCTGATGCCAAAACTTTGAAGTAAATTGTGTTCCTCTATACGATCGATGCTCCTCGGAACTCCGTGCAAACATACGATCCTGGTCATATATATCTTGGCCAACTTGGCACTTGTATAGGTTGTTTTCACCGGATGAAGTGAGCTACTTTGGTCAAACGATCCACAACTACCCATGTTGAATCATAACCTGCCCTGGTTACGGGTAATCCGTAATAAAGTCCATGCCAAGTTTGTCCCACTTCCATTCGGGTATTGGCATAGGCTGCAACAGATCCTGGCTTTTGATGTTCTGCCTTCACTCTCGACATACATATAAACGGCTACATACTCGGCAATATCCTTCTTCATACCAGTCCACCAGAAACGTTCCTTCAAGTCCAAATACATCTTGGTGTTTCCGGGGTGAATCGAGTATGGTGAGTCATGGGCCTCTTGAAGTATTAACTTACTGATCTCCGAATTGTTGGGCACATAAATCCGGTCCTCAAACCACAAGGTATCGTGCTCATCCTCGCGAAAACCTTTGGCTTTTCCTTTGCCCATCTTGTCTTTTATCTCAGCAATCTCTTTATCCTCCTTCTGAGCTTCTCGAATCTTGTCTAACAATGTCGACTGAACCTCCATTGTTGCAAGAAAACCTCTTGGAACAATCTCCAACTGAAGTTCCATAATATTCTCTGCTAACTCCTTTGGCAGTCCTCTACTTTCAAGGATATTGGTATAACTCTTCCGACTCAAAGCATCTGCTACGACGTTGGCCTTTCCTGGATGATAGTGTAGCTTCATATCGTAATCCTTTATAAGCTCCAGCCATCTCCTCTGTCTGAGGTTCAACTCCTGTAGCTTCAGTTGTCGTGAGGCATACGAAACAACTTTTCCGTCCTGCATAAGAACACATCCAAGTCCCAAGCGAGAGGCGTCACAATACACTTGAAACTCCTTATGTATATCTGGCAAGGTCAGCACTGGGGCTGTAGTCAACCGTTTCTTCAACTCTTGAAAGCTTGTCTCGCAATCCTCTGTCCATTTGAACTTAGTATCCTTCTTTAGCAATTCTGTCATTGGCTTAGCAATCTTGGAAAAATTCTCAATGAATCTCCGGTAATATCCTGCCAGTCCAAGGAAACTGCGAATCTCGCTGACTGAAGTGGGTGCCAACCATTCAGTGACTGACTGAATTTTACTGGGATCTACTGCTATACCCTCTCCTGATATAACATGCCCAAGAAATCCAACTTCCTTCAACCAAAACTCGCACTTGCTGAATTTGGCGTATAACTGGTGTTCCCTGAGTTTCTCGAGAACCAAACGTAGGTGTTCTGCGTGCTCCTCCTCGTTCTTCGAGTAAACCATAATATCGTCAATAAACACCACAACAAACTTGTCCAAATACTCCATGAACACTTTGTTCATCATACTCATGAAATAGGCAGGGGCGTTAGTCGGTCAAATGACATGACCATATACTCATATAATCCATACCGTGTGGTGAATGCTGTCTTTGGTATATCCTTCTCTTGGATCTTCAACTGATGGTATCCTGATCGTAGATCAATCTTCGAAAACACCTTAGCTCCTTGTAACTGATCAAACAGATCATTAATCATCGGTAAGGGATACTTGTTCTTTATCATTACTTCATTCAGAGCTCGGTAATCAACAACCATCCTTAGGGATTTATCTTTCTTCTCAACCAAAAATCTTTGGGGCTCCCCAAGGTGATGAACTTCTCTGAATGTAACCTTTCTCCAATAGCTCCTTGATCTGCTTCTTAATTTCCTCCGGATCATTTGCGGGCATCCGGTAGGGTCTCTTTGATATTGGCCTGTACACTGCATTAGTTCTATCGAAACTTCGATGTCTCGATCCGGGGCATGCCTGGTAACTCTTCCGGAAAACATCTGGATAATCCTTTACTACAAGTACTTCCTCCCTGTACAACTCCCGTGAGGGCATTCACTTGGCTCCTCCTAGGCACATGCCTAGATACATACTTAATCCTTTTTCCCTCTGGGTGGTAAGATAAATTGACTTGCTAGCACACAGTCAATACTTCCTCCATACTTTGACATCCAGTCCATACCTAATATCACATCCAATCCTTGTGACTCCAAGATAATTAGGTCAGACGGAAAAACATTCGTGCCAATGATTAGGGGTATCTGGGTGCACCATCTGCTAGCCATGTACTCTGCTCCAGGAGAGCTCACTAAAAGAGGGGTCCTAAGGGTCTGGGTTGGTAACTTAAACTTATCCACAAATCCCCTTGATATGTATGAATGCGATGCACCAATATTGAAAAGAACAATAGCGGTAAATGACTGAACCAAAAACTTACCTATTACCGCGTCCGACTGTTCTTCAACTTCCTCCACGTTGACGTGGTTCACTTGTCCTTTGTTGAATGGATTGGGCTTCTTCCCAGCGCTTCCATTTCCGTTTCCATTCTTTCCTTCAGGGCAGCCATTGGCATAGTGCCCTGCCTTCCCGCACTTAAAGCAAATAACTTGGCTTAAGTCCCTCTTGGCGGGTGTAGCTGGGTTAGAGCGATTTTGATTATTGTTGACTCCATTCCCATTCCCATTCTTCGCACCAGTTTGATTATGCGATCCTCCTCCAGTATGGTTATGTCCTCCATGGTTATGAACAAGTCCTCCCGAGTTCGGGGTTAAGCGAGGCTTTTGGTGAGCTCCTGAGTTATACTTCCCTTGTCCATACTTCCTCTTACGATTCTCGATTTGCTGCTGCTTTCCTTCAATCATTAGCGCCTTATCTACCAACTCCTGGTAGTTGTTGAAAGTTGCCACCATCAACTGCATACTCATCTCATCATTCAGCCCTTCCATAAACTTCTCTTGCTTCGCGGCATCGGTGGCCACATCATCAGGGGCATAGCGTGATAACTTGCTAAACTCATCCACGTACTGGGCCACAGTACGGTTCCCCTAGCGTAAGAGTCGGAACTCACGCTTCTTTATCTGCATGGCTCCAGTTGAAACATGGGCCGTGCGAAAAGCTTGTTGGAACTGGTCCCAAGTGACATTGGCTATAGGAAAAGTAGTCGTGTAATTCTCCCACCATGCGGCCGGTCCATCCAATTGATGTGCGTCAAAGCGCACTCTTTCAAAGATCTGTGCATCCTGCGGTGGTTAACTCCTTCCAATACGGCGCGTAGCCAATCATCTGCAACTATTGGCTCGGTGCTACTGGAAAACACCGGCGGTTGTAACCTCAGAAAACGGGCTAAATTGTCCACTGGCGGCGGGTTGTTGTTATTGTTGGCATTGCCCTGGTTCTGAACTAGCATTTGCATCAAGGCATTCTGTTGTTGGATCAACTGGGTGAGCTCTGGTGGGAAAACAAAACTGGGGTCACGTCTCGGAGGCATCTGAAGGTTTAGATGGAAGAGATTAGAATAGAAAGAGGTCTAGCGAGAAAACACTACCCATATGCACATGAGGCAAACACACATATATTCATTCAATCAAGCAAGGGCATACAAAACGGTCTAGGACTATCGCATAAGTGCTCAGCTACTACTAGTTATATGGGGGAAATACTACTATTATATGGTGGTCATCTAGAAATTTTGATCGGTGGAAGACTCCATGATGTCTGCTCCAGCTTCGTCTTCATAGTCATCATCACTTGGATCTGAGTCGGTGTAAATGCGATGATGATGTAGTTGTCCGGACAAGTGGGATCTTCTTCCTCTTCTTGCTCCTCTTCCTTAGGTGCTGGTCCTCCCATGAAGACTCCGATCTTCTTGACTAGGTCGTCATTCTTTTCCAGTAGGGTCTTGATTTCTTCCTCATATCCATCGCGTGTAGACTTGAGTTCTTCCTCCAGTTCGATGATCCTAGTTTTCGCCTTCTTCAAATCCATCATGTCTGCGCACATCTGGTTCTCTTGACGTCGAATGTGCTGGTTTAGCTCCTGGATGTAAGCTGCAATGGATCTATCCTTCTTGGTGCTGATTACTTCCCATTGCTCGTCTCGGTGCCCACATATTTGGTATATGGTGTCTTTAAGCTCCTTATTGTAGACTTCTCCAATGCGTCCCATGGTAATGTGAGCTGCCATACTCTTTCCCAAACTCCATGTTGGTGCATTGAAAACACACACTATGGGCTCCGTGCTTGGCGCAAACGTCCTTCCGGGAACTAGAGCTTGAATCTTCCAGCATTCTTCTTCTGGTAAGGTGGCGTTGTATGTCCCGATGAAGCTTGGTATTCTGATATTCAGGTACCTAGTGACTTCCTTCAAGTGGCGTCCAAAATGTGTGTCTTCATCCGGTTGTGCAAACTTGTACTTCATCTCCGTCATCCTAAAGAGTGGAAAAAGGAGAGGGGTCAGAAATGAGTAGAGAGGAGTGATCTATGGTTTTATCTTAGTGGTCGTGTCCTACACTCAGCGTGTGCTCTGATACTATCTTGTAGCGACCCGACCTCGGATGGTCAAGTCTCGTGCTTCCATGTCATCCTGGATCGGTAATGCCGACACACAAGACTCAAGGATTTATAACAGAGTAGCAATCACACACTTATTACATCGAATGTCTCAAAAGAGAACTTATTAAAATAATATGGCTTAAGGCCATCTAATGTGATAACAACGAAAGGCTTGGAAGATAAAGTGAGTCCATCAACTCCAACGACATAACTGAGCTGCACGGCAATGACCTATCGAACCTTACTCCTCGTCTGAAAAGTCTGCAACATAATACGTTGCAGCCCAAAAACGGGTCAGCACATGGAATATGCTGGCAATGTAACATGAAAGAGCAACAACGGAATAATGATAACACTACATGCATGTTTGGCTGGTGGAAAGCTCTACGGTTACAGTTTTTGCGAAAAGCCAATTTTTCCCTACTTCAACGGAATAAGTTTTACTTTAACTACCATGGTGGTTGAAACATCATTGAGAAGGTATAACCCCAACTCAATCCCAATTAAAATAATTAACAACCCAACAGTATTAATTTAGAGTGATGAGATACATGTGAATAATCAAGTACTAGATACTCAGAATTGTCCATAACCGGGGACACGGCTAACCATGATTAGATTGTACACTCTGCAGAGGTTTACGCACTTTTCCCCACAAGACTCGATCGCCTCCGTTGATTTCTCGCACTACATGGTGTTTGAGAAACGGGTGATCGAGACACAGTCTTTCGGAAACATTAACTCTCTACTCCGGATAGATCATACCAAACCTATAAAACCCACCACCTGCTGATCTACCTCTTCGAGAGCTTCACGTAGCTTACTCAACTATGCTAGAGCCCATAATAGCTTGTGGCTGCACACGGAAGTTTCTAGCATGAATAATCTCAGTTCCCTTTGAGCCTGTGTGGAGGTCCATAGGAAGATCACACGGGTACCCCGGGATTTCCAAAAAAATACAGGCAACACTGGGTTCCCCAGGTGCCTCATTCCACCCAGATGTGTATTTAAGTTGCCACCTTAAAGTAAACCATTAATTAACAATCTCACATCTGTCGTGAATATCTCTCAAACTCAAACCACGTCTACGAGCATAGCATAGCAATATAAGCATAACGTAGAAGTAACTCCCAAGGGTTTGATAGTAACAGGGCAATAGGTTCCTACCTCATCATCTACTTCCCAACCCACAATTTAATGACATCCTAACCATGCAATGTTTGAGGGTTGAGCTAATGCATAAAAACTGGGTAGGAAAAGAAATATGATCAAGTGTTACTTGCCTTGCTGATGATCCGTGAATCCTAGAGACTCGTGGTAACACGCTTCGCACTCCGGGAATTCTATCGCAAGCAAACAATACATACATAAGCAACAAGCAAAGATGCACAAACGAAACTTCAACTGAAAGAGATTGACCGGAGAGTTCAACTTAAGAACTCCGGATTGCAAAAAGAATCAAACCAAACGGAGCAACGAAATTCAAACGGCGAGAGAAACAAGATCCGTTTACTAATTTGAACTAGGGTCAAATTTTACAGAGTCAAAAACTGGTTTGAGTTGCTTATTCGGAAAGAGGGTTTCGAGATGAAACTCCAGGCGCTTGAATCGCCTGATTCCGATAAACGAGCGAAAAGTTATACTAATTCGAACATCGGATCAGAAATCGCGATCGGAATAATCGCGGAATAAATCCGATAAAAGAAAACGACGAACGGCTAAACGAACGAACGTTCTTAGCAGAAACTAAACGACGAATATGTTCGTAAAAACGTACGAACGAGCGGACGCTCGCAAAATAAATAAACCGGAAAAATAAAACCGATCTATATAAAAAAACGGGCTAGGGTTTTTCTAAAAAAACTGAAGGGTTCTTTTTTTAAAAAAACCAGCGACGAGGGCTACCTCTGGCGAAGTCGTCCGGCGGGGCGGGCGGCTCCGGCGGGGTCCGGCGAGGGGTGGCGAGGGCGGCTAGAGGGGCGGCGGCGGCTCGGCGACTCGGCGAGGCGGCGGGCGGCGCGGCGGCTCGGGCTCGAGGCTCGGCTCGGGTCCTTAAGTGGTGGCCAGCGGTGGCTAGAGAGGGGGGCGGCGCTATTTAAAGAGGCGGTGGCTTGGAGGAGGGCAAGGCGGCGGGAGGAGGAGGAGTCTGCTCGGACTCCAGTCCCGTGGCCAGTGGCGGCGTGAGCGGAGGCGGTGGCTCGGCCTGCTTTCATTGAGCCTTTGGCCCGGATCGGTATGATTCATTTTTTTAAACGTTCCGCCGAAACTTATAAAATCCTAGAAAAATAAATAAAAATCTAAAAATGCCAAAACAAGTTTTCTTTGCCTAAATAAAATCTTTAGGACAAGATGAACTTTTCTTGGCCCTTAAAATGCAATTTTTAAATATATGCAAATTTTTCTCTAGGCAAATAAAATTCGAAATAAATAAAATAAAATCCAAATAATGATTTTAACATTTTTCCTCCGATATTTCAATTATTTTCTTTGGAGAAGTCATATTATCTCCTCTCATTTATTATTAAACATGAAATATTTTCCGGAGAGAAAAATAATAAAATCCAAAATCCTCTTCTTCATTATTTGATAAAATTCAAATATGAAAATCGGAAAATCCCCAACTCTCTCCGAGGGTCCTTGAGTTGCTTAGGATTTCGAGGATGGCAAAAGAGAAATGCAATAAAATATGATATTCATGTATGACCTATGTATAACATGCCAAATTGAAAATTTGGGATGTTACAAAAGAAATCTATGAAAGAAAAAGGTATTAAAGCTGAAGATGTTAAGAATTTACCTCCTATTGAAGAAATACATGGTCTTAATTTACCGCCTGTTGAAGAAGTATATGATCTCAATCCTTTATTCATCAAGAACCTCCCGATCCCGATATCCCGACACGGTAGTAAAGGTAAATTCTCTATACAGATATGATAAAGCGAAGTCCCTCCTACTAAAATTGCTAGTCGATTGCTTGGATGAGTTTGATAACTTTATGTATAAGCAAGATGACTTTAATGCTTATTTTGGTAGACAATTAAAACAAGATGCTTATATGATTAATCGCTTGGGTGATTATATGGCTAATATTAGAGGCGAACTTAAACTTGTTAGCAAACATGCTTCTATCATTACCACTCAAGTAGAACAAGTACTTAAAGCTCAAAAAGAAGTGCTTGATGAAATGAATAGTAAGAAAAATGATTATGCTGTTAGAGTGGCTACTAGAACTGGTAGAATTACTCAGGAACCTTTGTATCCTGAAGGCCACCCTAAAAGAATTGAGCAAGATTCTCAGAGAAATAATATTGATGTTCCTAGTTCTTCTAAAAGGAAGAAAAGAAAAATGATAGGACTTTGCAAACTTCTAGTGAACCTATTGTTGAACCACGAGAATCCAAATGATATCTCTATGTCTGATGTCAAACACAATCTGGTAATGAACATGAAGCTAGTGAAAATGTTAATGATGATGTTCATGATGATGCTCAACCTAGTAATGATAATGATGTAGAAGTTGAACCTGCTGTTGATTTTGATAACCCACAATCAAAGAATCAACGTTATGATAAGAGAGATTTTGTTGCTAGGAAACATGGTAAAGAAAGGGAACCATGGGTTCAGAAACCCATGCCTTTTCCTCCAAAACCATCCAAGAAGAAGGATGATGAGGATTTTGAGCGCTTTGCTGAAATGATTAGACCTATCTTTTTGCGTATGCGATTGACTGATGTGCTCAAAACAAATCCTTATGCTAAGTATATGAAAGATATTATTACAAATAAAAGAAAGATAGCGGAAGCTGAAATTTCCACCATGCTTGCTAATTATACTTTTAAGGGTGGAATACCAAAGAAACTTGGAGA
Organism: Aegilops bicornis; assembly: GCA_021605145.1. NCBI lineage: Eukaryota > Viridiplantae > Streptophyta > Magnoliopsida > Poales > Poaceae > Aegilops > Aegilops bicornis. The sequence continues at coordinate 512,044,122 of CM038675.1, read as the reverse complement.
TCCAGAGTACCTACTATACCATGCTCCATTAAGAGAAATTATGTTAAAATTGCTTTATGTGATCTTGGAGCCGGTGTTAGTGTTATGCCACTCTCTTTATATCGTAGACTTGACTTGAATAAGTTGACACCTACTGAAATATCTTTACAAATGGCTGATAAATCAACTGCTATACCTGTCGGTGTTTGTGAGGATGTGCCTGTTGTGGTTGCAAACGTTACTATTTTAACGGACTTTGTTATTCTTGACATTCTCGAGGATGATAGTATGTCTATTATTCTTGGAAGACCTTTTCTTAACACTGCAGGGGCTGTTATTGATTGCAACAAAGGCAATGTCACTTTTCATGTTAATGGTAATGAGCATACGGTACACTTTCCGAGGAAACAACCTCAAGTTTATAGTATCAACTCTATTGGAAAAATTCCATCGATTATATTTGGAGGTTTTGAATTTCCTCTCCCTACTGTATGGAAGAAATATGATATACTTATTATAGGGGATGTGCACATCCCCGTTGAAGTAACTTAGTGTTATTCGAAATTTCTCCGGTTCCATGTTAGTCGGAATGAGTTTGTTAACAAGACTTGATCAACCTTGTTAGTGGATTCCTTTTGATGAGCATGAGATGGATGAAACTAGAAGCACAACCTTCTGTACCCTCTTTTTATTTTCTGTTATTTAGTAGAAATAAAATAAAATAGTATTTTTCTATCCGTCTCCTGATTTATCCGTGCAATATAAAAATATCCCGAAAATAAGTCCTCAGAATGCCATGCCAATTTAATATATTTTTTCAGGAATATTTGAGGATTTACTGTGCAAAAATTACCGCGGGGGGAGCTGCCACCTGGCCACGAGGGTGGAGGGCGCGCCCTAACCCCCTGGGTGCGCCCCCCTGCCTCGTGGGCCCACGGTGGCCCTCCTCCACTTATCCCTGCATCCATCTTCTTCCTTTGTCTCACACAAACCCGAAAAACCAACTCAAGCACGAGTTCCAGCCACTTTTGCTGCGATTTTCGATCTCCTTGCTCAAAGCACCTCTCGCAAAACTGCTTGGGGAGATTGTTCCTTGGTATGTGACTCCTCCATTGGTCCAATTAGTTTTGTTCTAGTGCTTTATTCTTTGCAAATTTGTGCTGCATAGGTGACCATGTTCTTGAGCTTGCATGTCAAATTTATATGGTTCCAAGTAGTTCTAATGCTTGATATAGGCTCTAGGCACTTGTAGGAGTAGTTGCTATCAGTTTTATTGAAGTTGGTTCACTTTTGTTTGAAGCTACTAAAAATTTCAGAAATTTTTCAGAGGAAACAATATGTTTAGGAAGATGTTCCAAGGTGGTTCTTCAAGGAAGCAAGGTCCTGTGCTTGCAATGCGTGATCTTGACGAGGAACCACCAAGAGACGCTCTTGTGAGGCCACATGAATGGCCTTGAAAATTTTATGAATCAAGCGGGAACCAAAGAAGAATTTAAGCGCATATTTGCGCAATGCCGATATTGAGGACTTTGAAGTGACAAATGCCCCGAGATCATGATCTCACAAGTTCATTTGTAAGGAGGTTTGAGTTTTCATCTTCGCGTAATTCTCCTTCAGTCATGTTTGACCTTTATGACAAATCCTATACCATGGACTTAGAGGATTTCACTTTTGCTTGCAAACTTCCATCTTGGGGTAGTGTCAGAGATCCCCCTAAATCTGAATATAGAGACTTACTTGCTAGAATAACCGTGGGGGAATCTAGAGATATAACACAAGCCACTATAGGGAGCATTCACTTTCCTGCTATACATTATTTTGCTCTCTTCATAGGTAGATGCATAAATGCCAAGGATGAAGCATGTCACATGTGTGTCCCTGATCTCAGCATTCTCAGAAGTGCTGTTTTAGGACACCAATCTTATCATATGGGAGCCATTGTAGCTCGTAGGTTGCATCATAATAGACATAACGGAGATTTCTTTGGAGGAATTTTTGCAATCCGCTTAGCTAATTTTCTTGAGATAGACGTTCGTGAGGGTGATATGGAGTTACCCCCTACTTATTTAGATTTTGATTCTATGGTTACCCACCAGTTTGTTGAGAGGACTGAACCACCTCTCCAGTATCGACTAATCTTTAACAAACGGCATGTTGTCCATATTACTCTTCCTGCTCCTGCCTTCTTTGATTCTCAGACAAAAGGAAGATATGTTATTACCAGAGAGGAGGCAGATGAGTACGAGAGAAGAGCGGAGGTGTCTCGACGCCACGCTGCAGCTCAGGAAGAGATAGCCAAGGTCAGCAAGACGACCCAGCTACACCTACGGGTATCCGCCAGCCATCCTGGCAATGGACCAACTTAGGCCAAAAGCCTAAGCTTGGGGGAGTACTATTTCCCACCGACACTACATTTATGTTCACACACACTCATTGCTAGATGTCGGTGCTCATACTCTTTCACTATAATATCCATGCTAGTTTATTTTGGTTTTCCTGCTTGTTGTGTGTCTGTTAAACCTTAAGAAAAACAAAAAAATTAGTAGTAGTTTATTTCTTTGTTGTAGTAATTAAAAACAAAACCCAAAAATATTTCCCGTTCTTCTTTTGCTTGTTGGGAGCTTTCCCGTGTAAATAGTTTTTATTTCTTTTGTTTTCTTTGGGGGTCGATAGAGAAGACCATAATTAAATTGTTGAAGTGGCTCTTATATGCATTATTGTTGATTTAACCAAGAGCCCATATTGCCTTGTCTTCTCCTGTTTATTGAATGCTCGCAGATTCCAGCTTAGTCCAATGCACGTGCACTCTTATTATTATTCACACTGTTCTGTCGTGCAAGTGAAAGGCAATTATGATGATATATGATGGATTGGCTGAGATGGGAAAAGCTGGTATGAACTCGACCTGTCTTGTTTTTGTAAATATGATGAGTTCATCGTTCTTGATTCAGCTTATTATGAATAAACATGTTTGCAATGACAATAAGAGATCATAGTTGCTCGTGCCATGCTTGATTAGCTTTGAGTTATAATGGTTTACCTTGCGTGCCAACATGCTATTAAAATGGTTGTGATGTGGTATGATGGGGTGGTATCCTCCTTTGAATGATTTAAGTGACTTGACTTGGCACATGTTCACGCATGTAGTTGAAACAAATCAACATAGCCTTCCACGATATTTATGTTCATGGTGGATTATATCCTACTCATGCTTGTATTCAATGTTTATTAATTTTAATGCATGTTCATGACTGTTGTCGCTCTCCAGTTGGTCGCTTCCCAGTCTTTTGCTAGCCTTCACTTGTACTAAGCGGGAATGCTGCTTGTGCATCCAATCCCTTAAACCCCAAAGTTATTCCATATGAGTCCACCATACCTTCCTATATGCGGTATCTACCTGCCGTTCCAAGTAAATTTGTATGTGCCAAACTCTAAACCTTCAAATAAACATTCTGTTTTGCATGCTTGAATAGCTCATATACCAACTGGGGCTGCCCTTATCTTCCGTGTTAGGCGGGTTATTCTCAAGAGGAGTGGACTCCGCTCCTCACTCACGAGAAAATGGCTGGTCACCGGGATGCCCAGTCCCATGCTTTATGCACACTAAATCAAAATAATTGCAAACAAAACTCCCCCTGGGACCCGTTGAATGTTGGAGGCACTCGTTGTTTCGAGCAAGCCATGGATTGATGCTTGTGGAGGAGGGGGAGTATAAACTTTACCATTCTGTTCGGGAACCGCCTATAATTTGTTTAGCATGGAAGATATCGTCATCTCTTAGTTGTTATGTTGACAATGAAAGTATGCCCTTCTAAATATAATGTATCTCTATTTCAAAACCGAGCTCTGGCACCTCTACAAATCCCTGCTTCCCTCTGCGAAGGGCCTATCTATTTACTTTCATGTTGAGTCATCACCCTCTTATTAAAAAGCACCCGCTGGAGAGCACACTGTCGTTTGCATTCATTACTATTGGTTTATATTGGGTATGACTTGATTGGATCTCTTTTACCATGAATTACAATGTCTAGTCAGTCCTTGATCTTTGAAGGTGCTCTACATTTATGTTTTGCGGTCTCAGAAAGGGCTAGCGAGATACCATATTGTTATATCATGTTATGATTATTTTGAGAAAGTGTTGTCATCCCAGATTTATTATTATGGCTTGCTAGTTGATTATGTTATTGGTATGAGTAAACTTGAGACCCGAGAATTATTGCAAATGTGGTTAGTTATGATCATTGCTGAAAACCTGAATGCTGGCTTGACATAGATACAACAACAAGAGCAAACAGAGTTTGTAAAAGTTTTTCTTTTTCTCTTTTAGTTTGTCAACTGAATTGCTTGAGGACAAGCAAGGGTTTAAGCTTGAGGGAGTTGATACGTCTCCGTCGTATCTACTTTTCCAAACACTTTTGCCCTTGTTTTGGACTCTAACTTGTATGATTTGAATGGAACTAACCCGGACTGACGCTGTTTTCAGCAGAATTGCCATGATGTTGTTTTATGTGCAGAAAATAAAAGTTCTCGGAATGACCTGAAACTCCACGGAATATCTTAGAATAAATAATAAAAAATCCTCGCCAAAGATGAAGACCAGGGGGCCCACACCCTGTCCACGAGGGTGCCCCCCCCCCCTCCTGGGCGCGCCCCCCTACCTCGTGGGCCCCCTGGAGACCCTCCGACGCCAACTCCAACTCCATTGGCTTTCGGGGAGAAAAAAATCAGAGATAAGAAATCATCATGTTTTACGATACGGAGCCGCCGCCAAGCCCTAATCTCTCTCGGGAGGGTTGACCTGGAGTCCGTTCGGGGCTCCGGAGAGGGGGATTCGTCGTCGTCATCATCAACCATCCTCCATCACCAATTTCATGATGCTCACCGCCGTGCGTGAGTAATTCCATCGTGAAGCTTGCTGGACGGTGATGGGTTGGATGAGATTTATCATGTAATCGAGTTAGTTTTGTTAGGGTATGATCCTAGTATCCACTGTGTTACGAGGTTGATGTTGCTATGACTTTGCTATGCTTAATGCTTGTCACTAGGGCCCGAAAGTGCCATGATTTCAGATCTGAACCTATTATGTTTTCATGAATATATGTGAGTTCTTGATCCTATCTTGCAAGTCTATAGTCACCTACTATGTGTTATGATCCGGCAACCCCGAAATGACAATAATCGGGACCACTCCCGGTGATGACCATAGTTCGAGGAGTTCATGTATTCACTATGTGCTAATGCTTTGTTCCGGTTCTCTATTAAAAGGAGGCCTTAATATCCCTTAGTTTCCATTAGGACCCCGCTGCCACGGGAGGGTAGGACAAAAGATGTCATGCAAGTTCTTTTCCATAAGCACGTATGACTATATACGGAATACATGCCTACGTTACATTGATGAATTGGAGCTAGTTCTGTGTCACCCTATGTTATGACTGTTACATGAAGAACCACATCCGACATAATTATCCATCATTGATCCGGTGCCTACGAGCTTTCCATATACTGGTTCTCGCTTATTTACTTTTCCGTTGCTACTGTTACAATCACTACAAAATACCAAAAACATTACTTTTGCTGTCTTTACTTTTGTTACCGTTACCATCACTATCATATTACTTGCTACTAAACACTTTGCTGCAGATACTAAGTTTCCAGGTGTGGTTGAATTGACAACTCAGCTGCTAATACTTGAGAATGTTCTTTGGCTCCCCTTGTATCGAATCAATAAATTTGGGTTGAATACCCTACCCTCGAAAACTGTTGGGATCCCCTATACTTGTGGGTTATCAGAACCATGGCCGTGAGGAACGGCAGTTCGCCGGTGAGCCGGCAGCAGCGGCTCAAGGCGACAGGCACGCGGGCACAGACCCGTGGCGGGGGTCGGCAGAGGCAGGCGGCGTGGCGACTTAGCAACGGAGGCAGGCGACTCAATGCAGCCCCAGCGGCTCGGAGCTGACCGGCGGCTCTACGCGCAGCAGTGGCTGCTGCCATGGCGGTTTAGTCGCAGCAGTGGAGATGTAGGCGGCCAGCGGCTTGCAATCGGCAGGCGACAAAGGCGGAGCAGCAAGGCAAACCATGGTGGTAGCACCGGCTCAAACAAACAGGGCCTCAGCACTAAAGGCCAGCGTGCGGCCGGCGCCGCCGGCTCTTGGGTGGAGGCAGAATAACCCGGCGATGGCGACTTGAAGCAAGGCGGCTCGCCGGAGGTCGGAACGGTTCGCAGGCCGCGACTTGAGGCATGTCGCGGAGGCGGAGGCAGGGACGTAGTAGACTAGTTACTCCGGATCATGACCGTCTTCTTTTTTTGCTTTATTTGTTTCAATATGCAGAGAGCAAATGGAGTGCTCGGTGGATGCATTGACTTTGGTCTTCATATGGAGGTTTAAAAAGGGGTAAATACATCAGAGGTGCCTAAACTTGTTCGGAGCGGTTATTTTAGTGCCTAAATTTGCAAAATGTCAAAAAATGGTGCCACAACTTGTCCATTTGGTGCATATACGGTGCCTCGCTCGTACGCCGCAGTATTTGCTTGCCGCGTGGCCTGATAGCTGGCATGTGGCCCACGGTTCAGTGGGTGGGAGCGCAGGAAAAGATGAGTCAGACGCGTGCAGCGGTTATTTTCCAAAAAACCCCTGGACCTTTTATTCATTATCGCAAAAGAATCCCTCCAACGGCGGGAAGTGATTGCCTGGTATATTTGCGCATAGGTACCCACCGGTACGTATCATGTCTCTGCTTTCTCACTCATGATCAATCCAAGGCGAAGGTGGCGCAGGTGGTGCGGCACGACGATCAGCGGCGGACGCGATGGATGACCCTCGTCGTCGTCTTCCAGGCGAAGCGGCTCCTACGTACGGTAAGTCCCACCCTTCCTGTTTTCCCTTCATCCCGATCTCTCTGTTCCTCGTCCATGCGTATGCGCCGGGTAGGGTTTGCCGGAGCGAGAGTAATATTTTTTGTGCTTGATCTTCATCTTTCTTCCATGGTGTGTGTGATATATGTGCGTGTGGACTGATGCGGAGCAGATATGGGTGCATTGATTCCTGATTTTCGCTAGGGTTTATTTGGGGTTTTTGAAAGTAGGCCCCTTTCCTGTCAGCAGTTGTTCATGCTTATGGGCGCAACAAATTAGGCTACAATATTGCTGATATATGATTATTTGTCTTGTTGGTCATTGCATCTCAGATTTGGAGAATGTTAGAACTAATTTTTTCAGATGATTTGTAACTGAATTTTTTCTTCAGTTATCGTACAGTAAACTGAATTTTGGACACCTGATGTACACTTAAACTGAATTGTGGTGACAGGTTATGTGCTGAATGTGTGCACTGCACAGAACTGAATATATGTGCTCAATTTGTGCTATGTAGTACAGATGTACTGAATGTATGCAGTTGTATGTAAAGTAATGAACAATTAAGTGTTTAGTAAACTAAATAATTAAGTGTTTAGTAAACTAAATAGATGGATGTTGTGTACTGAATAGGTAACTCATTCTTTTGTACATAAGTGAAATCTGTGTTGAATATATGTGCAGCATAGTTATCTGAATATTTGTTCCATTTTAATAATGCAGGGCTATTTGATGGTCTGTTCACAGTTCAAATCCATCACAAGGGATTTTTTTGTGGATCTGGTAGCAACATGAAGTATATAGATCATGAAGTGGACTGGTTTGACTACTGTCAGACTGATACTTGGTCTAATTTATGGATACATGACTTCCTTCTCCAACTGGGCCATGACAGAGCAAACTCCAAGATGGATGTTTATTGGTGCCAACCTGGTAAATCTTTTTGTGATGGGCTTCACCTGATGTCATGTGATGCAGATATAGTGCTCATGATTGCTGCAACAGTAGAACACAAGAACTTGGTCCTGCTGGTAGACCATGGTGACACTCTGCAGTTACTAAACAATGATGATGATGCGTTGCTGTATGGACCGAATGAATCAACAAAAGTAATAACTCCAATTAAGTCAGGAAAGGGCAAAGAAAATGTTTGTTGGTCTGAAATACCAGAAAGTGCAGGAGATATTAGTTATAGCAGAGCAAAGAGTTTCATCCCATTTGGTGAAGGCTCTAGTTTTGGTGTTGGTAATGAAGAATTACAGGCTGAATTTGACAACTGTGAGAATGGTGGCAGTACAAGCTCTGAAGATGATGAGGATGTAGATCAGAACACTGAAGAAATTGTAACATATGAGGACTTCTATGAGAGTGATTACGAAGTAGCAGATGGTGATGACGACCTGTTTGATAGTAATGTAGACAAAGATGTTGATGATCACAGAGAGAAGCAGAATTTGCCTGATTATGAAGAAGAACTTCCTGAAGATGTCCTAGATGATAGTCACTTGGAACTTTCAAAAGAAGAGAAATATAAGCTCAAGTACAGGTTCAGCACATTCAATCCATGCACTGATCTTAATGCTCTTGCTTTCAAAGTTGGCATGGTATTTGGTGACATGAAAGAGCTCAGGCTTGCACTGGTTTCCTATAGTGTGAGAAACAGAGTCAAGGTGAAGAAAACAAGGAACACGACCACTAAACTAGAAGCTATTTGCAAGCCTGGATACTTGGTATTTGAAGGCAGGCAAAGATAACAGGAGTAGTAGCATTCAGATCAAGAAATATCTTGATAATCACACATGCACCAAAGCTTGGGACCTTAAAGCTCTCACTGCCCCATTTCTGACTGCAAAATTCAGAGATGAATTCAGAAATAATGAGAAAATGCCTTTGAGGAAGTTTTCGGAGAAGTTGCAGACAGAATATAACATGATTGCTAAGAGAAGTAAGCTAGGAAGGGCAATAAGAGCGGCAGTTAGGTCGATCAGAGGAGAGGATGATGACCAGTACAAGATGTTGTGGGATTATGGCCAAGATCTTAGAAGGACTAACCCAGGAAGCAAGTTTTTCTTGTGCACAAAGGAGGTTTTTGACAATGAAACTGAAGAGATAAAAGATCACTTTTCAACACTATATTGGTCATATGATGCGTGTAAGAGAGGGTTCCTTAAGGCTTGTATACCAATAATTTTCCTCGATGGCTGTCACATTAAAACTAGGTACAAAGGAAATTTGCTTACAGCAGTTGGTGTCGACCCCAATGACTGCATATTCCCCATTGCATTTGGTCTTTGTGAAGTAGAATCGACAAGTAGTTGGGAGTAGTTCTTGGCTTCATTGAAGGATGACTTGAACATTTCCAACTCATCATCTTACACACTAATGAGTGACAAGTTTGGAATCCACTGACCCGTGGGCCACATGCAGGTGTGGAAGGTGACTGACGAACTCGCAGTTGATATGAATCCTTCCACACCGGCTCTTGTTCAGCCAGAAAATTGCGAACTGCTTAATCCCTGAGAGAGATCCCTCCAAGAAATCAACACCACCATGCGCGAGCCCCATGGTGGGCGCCAACTGTCGTGGAATTGTCACGGCAGATGTCCTATTGTGAGGACATATCCGTGAGGCCAACGCATCTATGTGGTAGCTTGAGAGGGGTTGAGCGGAATCGAGAGACGCAACATAAGACAAGGATTTAGACAGAATCCGGTAACAACCCTACATGCTGTTTGTGGCTAGGTCTTATTATCATCATGAGGGAGTCGTCGTAAACCGGCTCTCCCAGTTATGTCTAGTCCTAAGATTATTTCTTCTTGCTTGTCCCTCTTTGGGGAGCCCTGCCCCTCCTTATATAAGTTGAAGGGGCGGGTTACATGTGGAGTCCTATTAGGATTAGGACTAGTCTATTACAAGTAGAATCCTAGTCTGCCCCCTTAAGGGAAACTCCTTATGCCTTTCCTCGTAAACAGGCCCACCATAACATGAGCCGGCCTTCTGGCCTTGGGCCTAGTCTTCTATCTGACCCGCCGTCAGGGCCATCCGTGAGTCGCCAGGCTCATGAGTCGCCACTCCGGCGGGTTACCAATGAAAACACCAAGCCCGACCGGGTCATACCGCGGGGTATATCCCCAATAAGAGTGATATTGATTGCAGCTTCCATATGGTGTCTAGCTTGCAGTGCTTCTAATTTGCTGAAGTGCCTTCTGCTTAATTACCACATCATAGGTGTGAATATGTCAAGCCGTCCAGTTTTTCGTACATATTCCATCATCGTATCATGACTTTGCCTTTCATCAGAGTAGTGTTCATCAACACCATGCATGAATGAGTTCTGAAGAGCGAATTTTATTCCCTTTTCTTGTCGGTTTGACCCCACAATGCAAAATCAATAAAGCGGAAGGAAATTGGTAAGGCATTGGATGATGGTGGTCCCTCCGAGCAACTGAAATGGAGGGTCTCTACAGATTCTACTCCGCCATCCTCCCAGCAAGACTCGCAAGACAACCCAAGGCTAGACAGTCAACGTAGATGTGTAGATGATGAGCACTTCTCCCCTACTCCACCATCACAGGTGCTTGCTTGTAGCGACCCGACCTCAGACGGTCAAGCCTCTGTGTTTACATGCCATCCACAGATCGGTATCTTTGGCACACAGTACATCAATGTATATATCAAAGTGCAATCACATGTATATTTAACGTAAAACTGATATATACCTCATAATTCACAGCGGAAACAAATAGTCGGGTGTGGAGTCCCATCAACGCCATCGGCAGGTTGAGTGTAGACCATAACCCTGCATTACTCTTACTCGTCGGAAGAAAGTATCTGCAACATGATACGTTGCAGCCCGTGTAGGTCAAGACATTGAATGTACCGCAAGATCACAACATGAGAAAACAGATAATAAAACTATACTATATGCAATATGGCTTTGTGGCTCGTGGTCTGAGTTTTGTTTTGCATAAAAGCTGGTTTTATTTTCCCTACATCAAAGGAATAAATGAAGTTTGTACTATGGAGTTTTCTATCATGACATGGTTCCGCCAACCGATGTCTCATAGCCCAAAATCATCATAAGTTGCCCACAATTAAGTTATCAATCCGGTGTTGAGAGTTCCAGATAGATCCAAGTCCAGATGCTCAATTTGTCCGTAACCGGGGACACGGCTAATCGATTAGGTTTTAACCCTCTGCAGAGGTTTGTACACTTTACCCGCAAGATTCGATCCCTCTTTTTACGTTCTCGCACTTCAGCGTGTTTGAGAACAAGATGACCGAAACATGGTCTTCCGAAGAGTTCCCCTGACCACTGTCCGGTGCTCATTCAATCCTACCGTAGTTCTACATCTGCTAGCACCGTCCTAGCCAGAGTCACAACTAAGGTCAACCAAGCCAGAGCCCATAGTGACTTGCGGTTGCACAGGAAAGCTTCCGGCATGAAGTATTCTTCCGTCTCTTTGAGTCTGGGTGAAGCTTTCCGCAAGATGTCATGGCGCTTCTCCATGCATCCCGGCCAACCACTGGATTCTCCAGGTGCTGTCAACCGTCCCTCACCCGATGGTGTGTATTGAATTCTTGTCTCGAGTCTTGAAGTCTTGAGGCCTTGAAAATGCAGTCCGTGCAGATGCCCTCATGGAGTTGTCGTCATTGACGTAGAGTCCTCCTTCTTCACACCACTCTCGAGCACTCATACCAACCCCGTCTACTATAGCGTAGCATTAAAATAACGTCCCGGTCTTGGTAACAGGGTGATGGGTTCCTACCTCATGCATACTACTCAACTACAAGGATTCAATGTCACTACTGGAGGGATTGTTGTGAAGATGACACTAGATGCAATAAAACACATAGGTATGAAAAACATGGTCAAAGTGAACTTGCCTGGTATTACTTGATGAAGATAATAACGCTCTCAGAATAAAGACTTGGTAGAACTATTCGTCACTCCTTTGAAAATCTATATTAAATAGACAATCATATAAGCAATCATCCTAGCAATCAATTCTATCAATCATAACAATACTCAATCAAAATAAAAGCAACAAAGAAAACCAAGTCAAAAACCAAAGGAAAAACTTCGAAAGAAAAATTCAAGGAAAAACTAGTGGTGACCAACTCACACAAATCTTAACATAACATCACTAAATTACTCTAACATTTTTTCTACAGCAAAGAAAATATAAATCTAATAAAATAACAGAAAATAAATTACTAATTTAATAACTAACAAAAAGAACTAATATAAAACTACTATAACCATCTAGTTAATACTAGAACAAATATAGCAACTAGCAAAACACTAAGACAACTATAACAGCAAATCATTTATTAAAACATTAATAAACTATACTAAATAAATATAACAACTAATGTGTTCACAAATAACAGAAACAAAAACAATATATCTTGAAGTGGAAAAAGAATTACTTTTAAAACTAATAAAACTATTTTTATCCACTATCACTATGAACTAAACAAGCAATTACAAAAACAGTAGCTAAACACTAATAAATAACTACAAAAATTTATCTACTGTAGCTAAACATAAACATATAACAACAAGTGAAAATCCACAAAAGGAATGAACTAAAAATAATTAAAAACAATAATTACATAACTAAAACAACTATATAAGCAAAACAGTACTGTTTTTACTAAAAATCTAATTTAAAATACTCCAAAATTACCAAACTAAATCCTACAGCTAAAAAATATCACAAGTGACCAGGAGCAAAAAGAATCAATTAAAAACCTATTTTTAAACTCAAGTTATGGCCAAAATACTAATCTGAACAAAACTTATCAAATTCAAATTTAAACTACTCAAATTTGAAATCCAGCGACACTAACAGAAACTTCAGCAAATTTGTGACGCATAGCAATTGGAATCACTCAAAAATACTAAAAACTCTAAAAGATATGAATTTTCTAAGATTGCTATTTTCTGAAAAAAATGAATTACGGGATTTCGTGGATCTTACCGGAGTAGTCGTCGGAGTTGGGGAAGAAGATCGGATCCGATGTTGCGGTTGCTCCTAGAGGAAAGGAGACCACGGGACAGTGGAGAGGAGATCATATAAACCTCAGGAGAGGTCAAGGGCGCGGCGGCGGCGGTGGTGTAGGGCGGCGGCGGCGGCGGCGGCAAGTGGCGGGCATGCGGCGCTGTGGTGGTCAGGTCTTGCTGCCATGGAGAGGAGAGGAGAGGAGAGGAGTTGATTTGATGTATTAGAGAGGGGGGGTGCTTGGGTATTTATATTGGGGAGGGGAGGGTTTTGCTTGGGGTAGGGGACAAGAAATAGACTAGGATTAGGAATCCTAGAAGTAAAAAACGAAATAACGAAACGGGATCAAATCCTACTAGGATTTGTAAAAGAATAGAAAACCTTGGCTCCCTGGCTCCCTAGGTGCGTGTGCGATGGATGGCCTTGGCCGGCCGGTGGCTTTGGCGGCTTGGGCCTTTGGCCCAAGGCGCTGTGGACTTTTTTGTTTTTACAAACAGAGAGGAAAACAAAATGATAAAACAAAATAAAATGAAAATATTATATAGGCATATAATATATCAAAATTTTCAGAAAAAGAATTTCTACATGATGAACATTATTCTAATGTCAAATAAAATTCACACAAATTCAAATAAAGCAAAGAGTGCTTCTGGTCCAATAAAATCCAACAAAAATCATTTTAAAAATATCAAAATGAATTCAAATTTATTTCTCTCCATTTTTCTGAGGTAGGGAATCATGTTACCCTATTTTCCATATATTTTATTTTTGGAGAAAAGTAATTTGAATAAAACTCAAATAACTCCAAATTGAAAAATAATTCAAAGGAACTTTGAATTTAATTCTTTGAAACTCCCAACTCATATTTCATATGTTTTGAAGAAGTCATTTTATCTTCTCTCGTGAAAATCATTGAGTTGCATAAAGTTTCAGAATTGGAAATATTTTCCAAATGAAATTCAAATATTTTCAACACCTTGTCATTTAAATAAATGGAAGAAGTCATGGCATCTTCTCTCCAGGGTTTTGTGATGAAAAGAATTTGAATTCCAGAAGATCATAAAAGCAAAAATGAAAGTTTGGGAAAGTCCTTTTATTCCCTCTCATTTAACTTTCAAAAAGTTTCGAATTCACTCACTTTCAGTCAATCAATCAAAACTATCTGTTTGTTTATAACATTCCAAAATTTAGAATTTTGGGATGTTACATTGCTCTAACTTGGCACTATTATATGTGGTGGCATGTTGCATATGATTTCTAGCTTGTATTGCTTATAACTTTGTTGAATTGCATCTGCTTACTTTACACATGATGCTTGTGAATATGACACGTGTTCCTGTTTCTAGAACATACTATATCTGATCACATCATGTTCTTACATCAGACTATTGTTCTTGCATATCCCGCATCAGTCACTCAAGATAAGGCACCTTTAAGTCGCCATTGTGATATTGGTTGTGTCTTGCATATGATTTCTAGCATGTACTGCTTCTAATTTGTTGAATCGCCAGACATTTTGAACTTGGCAGAGTGATATTGGTTGCACCTTTCATATGGTGTCTAGCTTGCGGTGCTTCTAATTTGTTGAAATGCCTTCTGCTTAGTTACCACATCATAGGTGTGAATATGTCACGTCGTCCTGTTTTTCGTACATATCCCATCCTCATATCATGTGTTTGCCTTTCATCCGAGTAGTGTTCGTCAGTATCATGCATGAATGAGTTCCGAAGAGCAAATTTTATTCATTTTTCTTATCGGTTTGACTTCACAATGCAAAATCAATACCTGAAGGAAATTAGTCCGGCAGTGGATGATGGCGGTCCTTCGGAGCAACTCAAGCAGAGGGTCTCTACAAATTCTACTCTGCCATCCTACCAACAAGATTCGCAAGACAACACAAGGCTGGATAGTCAACGTAGTTGTGTAGATGATGAGCACATCTCCCCTACTCCACCATCACAAGTGCTTGCTCTAACTTGGCACTATTATATGTGGTTGCATGTTGCGTATGATGTCTATCTTGTATTGCTTCTAACTTTGTTGAATTGCATCTGCTTACTCTAGACATAATGCCTGTGAATATGGCACTTGTTCCTGTTTCTAGAACATACATGTAGATGATGAGCACATCTCCCCTACTCCACCATCGCAGGTGCTTGCTCTGACTTGGACTGTTATATGTGGTTGCGTGTTCCATATGATGTCTAGTTTGTATTGCTTCTGATTTTGTTCAATGCATCAACCAGTTATGCAGAGCTAATTTTATTCATCTTCTTTTGGTTTTGACTTCATAAGGCAATATCAGAAAATAGGAAGGAAAAGAGTAAGTTAGGGGATGTTGGTGGTCCTCCGGACCGACGCAAACAGAGACTCTCTAGATTTGCCACTACTACTGCTAATGAAGTTGAAGTCCCAAGTCTACATGATGAGTTCATCTCCCGTACTCCACTATCGCAGGTGCTTTGCTCTAAATTGACGGTGTGATAATTGGTTTCATGTTGCATATGTTGTCTAGCCTGTATTTCTTCTATTTTGATTAAATTGCACCTGCTGAGTTTATACGTTATACATGTGCATATGACATGCCTTTCTGTGTCTAGAATACCGCATCTATCAATCATACCATGTTCTTACATCAAAGTACTGTTGTTGTGTATCCCACATCAGTAACTCATGATTGGACGCTTTTAACATGGTAGTTTGATAGTGGTTGCATCTTGCATTGATTTCTACGTTGTACTGCTTCTAATTTTTCGAAATGCCACTTATGACAAGACACTTTTAACTGGCAGAGTGATATTGGTTGCATCTTTCATATGGTGTCTAGCTTGCATTACTTTTATTTTCTTGAAAATCCTTCTGCTTAGTTTACACATCGTAGCTGTGAATATGTCATGGCATCCTGTTTTTCTTACATATTCCATCCTCATATGGTTGTCTTACATCAAAGTGTTGCTTGTCTGTCTCATGCATCAATGAGTTCTAGAGCGATTTTATTGTTTTGTGCTATGGGTATGCCTTGACATGGCAAATCAAAAAAGAGCAAGGAAAAGAATATAATAGGGAATGGTGTTACTCGTCGGGTGAAACGGAAAAGGATCTGCCCTCGAGATTCTGCTGGTACTTATAGTGCAGTAGAAGGTCCAAGTCCACTGGCTAAATCTACAAACACAGTATCACCTGCTCCACCAGCTGCAACATCCACTTCAACTGTACCAGCATCTAACGAGTTACTCGTTCGTTTGCTCCGGAACTGGCCAGTTCCCAAGCTGCATTCACACCTAACACTACTTTTGAAGCACTACTAACACAACAGGACTTGGCAAGATCAGATGAACCTCATGAGCATCAACACCAAGACGGTACCTGACCGAGTCAAGTTGCAGTTGCATGCTGCTTTATATGTACTCTCACAGTTTGATGTGCACTAACACTTTCCATATTTGTTGTTGAACTAGCACCACTACGCAAGAGGAAACAGACATCGGGGATAATGCTTGATAGATTAACAAAATCTAAAGGAGGAAGAATGGAGATCCATTTTGAGGCAGGTTTAGAAAGGCCACGTGATGCTACAGAGTCAGCCAAGTTAGTATCAGAGGCAGCCATTGCCGTTAGGTGTCATGCACGTATCCACCTAACGTGGATCCAGTACAGGAATGAGAAAGACAATACCCAGTTTAACACCTTCCTTGACCATTTATCCGTAAATAATGTTATTGATCGCAATTTGTAATACTGTCTTGCTCTGTGCCATACTTTAGCTTCCTCCTAATAAGACTCACATTCTTTTTTCAACAGATGAGGTTCAAGTTGGATCCGAAAGATGATGCAACTAAACAAGCATGCACTCATGTTTTTCAGTCTGCTCTGCGATACTATCGGTACCACCTTAGAAAATATCACTTTGAAGGCAAGGCTAACAATGAAATCGCCCAAACATCTCTAGTGGAATATATTACAGATGAAGACTGGATAGCCCTTGTTAAACACTGGTTTGATCCAAAGTATCAGGTAGGGGTATATGTATTTGACAAGACCACATATTGAACTTGTATTTATGTATGTGCCTTACAAGTGTATCTTCTTCTAGGATAACTGTTTGAAGAACAAGACCAACCGTTCTAAAGTGAAATTCCAATGATAATGTGATCTCGTAGCTATATTGCACACTGCGAGGCTCTTGTAAATAGCTGCTACTTCCTTCTTTTTTCTGTGCCATATTATCGTATATATATTGACTTGTTCCAAATACAGAGGAAAATCCGTGTGGACCAAAAAGAATCTGAACCGAATGCAGTGCAAATCTTCAAGGATTGCCACACCAGCAAGATGAAGGGCATGAGCACACCAGTTCAGGCCGCTGTTGTAAGTCCTTACTCCTCCTGCCTTTGAACTAATTGGTACTGTGATGTGTTCATTAACTGCTTGGTTTGCATCCATAGTAGCAACGATACATACGTGTCGGTTCCCTTTATGTCACTGGGATCGAGCACCATAAGATCGAACCCACTACCGGGCACCTCTTCCCATTGCAAGATAAATAGATCAAGTTGGCCAAACAAAACCCAAATATCGGAGAAGAAATACGAGGCTATAAGAGATCAAAGAAACTCAAATAACTTTTATCGATATAAAAAGATATGACTGATCATAAACTCGAAGTTCATCAGATCCCAACAAACACACCGCAAAAAGAGTTACATCATATGGATCTCCAAGAGACCATTGTATTGAGAATTCAGCGAGAGAGAGAAAGCCACCTAGCTACTAACTACGGACCCGAAGGTCTACAAAGAACTACTCACGCATCATCAGAGAGGCACCAATGGAGGTGGTGAACCCCATACGAGATGGTGTCTAGATTGGATCTGGTGGTTCTGGACTCTGCGGCGGCTGGATGAATATTTCGTCGACTCCCCTAGGGTTCTGGTATTTTTGGGGCATCTATAGCGAAGAGGTGGTCCGGGGGGCACCCGAGGTGGGCACAACCCACCAGGGCGCGCCTGGGTCTCCTGGCGTGCCCTAGTGGGTTGTGCCCCCCTCGGGGCACCCTCCCAGGTGCACCAGGGCCCATTGCCTTCCTTCTGGCCCATAAAAAATCATCGTGTAGTTTCGTGGCATTTGGACTTCATCTGGTATTGATTTCCTGCGATGTAAAAAACATGGGAAAAAACAGCAACTGGCACTTGGCACTATGTCAATAGGTTAATACCAAAAAATGATATAAAATGACTATAAAATTATTATAAAACATCCAAGATTGATAATAAAACAGCATGGAATAATCAAAAATTATAGACACATTGGAGACGTATCAGCATCCCCAAGCTTAACTCCTACTCGTCCTCCAGTAGGTAAGTGATAAAAATAGAATTTTTGATGTGGAGTGCTATTCATCTTGTCATGTCATATTCTTTTCTTTATAGCATGGACATTTGGAATTTTTATGTGATTCAAAGCAATAGTCTAGTTTTGACATAATAATTTAGATACTCAAGCATATCAACAAGCAACCATGTCTTTCAAAATATCAACGCTAAAATAAGTTATCCCTAGCCCATCATGCTCAAACATTGATCCATTCATGAAACACACTCGAATATTAACTACACCCAATACTTAAGCACGATCATATTGCCTCCTAGCTGGAGCTTTTTATAAGAGAAGATGGGGACTCAAATTTCAAAATAAAAATTGCATAAAGTAAAAAAGGCCCTTCACAGAGGGAAGTAGGGATTTGTAGAGGTGTCAGAGCTCAAAGCGAAAAACTTAAGAGATAAAAACATTTTGAGAGGTGTATCCATCCCACCAACGAAAACGACTCAGAGTTGTGAACACTTTCCATTACAGATATGCCATAGGCGGTTCCCAAACAGAAAGTAAAGTTTATTCATTTTTCCACCATTCTTTCACTTTCCATGGCTAACCGTATCCACGGGTGCCCTCCATACCAACACTTTCCAAGGAATTTATTATTTGACAACATAAAGTAAATTCATTTTTGCATTTCGGGACTGGGTGCTACCTCTTGAGCACTGCGTTGGATTTCCCCGAAGAGGAGAGGATGATGCAGCAAAGTAGCGTAAGTATTTCCCTCAGTTTTTTAGAACCAAGGTATCAATCCAGTAGGAGGCCACACTCAAGTCCCTCGTACCTGCACAAAACGATAGCTACTCGCAACCAACGCGATTAGGGGTTGTCAATCCCTTCACGGTCACTTACGAGGGTGAGATTTGATAGAGATGATAAATAATATTTTTGGTATTTTTGATATAGAGATGCAAAGTGAAAAGTAAAAGGCAAAGTAAAAGCAAAACAAGTATTAAAGTGATGGAGATTGATATGATGAGAATAGACCCGGGGGCCATAGGTTTCACTAGTGGCTTCTCTCAAGAGCATAAGTATTCTACTTGGGTGAACAAATTACTGTTGAGCAATTAATAGAACTGAGCATAGTTATGAGGATATCTAGGTATGATCATGTATATAGGCATCACGTCCGAGACAAGTAGACCGAAACGATTACGCATCTACTACTATTACTCCACTCATCGACCGCTATCCAAAGATGCATCTAGAGTATTAAGTTAAAAACAGAGTAACGCCTTAAGCAACATGACATGATGTAGAGGGATAAATTCATGCAATATGATAAAAACCCCATCTTGTTATCCTCTATGGCAACAATACAATACATGCCTTGCTTCCCCTTCTGTCACTGGGTAAGGACACCGCAAGATCGAACCCAAAGCTAAGCACTTCTCCCATGGCAAGAACTACCAATCTAGTTGGCCAAACCAAACGGATAATTCGAAGAGACTTGCAAAGATAACTCAATCATACATAAAAGAATTCAGAGAAGATTCAAATATTATTCATAGATAAGTTGGATCATAAACCCACAATTCATCGTCTCAACAAACACACCGCAAAAGAAGATTACATCGAATAGATCTCCACAAGAGAGGGGAGAACATTGTATTGAGATCCAAAAAGAGAGAAGAAGCCATCTAGCTACTAACTATGGACCCGAAGGTCTGAGGTAAACTACTCACACTTCATCGGAGGGGCTATGGTGATGATGTAGAAGCCCTCCGTGATGACGGCCCTCTCCGGCGGAGCTCCGGAACAGGCCCCAAGATGGGATCTCGTGGATACAGAAAGTTGCGGCGGTGGAATTAGGTTTTTGGCTCCGTCTTCGATCTGTTGAAGTGCGTAGGTATATATAGGAGGAAGGAGTATGTCGGTGGAGCAACAGGGGCCCACGAGGTAGGGGCGCGCCTGTGGCGCCCACCCTCCTGACCTCCTCTTTTGTTCCTTGGAGCAGGGTCCAAGTCTCCTGGATCACGTTCGGTGAGAAAATCACGTTCCCGAAGGTTTTATTCCGTTTGGACTCCGTTTGATATTCCGTTTCTTCGAAACACTGAAATAGGCAAAAAAATAGCAATTATGGGCTGGGCCTCCGGTTAATAGGTTAGTCCCAAAAATAATATAAAAGTGGAAAATAAAGCCCAATATAGTCCAAAACAGTAGATAAAGTAGCATGGAGCAATCAAAAATTATAGATACGTTGGAGACATATCACTGGGCATCCCTAAGACCTTTGCCTTACTCTCGTGCAATGACAAGTGAACAAACACTCATCTCGAGAATAACACATCCAGCATGGAAAATATTAGCCACCCGTTACCGTTCTGCGAGCGAAACAAACACACAAAAGAGAAGCTTATTTTGAAAATTAGAGATGGCACATGCAAATTTGCTTAGAACGGAAAAATAATACCGCATATAGGTAGATATAGTGGACTCATGTGGCAAAACTGGTTTAAAGGATTTTGGATGCACAAGTAGAGGTCATACTTAGTGCAAAATGAAGGCTAGCAAAATATTGAGAAGCGACCAACCAAGAAACGAATAATCTCATAAGCAAGCATTAAGCCTAATTAGCACCGAATAATGCACCACAAGTATGATATAATTTTCATTGCATGATTATTGACTTTCGTGCATGCATAGGGAATCACAAACCTTAACACCAATATTCTTACTAGAGCACAATTACTCATCAACATAACTCACATATCACATCATCATATCTCAAAACTATTACTAAGAATCAAGTTTATTTTGTCCAATGATCTTCATGACACTTTCTTTTTATTTACTTTATCCTTCTTGGATATCTATCACTTTGGGATTAATTTTCATGTGTTGCTTTTCATAAGATCGAATAAATATAAGTGAAGATCATGAGCATAACAAATTTTCTTTCTCGCAAAATAATTTAAGTGAAGCAAGAGAGAAAAAATTCTAACTCTCAAATAAATCTAAGTGAAGCAAGAGAGCATTTCTTAAAAAATAACAAAGCACACCATGCTCAAAAAGATATAAGTGAAGCACTAGAGCAAGTCCTAGCTCATAAAAGATTTAAGTGAAGCATAGAGAGCAATTCTAACAAGTCATGATATAATTTTGGCTCTCTCAAATAGGTGTGCCAGCAAGGATTGATGACTTAAAACATAAAATAAGACAAGCAAAGACACATATCATACAAGACGCTCCAAGCAAAACACATATCATGTGACGAATAAAAATATAGTTTCAAGTAAAATACCGATAGTTGTTAGAAGAAAGCGCGGATGCTACTCGGGGGCATCCCCAAGATTATTTGGTTGATCATTTTTGGATAATAGCTTGGGATGCCGGGGCATCCCCATGCTTAGGCTCTTACATCCTTCCTTCATCCATCGTAAGATAACCCAAAACTTGAAAACTTCAATCACACAAAACTCAACAAACCTTCACGAGATCTGTTAGTGTAAGAAAAATAAATCACTACTATAAGTGTTGTATCAAACCATATATTATTTTGTTTTTGTATTATATCTATTGTATTCCAACTTTTCTAATGCAAAAACTCATCAAAGAAAATCATAGAGCCATCAAAATAAGCACACAACACAAAGAAAATAGAATCTGTCAAAACAGAAGAGTCTGTAGAAATCTGATTTGTTTGAACACTTCTGGAACTCCAAAACTTTTGACAAACTTGGAAAGCCTAGATAATTTGTATATTGATCTTCTTCAAAAATAATTAGCATTTTATCACGTTCTGGTGAATTTTGACAATTATTTTCGTGAGCACAAAGTTTCTGTCATTTTCAGCAAGATCAAACAACTATCACCCAAGAAGATCCTATTGGTTCTACTTGGCACAAAAGCTAATTAAAACACAAAAAGAAAACACAATCATAACAGTAGAATAATTGTGTTAACACTCAAGAACAGAAAGCAAAAAGCAAAAATAAATTGTATTCATTGGGTTGCCTCCCAACAAGCGCTATAGTTTTACGCCCTTAGCTAGGCATAAAGAAAGGATCTAAGTTTTGTCATCATTGTTCTTAACTTTCTTAGAGGTATCTCCATCATGAGGCTTTGTAAACACAACATAAAACATGTTATCCAAAGAAGCGTTAGCAATCCTAAGTTGGTTTTCATCATACCCCTTTTGATTTCCCGCAACAATCCAAGTGTAATGTCGATTAACATTATTGAAAATTTGTTGGATTATATCTAAAGTGGGACTTCCTTTTTAAGTTTCTCATCAAAGATTTTATTGTCCCCAAGAAAATGTCTCAAAGCATAGTCACTATTGTAAAGAATTTCATCTATCATAGGTTTTTCACGATTCATACCATAAAAACCAAAGATTTCCCTAGCTTCCCGAATTATGTCGTTTTAAGTACAGGAGCATCATCAAGACTTAGATTCCCAACACAATTGAAAAATTATTGGATGTGTTCTTTTCGCATAACATTCCCTTGCCCCAAGATAAAAGTTTTAGCATCCATATTGCCCGTACGTCCCATCATAGGAGTCAGGCCGTCATCTGTTGGTGCCATACCGAAATCACTCATGATTGCAAGCAGACAATAGATCTAACGAGAAAATGGCGGACGGAAAAAGAGAGGCAAATAAAACGGCAAATTTTTGTGAAGTGGGGGAGAGGAAAACGAGAGGAAAATGGCGAATAATGTAAATTGCAAGGAGATGAGATTTGTGATTAGGAACCTGGTTATGATGAAAATCCTCCCCGGCAAGGGCGCCAGAAATTCCTTTTCATGTCGCTTGAAGCTACGTCGGTATTTCCCCAAAGAGGAAGGGATGATGCAGCACAGCGGCGGTAGGTATTTCCCTCATATATGAAACCAAGGTTATCGAACCAGTAGGAGAACCAAGCAACACAACGTAAACATCCCTTGCACACAAATAACAACACCTCGCAACCAGACGTGTTAAAGGGGTTGTGAATCCCTTTCGGGGTACGGTGCCAGAATATGCGTGTTGACGGGAGAAAGTTGTCAGATTATATAAATAGATCGCAAATAAAATAAAGTGCAGCAAAGTATTTTTGGATTTTTGGTTTAATATATCTGAATAAATATGCAAAGTAAAAGTAGATCGCAAGCAAATATATGAGAAATAAGACCCCGGGGCCGTAGGTTTCACTAGTGGCTTCTCTCGAGAAAAATAGCAAAGCGTGGGTAAACAAATTACTGTTGGGCAATTGATAGAACTTCAAATAATTATGACGATATCCAGGCAATGATCATTACATAGGCATCACGTCCAAGATTAGTAGACCGACTCACCTGCATCTACTACTATTACTCCACACATCGACCTCTATCCAGCATGCATCTAGTGTATTAAGTTCATGGAAAAACAGAGTAATGCAATAAGAACGATGACATGATGTAGACAAGATCCGTTTATCTATATGGCGATAGATATAGTTCTCGTCTTTTATCCTTAGTAGCAACGATACATACATGTCGGTTCCCTTTCTGGCACTGGGATCGAGCACCGTAAGATTGAACCCACTATTGGGCACCTCTTCCCATTGCAAGATAAATAGATCAAGTTGGCCAAACAAAACCCAAATATCGGAGAAGAAATACGAGGCTATAAGAGATCATGCATATAAGAGATCAAAGAAACTCAAATAACTTTCATGGATATAAAAAGATATGACTGATCATAAACTCGAAGTTCATCGGATCCCAACAAACACACCGCAAAAAGAGTTACATCATATGGATCTCCAAGAGACCATTGTATTGAGATTTCAGCGAGAGAGAGAAATCCATCTAGCTACTAAATCGGACCTGAAGGTCTACAAAGAACTACTCACGCATCATCGTAGAGGCACCAATGGAGGTGGTGAACCCCATCCGAGATGGTGTCTAGATTGGATCTGGTGGTTCTGGACTCTGCGGCGACTGGATGAATATTTAGTCGACCCCCCTAGGGTTCTGGTATTTTTGGGGTATTTATAGAGCAAAGAGGCGGTCCGGGGGGCACCCGAGGTGGGCACAACCCACCAGGGTGCGCCTGGGCGTCCTGGCGTGCCTGGTGGGTTGTGCCCCCCTCGGGGCACCCCCCAGGTGCACCAGGGCCCATTGCCTTCCTTCTGGCCCATAAAAAATTATCGTGGAGTTTCGTGGCATTTGGAATTCATCTGATATTGATTTCCTGCGATGTAAAAAACATGGAAAAAGCAGCAACTGGCACTTGACAATATGTCAATTGGTTAGTACCAAAAATGATATAAAATGACTATAAAATGATTATAAAACGTTCTAGATTGATAATAAAACAACATGGAACAATAAAAAATTATAGATACATTGGAGACGTATCACCTCTCCACCTCCACAAGTGAACAACAACACCAACAACAATGAAGGAGGACAAGAAGAAGAAGAAGATAATGAAGAGGATGTTCCATCTCAACCCCAAAAAAATCTCTCACGAGTTAGAGCAAGAGTCACAAGATACCATCCCGTCGAACAAACTTCGATGGTATTCAAACCGGAAGAGTTACTCTCTCTAAAACTCGTTTTGCTAAATTTTGTGAACACTACTCATTCATTTCTAGTATTGAACCTATGAAGGTTGAAGAAGCTCTTGAGGATCCGGATTTGGTGAATGCTATGCATGAAGAACTTCACAACTTTGAGAGGAATCATGTGTGGACATTGGTTGAAAACCCTGACGACAATCATAATGTCATTGGAACAAAATGGGTGTTTCGGAATAAGCAAGATGAGGATGGACAAGTTGGACACAACAAGGCCCATCCCGTCGCCCGAGGCTACACTCAAGTCGAAGGTATGGAATATGGTGAGACATATGCCCCCGTTGCTAGACTTGAGTCCATACGCATCTTACTTGCTTATGCCAATCACCATGATACCACTTTGTACCAAATGGACATTAAAAGTGCTTTTCTAAATGGAGAAATTGAGGAGGAAGTCTATGTTAAACAACCTCCCGATTTTGTTAATCCCAAGAAACCTAATCATGTCTACAAACTTCTTAAAGCTCTTTATGGTCTTAAACAAGCTCCTAGAGCATGGTATAAATGCTTGACCAAGTTTCTTATTAAAAAAGGCTTTGAAATTGGGAAAATTGATTCTACACTTTTTACTAAAAGGGTTAATGGTGAATTATTTGTGTGCCAAATTTATGTGGATGATATCATATTTGGTTCTACTAACCCCCATTTTAGTGAAAAGTTTGGAAGGCTAATGTCGGAGAAGTTTGAGATGTCTATGATGAGTGAACTCAAATTTTTTCCTTGGTTTGCAAATCTAGCAAACGAAGGAAGGTACCTTTGTTTCTCAAACAAAGTATACCAAGGATATTTTCAAGAAGTTCAACATGAAAGAAATCAAAGGTATGAAAACACCCATGCCTGCTAGTGGACATCTTGACTTGACTAAGGATGGAAAACCGGTTGACCAAAAGGTTTACCGCTCTATGATTAGTTCATTGTTATATCCATGTGCCTCCCATCTCGATATTGTGCTAAGTGTTTGCATGTGTGCACGATATCAAGCGGCCCCTAAAGAATGTCATCTTAAGGCTGTGAAAAGGATGTGAGATACTTAATTCATACACTAAACTTTGGCATTTGGTATCCAAAGAGGTCATCTTTTGATCTTGTTGGCTACTCCAATTCGGACTATGCCGGTTACAAGGTTGATAGATAGTCCACTTCGGGTACTTTTCAATTTCTTGGTAGATCACTTGTGTCTTGGTCTCCAAGAAACAAAACTCGGTATCCTTATCTACCGCCGAAGCGGAATATATTGTCGCTGGAACATGTTGTGCTTAATTACTTTGGATGACCCAACCCCTTAAGGATTATGGGATACATGTGAGACATGTTCCATTTCTTTGTGACAATGAAAGTGCTATTAAGGTTGCTCACAATCCCGTGCAACATTCTCAAACTAAGCATATTGAAGTTCGTCATCATTTCATTCGAGTTCATGTTGCTAAAGGGGACATCAATCTTAAGCATGTTCATACCGATAAGAAATTGGCGGATATATTCACCAATCCGCTTGATGAGAAAGTATTTTGCCATTTGATAGGTGAATTGAATATCATTGATGCCTCAAACTTGGAGTAGAAGCTCCATTTGGATACATGCAAGGCATGAGCCTTTTATGACTAATCCTTGATATTTCTCTTATGATGATGATCATATGTCTTGGATATCTACTTGTAACCTTGCATGTTATCTAACCCTTGTAGGTACTTGGATGAACCCAAATCTATGGGATTGGAAGTCACTCACATTTTGAGCAATCTCTACATCATCAAGTCCCTATGATATGGTTGTTAAATACAAGGAAGCATGAACTCACTCAACATATCCTTTGACAGTTTAAATATATCAAATTTCATTTGGTATCAAGTTTCATGATTGTCATTTTGGATACACAAGTGATCTTCCTTGCAATACTAACCCATGTAGGAAGATGAACTCAAACTACTAGTGGTGCACCCAACTCTTGATGAACTACATCAACCTTGAGCATCCAACACAAGTTCGACTGCATGATCAAGATCGACACCACAACCCAAGGTATGCCATTCCATCTTAGAGAAGCTTTCCCCAAGTCATGAGCCAAAGCAACTCAACAAGATGTGAATACATCAAAATGCTTGAACGAAAAATGGTAACCCCATTTTGAGCTTAAACGATGAGTATGACCTACGATCAAGTGCTATCACTTGACTCCTCAGTAAATATACTCTAACGTAGGTGACTTTGTCGCCGACCCCTTCTAGGCGAAGTTCTCTTGTGTTCCTTTGCTCATTTGATTTGTGTTCATGCATATGTTTCTTGCTAATTTGTCTCCCTCTAAAAAACTTTATCTAGATTTCTTTTCTGTCTTTATTCTGTGTTTAATTCATTGCAAATCTTTCTGCCATTTCCTTGCAAATTCTTGTGAGATTTCATTTGCCAAGTGAGCTGAGTTGACAAAATCTTTACTCTTTGTTGAACTCGGTCCCTCCGATTCAAACCTATCGGCTAGACCGAAATACAAGATCTCCTTGTGAATAGTTCATCGGTACAACCGACATGGATTAACTCGGTCGCACCGATAAGTACCTGATGACCCACAAGTACAGGGGATCAATCGTAGTCCTTTCGATAAGTAAGAGTGTTGAATCTAACGAGGAGCAGACGGAAATGACAAGTGGTTCTCAGCAAGGTATTTTCTGCAAGCACTGAAATAGTCGGTAACAAGTAGTTTGATAGCAAGATAATTTGTAACGAGCAAGTAACGGTATTGGTAAATAATGTGAAGCAAGGTAGCCCAATCTTTTGTGGCAAAGAACAGGCCAAAACGGCCTCTTATGATAAGCAAAGTGTTCTTGAGGGTACACGGGAATTTCATCATACCACTTTCATCATGTTGGCTTGATTCATGTTCGTTACTTTGATAATTTGATATGTTGGTGGACCAGTGCTTAGGTGCTGTTCTTACTTGAACAAACCTCCTATTTATTATTAACCCCCTCGCAAGCATCCGCAACTATGAGAAAAGTATTAAGATAAAATCTACCATAGAATTAAACTTTTGGATCCAAATCAGTCCCTTATGAAATAGCGCATAAACTAGGGTTTAAGGTTCTGTCACTCTAGCAACCCATCATCTAATAACTGCTCCACAATGCATCCCCTTAGGCCCAAATATGGTGAAGTCCCATGTAGTCGATGTTCACAGGACACCACTAAGGGAATCACAACATACATATCATCAAAATATCGAACACATATCAAGTTCACATGATTACTTGCAACATGATTTCTCCCGTGTTCTCAAGAACAAAAGTAGGTACTCACAAATAATAATCATGCTCAAGATCAGAGGGGTATTAAATAGCATAATGGATCTGAACATATAATCTTCCACTAAATAAACCATATAGTAATCAACTACAAGATGTAATCAACACTACTAGTCACCCACAAGCACCAATCTAAGGTTCCGGTACAAAGACTGAACACAAGACATGAACTAGGATTTGAGAGGAGATGGTGCTGTTGAAGATGTTAATGGAGATGGCCCTCCCAAATATGGGAGAGTTGCTGGTGATGATGATGGTGATGATTTCCCCCTCCGGGATGGAAGTTCCCCCAGCGGAATCACTCCGCCGGAGGGCAAAAGTGCTCCTGCCCAAGTTTCGCCTCGAGACGATGGTGCTTCATCCCGAAAGTCCTCTCCTTATTTTTTCTAGGTCAAAATGACTTATATACCATAAGAGGGGCACCAGAGGTGGGTGGAGGAGGGCACAACCCACCAGGACGTGCCTAGGATCCCTACCGCGCCCAGGTGGGTTGTGCCCACCTAGTGGCCCCCTCTGGTGGTTATTTGATCCAATATTCTTCATATATTCCAAAAGAATTATCCTTTATTTTTCAGCTCATTTGGAGATGTGCAAAACAGGTAACTCTGATGTAGCTTTTCCAGGTCCAGAATTCCAGCTGCCGGTATTCTCCCTCGTTGTGTAAACCTTGCATATTATGAGAGAAAAGGCATTATAATTACTCCCAAAAGCATTATTATGCATAAAAACTTTATAAATAATAGTAGGAAAACATGATGCAAAATGGACGTATCGGTACCTTCTGTGACTCTATCATTCTGGAGCCACCGATGGAAAATGCATCGGCGTCACCGATTTCAACTCTGAGAAAATGTTTTGGCATTTCTTACTATCTATTTTCTTCAGCTCCACTCAATGATTCTTTCCTCTATAAGCATCATGAAGTACCTACTACTTTGTAGTGTCTCTCAAGGACCACACCTACTTGACTCATGCTCCAGAAGTGCCCTTCTTGGAAATTAATGTCAAAGGAGGAGAGAGAGAGAGCACACCAAAGCTTATCATATGAGCACATCTAAGCTCTTCCAGATGCTTGGCAACAAAGAGGAGAGAAGTCACATGTCTTTAAGAGGGGAAAGACATGTCAACATGTTTGATCTTAGCTATTGCTATTAAAAATCCTTGTTTCTCTGATTTTAGTTGATATTACCCTATTTTGTGATCTCATTTTATCTCACCCTACCCTACCTTCTCCCATTATCCAATATCATATTCAGGGGGAGAAAAGAGTCCAAGTTTAAGGGGAGAAAAATCTTTGGAATTCATTGCACATCTTTAAATCTTTGGGGACATGTCTATATCTAAAGGAAGTACTAAGTACTCACCCATTACATGTCATCCCAGTCTTGGTATCTTTGTGGTTTTCTGAAATTGCTTTATTAGGAGTGTTCTTGTGTTATCTAACCCTGTTTTCTCAAGTCCACTCTTTCCAAAGTCAGCTCAAGACCACAAGGTAAGTATATGCATCACACTCATGTGCATGATGATCTCTTGCTGATGTACATATTGTTTGCAAGAGGGATTCATAAACATGGAGGTACACTTCTTAACCACATCATTTGCTTGGATGCATATTGCCAAGATACATGTAACTCTGTGCTTGCTCTGTCATGACTATGCATTCACATGTTCTTATATTCTATCTTCACATGATTGCATACATGCAGGGGGAGCTTATGCATGTTACATGTCTCTCCAAAGCTTTACTTATGCCCTTTATATCTTTTACCTAAAGCTTTGATGTATGTTGTCGTCAATTACCAAAAAGGGGGAGATTGAAAGCACAAGTGCTCCCTAGGTGATTTTGGTAATTAATGTCAACATATCTCTTGCTAGACTAATGCTTTTATCTAGTGTATTTCACACAAGTTCAACAATGGCATGGTAAGGATAAGAGGATGTGGAACCCCTTCAAGGTGTCAAGGACATGCATTGGCTAAAACTTAAGACTATTCATTTCTATTTTAGTGATCCAAGATCACATTGAGTCCATAGGAAAGCCAATACTATTAAAAGGGGATGAGGTGTTGCTTAATGGTCTACTTGCTCTAAATGCTTAGTGATATTGCTCCAAAGCCATCAACCACTTTCTCATTCCAAATATGTCCAAAACCCAAAGTCAAACTCGGCCCACCAATATCTCCTATCCGGCGTCACCGAGTTCATATGACATAGCCACTGCCAGAAACCCTAACAGTTTGGTCATACCGATACAGATCTCGGTCTCACCGAGATGACCTTGCAAACTCTCTGTTGGCTGTTGCAATTATTTCGGTCTCACCGAAATTATGACCGGTCACACCGAGTTGGCTTGACATCTTCTCTGTTGCCCTATTGCTTCACTTTGGTCTCACCGATTTGATGCAATCTGTGCCACCGAGTTTATGTTTTCCCTAAGTCCTAGCACATCGGTCCCACCGAGATTCCTAACGTTCACATTTTGAATTGAATCGGTCTCACCGAGTTCTTATATTCGGTCCGACCGAGTTGGGTCAAATGTGTGTAGCGGTTGGATTTTATGTGGAGGCTATATATACCCCCACCCCATTCTCCATATGGGAGAGAGCCATCAGAACATGCCTACACTTCCAGCATTCATTTTCTAAGAAAGAACCACCTACTCATGTGTTGAGATCAAGATATACCAATCCTACCACAAGAATCTTGATTTCTAGCCTTCCCCAAGTTGCTTTCCACTCAAATCATCTTTTCGCCATATCCAATTCTGTGAGAGAGAGTTGAGTGTTGGGTAGTCTAACATTTGAAGCACAAGAGTAAGGAGTTCATCATCAACACAACATCTATTACCTTTTGGAGAGTGGTGTCTCCTGATTGGTTAGGTGTCGCTTGGGAGCCTCCGACAAGATTGTGGAGTTGAACCAAGAAGTTTGTAAGGGCAAGGAGATCGCCTACGTGAATATCTACCCGAGTGAGGCAAGTCCTTAGTGGGCGATGGCCATGGTGGGATAAACAAGGTTGATTCTTTGTGCACCCTTCATGGGTGGAGCCCTCCGTGGACTCGCACAACCGTTACCATTCGTGGGTTGAAGTCTCCATCAACGTGGATGTACGATAGCACCACCTATCGGAACCACGCCAAAAATCTCTGTGTCTTCATTGCTTTTGCACACTCTAATCCCATCCCTTTACTTTCTTGCAATTAGCATGCTTTACTCTTTCCGCTGCTCATACTCTTCTCATGTGACACGTCTCCAACGTATCTATAATTTTTTATTGTTCCATGCTATTATGTTATCTGTTTTGGATGTTTTATATGCATTAATATGCTATTTTATATTATTTTTGGGACTAACCTATTAATCTAGAGCCCAGTGCCAGTTCTTGTTTTTTCCCTGTTTTTGAGTTTCGCAGAAAAGGAATACCAAACGGAGTCCAAACGGAATAAAACCTTCGCGATGATTTTTCTTGGACCAGAAGACAACCAGGAGACTTGGAGATGAAGTCGGAGGAGCCACGAGGCGGCCACAAGGACGGAGGGCACGCCCAGGGGGTAGGGCGCGCCCCCACCCTTGTGGGCCCCTCGTGCACCTCCTAACCTAATTCTTTTGCCTATATATTCCCATATATCCCCAAACCAACATAGGCATCCACGAAAACACTTTTCCACCGCCGCAACCTTCTGTACCCGTTAGATCCCATCTAGGGACCTTTTCCAAGACCTCACGGAGGGGATTTGATCATGGAGGGCTTCTACATCAACTCTATTGCCCTTCCAATGAAGCGTGAGTAGTTTACCATAGACCTACGTGTCCATGGCTAGTAGCTAGATGGCTTCTTCTCTCTCTTTGCTTCTCAATACCATGGTCTTCTCGATGTTCTTGGAGATCTATTCGATGTAATACTTTTTTGCGGTGTGTTTGCCGAGATCCGATGAATTGTGGATTTATGATCAGCTTATCTATGAATATTATTCGAATCTTCTCTGAATTCTTTTGTGCATGATTTGATATCTTTGTAATTCTCTTCAAACTATCGGTTTGGTTTGGCCAACTAGATTGGTTTTTCTTGCAATGGGAGAAGTGCTTAGCTTTGGGTTCAATCTTGCGGTGTCCTTTCCCAAAGGATGCTAGGAGCGATGAAGGCACGTATTGTATTGTTGGCATCGAGGATAAAAAGATGGGGTTTTCATCATATTGCTTGATTTAATTCCTCTACATCATGTCATCTTCCTTAATGCATTACTCCGTTCTTTATGAACTTAATACTCTAGATGCATGCTGGATAGCGGTCGATGTGTGGAGTAAGAGTAGTAGATGCAGAATCGTTTGGTCTACTTGACACGGGTGTGATGCCCATATTAATGATCATTGACTTAGATATCGTCATAACTTTGCGCTTTCCTATCAATTGCTCGACAGTAATTTGTTCACCCACCATATTATTTTTTATCTTGAGAGAAGCCTCTAGTGAAACCTATGGCCCCCGGGTCTATTTTCCATCATATAAGTTCCTGATCTACTATTTTTCAACCTTTTACTTTCCGATCTATAAACCCAAAAAACCAAAAATATTTACTTTACCATTTGTTTACTTTTATCTATCTCTATCAGATCTCACTTTTGCGAGTAACCGTGAAGGGATTGACAACCCCTTTATCGCATTGGGTGCAAGTTGTTTGATTGTTTGTGCAGGTATTCGGTGACTTCTGCGTTGTCTCCTACTGGATTGATACCTTGGTTCTCAAACTGAGGGAAATATTTATCTCTCCTTTGCAGCATCACCCTTTCCTCTTCAAGGGAAAAACCAATGCGAGCTCAAGATGTAGCAGGAAGAATTTCTGGCGCCGTTGCCAGGGAGATCTATGTCAAGTCAAGACATACCAAGTACCCATCATAAGCTCTCAACTCTTGCATTACATTATCCGACATTCGCCTCTCATTTTCATCTCCTCCACTTCTAAAACAATTTTTGAAAAGATTTGCCTTTTCTTCGCCCCTCTTCGGTTCGTCTTCTTCGTTTGCTTTTTGTTTGCTTATGTGTTAAGATCGTTCGTCTTGCCTTCATGGCTAGTCCTGCCATAATTGTTAGCACTCCCGATAATGAAGTCCTCAATTTTAAACAAAGGAAGGGTGAAAACTTAAAAGATGCTTGGTATAGAATTTGCAATGCTCAAAATAGATCTACTTGAAAGCAATCTTGTAGCGACCCGACCCGAATGGATCAAGTCTCTGTGCTTTCGTGTCATCCCTGGATCGGTATGCTGAAACACACAGTACTCGAAGGATTTATAACAGAGGTAAATCACATGTATAAAGTAACGTAAATACTATTACCTCAATCCAAATATATAGCGGAAGCAACAAGGTTGTGGATTCCCATCAACACCAACGGCAAAGTTGAGTATAGGAAATCGTAACCCTAACGTATCACTTACTCGTCGTTCTAAAATTCTGCAACATGAAAAGTTGCAGCCCGAAAACGGGTCAGCACATGGAATATGCTGGCAATGTAACACATAGAGAGTAATGAAAGAATAGGCTATACTACATGCATATATGGCTGGTGGAAAGCTCTATGGTTACAGTTTTTGCAAAAAGCCAATTTTTCCCTACTTCAAAGGAATAAATTTATTTAACTATCATGGTGGTTGTTGAACATTGAGAATGGTTGACAGCATCCTCAATCCCAATTAAAAGTACTCATTAAACCCAAACAAATTATATTAAGTAACGTGATGAGATCAACAGGATATCCGGTACTAGATACTCAAAATTGTCCATGACCGGGACACGGCTAATCATGATTAGTTTATACACTCTGCAGAGGTTTGCGCACTTTTCCCCACAAGACTCGATCGCCTCCGTTTGGTTTCTCGCACTACATGGTGTTTGAGAAACGGATGACCGAGACATAGTCTTTCAGAAGCGCTAGCACCTTACATGTGGGTAGACCGTACCAACCTACATCCCCTACATCTGCTAGTCTGCCCGTAAGAGTTCGCACAACTTACTCAGCTACGCCAGAGCCCATAATGGCTTGTGGCTGCACACGGAAGTTTCTAGTTTGAATAATCTCATGATCCCTTTGGGCCTGGGTGGCGGTCCGAAGAAATACAGTAAATCCTGTCTACCTGTGTGCCTTGACAGCAAGTCCTGAATAGCCAGTGCCTCAATCCACCCGATGTGTGTTTAAGTTGCCGCCTTTAGATAAACCATTAATTATCAATCTCACATCTGTCATGGATATTCACTCAAACCCAAATCCACGTCTACGAGCATAGCATGGCGTAATAAGCAAACGTAGAAGTAACTCCCAAGGTTTCATAAGTAAAACACGTAATAGGTACTACCTCAATCTACTTCCCATCCCACAATTTAATTAGATCCTAATCATGCAAGTGTTTGAGGA
This sequence comes from Aegilops bicornis, assembly GCA_021605145.1. NCBI lineage: Eukaryota > Viridiplantae > Streptophyta > Magnoliopsida > Poales > Poaceae > Aegilops > Aegilops bicornis. Next base: position 512,009,655 of record CM038675.1, on the reverse strand, counting down.
ATAGATCTAATGCATAAAACTGGGTATGAGAAGAGTATGATCAAAGTGTTACTTGCCCGCAAAGTTGATGAAGATGATTCGCACTCAAAACTCTTGATAGTTCTACTCGTCACACTCCGGTCAATCTATCGTAATCAAGCAATAGTAACCACACATAAGCAATCACTCAAAAGATCGGAAGGATCGAAGAAACACTCCGGAAAACGTCAAAACCAAATCTAATAACTCTTGCAGCATAAAACAATTTCTAACAGTACCAAAACTATGTGTATTTGGCCTTATCAGAAAGTTTAGGTCAAGATCTTCGATTTGCAAAAAGAATCAACTAAATCGGAGTTACGAAACTCAAGTTATGATCAAACGAAGTTCAAATACAAATCTGTTTGAAATCAAATTTTAAAACTTTGAAAAACATGTTTGAGTTGTATTACTGGATAGAGGAGATCGTAACGAAGAAGTGGGCGTTGGTTTCGTTGGATTCCGACTTACGAGTAAAAAGTTATGAACGTTTGAAGATTAGGGACTACGGATAGGTCCATGACGGAAATTAAAAATAAAAAAAAAATCTATCGAGCGAACGCTCGCTAAACAAAACCGGAAAGAAAAACCGGCGAGAAAACCGATCTAGGGTTTTGGAAAGAAAACCGAAACGAAAAACCGATCTAGAAAACGGAACGGAAACCGATCTAGAAAACGGAACGGAAACCGATCTATAAAACCGATCTAGAAAACGTGACGCGGCGCGGGGCTAGTACCTCGAAGAGGCGAGTGGCTCCGGCGGTGGCGGCATAGGGCGGCGGCGGCGGCAAGTGGCGGCGGCGGCGTGAGGCGGCGGCGAGGGCGGCGGGCATGTGGGCGGGCGCGGCGGTGGCATCACTGCTTGTGGAGGAGAGGAGAGGAGAGGAGAGTTGATTTGATGTGTTGGAGGGGGGGGGGTGCTTGGGTATTTATATTGGGGAGGGGAGGGGTTTTGCTTGGGGTAGGGGACAAGAAATAGATTAGGATTAGGAATCCTAGGAATAAAAAACGTTATAACAAAAACGGGATCAAATCCTACTAGGAATCGTAAAAGAATAGGAAACTTGGGGCTCCTGGCTCCCCTAGGTGCGTAAGGCAGCGTGGCTTGGCCTTCGCCGGCCGATGGTTTTAGGCGGCTTGGGCCTTTGGCCCAAGCTGTAGCTTTTTTTTAACAAAATTTTCAGAGAACTTAAAAAACAAAATGACTAAAACTTTTATATAGGCATATAATATATCAAAATTTGCAGAAAAGATTTTCTACAACATGGACATTATTTTAGCTTCAAATAAAATATACACAAATTCAAATAAAACAAACAGTGCTTCAGCTCTAATAAAATCCAAGAAAAATTATTTTGAAAATACCAAAATGATTTCAAATTAATTTCTCTCAATTTTCTGATGTAGGGAATCATGTTACCCTATTTTCATATATTTTATTTTTGGAGGAAAATAATTTGAATAAAACTCAAATAACTCCAATTGAAAATAATTCAAAGGAACTTTGAATTTAATTCCTTGAAACTCCCAACTCATATTTCATATGTTTTGAAGAAGTCATTTTATCTTCGCTCGTGAAAATCATCGAGTTGCATAAAGTTTCAGAATTGGAAATGTTTTCCAAATGAAATTCAAATATTTTCAACACCCCTTGTCATTTAAATAAATGGAAGAAGTCATGTCATCTTCTCTCCAGGGTTTTGTGATGAATTTTTTTTTGAATTCCCGAAGTTCATAAAAGCAAAATGAAAGTTTGGGAAAGTCCTTTTATTCCCTCTCATTTAACTTTCAAAAGTTTCGAATTCACTCACTTTCACCAATCAATCAAACAATCAATCAAATCTATCTATTTGTTTATAACATTCCAAAATTTAGAATTTTGGGATGTTACAAACTACCCTTAAAATGAATCTCGTCCTCGAGATTCGGAGAGGCTAGCAAGAAATAGGTTAGGGTTTGGGGTCTTCTCAAAATCCATCGCCGTCTCCGGTCTCGGTGCTACCACCCTTAAAAGCATTGTTAAGGTTCCATCAAAACTCGACATCGCATCCTTATTGCTTGTGATTGTCGGTCTTCTCGTATATTAAGGATAATTCCTTCTCTGGCTCTTCCGGTAGTGGCATAACCTTTTCCTCAATTCCTTTGTTCTTTCCTCTTGGTAAGGTTATCCCGAAATTGGGTCTTCTTAGCTGACGGGTCTGGCGCCAATTCTAAACAAATATCGGTATCTCATGGTGGTCAACGATTTATGGTTTTCTCCTGCAGAAAACGATCTGGGTTGAACCTCACCGTATGACCTACGGTTGGCAACAGCTGCCGTGTACAAGGGGAAAAGAAATACCTATACCGTTCTAAGGTTTAAACAAGGTTTAATATAAATCGTCTTGCAACTATAGGTAAGTCACTCAGATTTACTATCCCATATAGCAAAGCGAATAATAAGAGTAAGTCGGTATGGTGATCAATCCATCCCGCACCCAAATCATTACCTTTGTACATGGTTTAGCGAATCTCGCATTCTAACACTCGGTCATCCTCACAAGCATTGCAGAATTTCTCTTGTCGACGAACCAAGTCCGGAAAATCCATTGATTCTGCAAGCCAAACAAACATCTATCGTTCCTTAACAACTCACAGGATTTGCGTAAACTCCTATAGAGTCGTCGGTTGATACAAGTCGTAACTTCTTCCGTGGTTTTTCCTTGACAAGAATGTGCTTGCTTCTTGGCAGGTCCCTGGGCCCGTGGGTTATAGCCCATCTCATCACTTGCAATCCTTGAACACATCCTCGGGCAACCGATCGTTATCCCAACATCCAACTCCCCGCATACTTAAATCCATCCAATTGTACTGTCTCTTTTCCTTATATTTGCACCAAACTAAGACGTGATTACTCGGACTCATCATGGAATTTCCATTGATCCATATTTCCAACATCATACCTCCTTTATATCCAATAACACTTCATCTCTTCATCCTCGTGGGATGTCCCACATACCGTGATAAACTTATACTTATGAAATCCATACTCCACTTCGTGGAACATCATTATCCTTTCCAGGGTCGAGCGTCCTTACAGGGGAATATTGGCCATCTCTGCATGGCACTTCTTCAACTGGGAAACGTGAAACACGTCATGAACTCCTGACAGTTCTTCGGGTGACTCCAACTTGTTGGTAACTTCTCCCATACTCTCCAAAACTCGGTATGGTCCTACAAATCTAGGCTAACTTTCCCTTAACTCCAAATCGTTTAACTCCTCGCAGAGCTGGCACACAAAGATATGCTCTGTCTCCGGTTTCATAGACTATCTCCTTGCGTTTTTGAGTCTGCATAACTCTTCTACCTGGACTGAGCTACCTTCAGTCTATATCGAATCAACTTAACATTCTCTTCTGACTCCTTGATCCTATTTGGTCCAAACAACTGACGGTCTCCAACTTCATCCCACATCAACGGTGTCTGGCTCCTTCTCCCATACAAAGCTTCAAAAAGGGGCCATCTTCAAACTGACTTGGTAGTTGTTGTTGAATGAGAAACTCCACGTAATGTAAATTATCATCCCTACTAGATCCATAATCTAGCGCATACGCTCTCAACATGTCCTCCGTAATCTGATTTACTCTCTCGGTCTATCCATCTGTATGCGGATGAAAGGCTGTCTTGAACTCTAGCCTAGTACCTAAAAGTCCGTGCGGCTGATTCCAAAACTTTGAGGTAAACTGTGTTCCTCTATGATGGTCCTCGGAACTCCATGCAGACATACGATCCTTGTCCAATATATCTTGGCCAACTTCTTTTCGTATTTCACCGATAAAGTGAGCCACTTTGGTCAAGCGAGTCAACTACTACCCGAGATAGAATCGTATCCCAATCGGGTTCGGGAAATCCGGAAATGAAGTCATGCCAAGCTTATCCCACTTCCATTCGGTATCGGCATAGGCTGTAGTAATCCTGCTGGCTTCGATGCTCGCTTTTACTTTCTCTCGCATGCATCACTTACGACTACATACTCCATAATATCCTTCTTCATACCACCACCGTAAACACTCCTTCAAATCCAAATACATCTTGGTGTTTCCAGTGTCGAATCAAGTATGGTGAGTCATGAGCCTCCAAGTATTAACTTCGATCTTTGCATTATTGGGTACATGTACACCGCCCTCAAACCATAAGGTGTCGTGCTCATCCTTACGAAAACCTTTGGCCTTTCCTTTGCTCATCCTCTCTTTTACCTCAGCAATCTCTTTGTCATCCTTCCGAGCTTCACGGATCTTTTCCAACAATGTAAACCGAACTTCCATTATCGCAACGAAACCTTTGGGAACAATCTCCAATCGAAGTTCCTGAAAAATTCTCGGCTAACTCCTTTGGTAATCCTCGCTTATGAGGGTATTCATCCTTGTTTTCTTTATGGTTGTATCCTATTTCTCCACAAGGCTTGCACGCACAAGGTTTCTTCATATCCTTTCCATAAGGCTTCAACTTCTGGGTCACAAACCGAGACTTTAGCAAAGTCAACTTAAATTCTTTCCAAGTGGTTACTCCTTGCAATCCATTGATGGTTTGGTACATCCTCCACCAAATAGCAGCACCTCTTTCAAAGCACTGAAAAGCATATTGGGTCATATCTTTTCTGACTATCGGGTTATTCTCCATTTGATCCTCCATGTTACGAATCCATTGGTGCATCTCCAATTGACTCATCGGTCCAGAAAATATAAGCTCATCTCCATTCATCCTCTATCGGGTCCATGGGTTTGGGGTGGGATAAGAGAGATCGAGAGGGATACACACAAGACAAACAAAAGTTTTGAAAAGACAGATTTTATTGTGGCTGTCGGAAAAACATCAAACAAATGACAGCTCACAATCGTCGCATCTAACGTAGGTATGTAACAGGGGTTTGGTCTTCTAAAGGTCAAATGAATCTTCAAAGTAATCAAACTCTTCCAATCTTGATCATGTCTCCGATGGCTCCTGCTGATCATGCTTGTCCTTCTCAAGTTCTTTTGCCAGATCATCTCTGTTGACGTGAAGTCTCTCGCGACGTCCTTTAATATTTCTGGAGTGGCATTCCAAACTTCTGACTTCAACTTCCTTGACATGAACCATGATCCTACTGTCCTTCAGTTCCTGACAAATCTTTGATGTCTCAAGGTTTGGCTCCTCCAGCTTGGCTACTTTCAGCTTCTGGTTCCAAGTGCTTCACGAATTTGCCTCCTTGTCAAATTTAGCTTCTTGTGGGTCCATCTTAACTTTCTGATGTAACACTCCAGATCCAATACACCTTGATCTCGGTTGTTGATAACTTCCATGGTCCGTCAAATTCCATAAGCGTAACCTTCCTAGGTCATACAAATCCGAAAATTCTTCAAAGCCTTCAAATTCTCCTAGTCTTCAGAGTCTTCAACAGTTGTAGTTTCCATTTACACGGTAAAATCCTCTTCATTCCAAATGGTCTTAGTTGTCCGATATCTTGTCTCCTTGGAGTGGTCTCATCACCAAATCTTCGAGTGGTCAAAAGGGAAAAGGGTATGGTCTCACTAAAAGGAATATTTGAATAAGCTCGTAAGAGGAGAGGTAAAAGATCTTTTGAAAAAGAAAGTTGTAGAGAAAAATCTTTCCTATGGGCTTGCCATTTTCTAGGGTCACGTCCTACAATCAACATGTGCTCGATACCATCTTGTAGCGACCCGACCGAATGGATCAAGTCTCGTGCTTTCGTGTCATCCTGGATCGGTATCTTTGACACACGATTACTCGAAGGATTTATAACAGAGGTAAATCACATGTATAAAGTAACGTAAATACTATTACCTCAATCCAAATATATAGCGGAAGCAACAAGGTTGTGGATTCCCATCAACACCAACGGCAAAGTTGAGCATAGGAAATCGTAACCCTAACGTATCACTTACTCGTCGTCTGAAAATTCTGCAACATGAAAAGTTGCAGCCCGAAACGGGTCAAGACATGGAATATGCCGGCAATGTAACACATAGAGAGTAATGAAAGAATAGGCTATACTACATGCATATATGGCTGGTGGAAAAGCTCTACGGTTACAGTTTTGCATAAAGCCAGTTTTTCCCTACTTCAAAGGAATAAATTTATTTAACTATCATGGTGGTTGTTGAACATTGAGAATGGTTGACAGCATCCTCAATCCCAATTAAAAGTACTCATTAAACCCAAACAAATTATATTAAGTAACGTGATGAGATCAACAGGATATCCAGGTACTAGATACTCAAAATTGTCCATGACCGGGGACACGGCTAATCATGATTAGTTTATACACTCTGCAGAGGTTTGCGCACTTTTCCCCACAAGACTCGATCGCCTCCGTTTGGTTTCTCGCACTACATGGTGTTTGAGAAACGGATGACCGAGACATAGTCTTTTCGCGCTAGCACCTTACATGTGGGTAGACCGTACCAACCTACATCCCCTACATCTGCTAGTCTGCCCAGTAAGAGTTCGCACAACTTACTCAGCCACGCCAGAGCCCATAATGGCTTGTGGCTGCACACGGAAGTTTCTAGTTTGAATAATCTCATGATCCCTTTGGGCCTGGGTGGCGGTCCGAAGAAATACAGGCAAATCCTGTCTACCTGTGTGCCTTGACAGCAAGTCCTGGAATAGCCAGTGCCTCAATCCACCCAGATGTGTGTTTAAGTTGCCGCCTTAGATAAACCATTAATTATCAATCTCACATCTGTCATGGATATTCACTCAAACCCAAATCCACGTCTACGAGCATAGCATGGCATAATAAGCAAACGTAGAAGTAACTCCCAAGGTTTCATAAGTAAAACAGGTAATAGGTACTACCTCAATCTACTTCCCATCCCACAATTTAATTAGATCCTAATCATGCAAGTGTTTGAGGAATAGATCTAATGCATAAAAACTGGGTATGAGAAGAGTATGATCAAAGTGTTACTTGCACGCAAAGTTGATGAAGATGATTCGCACTCAAAACTCTTGATAGTTCTACTCGTCACACTCCGGTCAATCTATCGTAATCAAGCAATAGTAACCACACATAAGCAATCACTCAAAAGATCGGAAGGATCAAGAAACACTTCGAAAAGCGTCAAAACCAAATCTAATAACTCTTGCAGCATAAAACAATTTCTAACAGTACCAAAACTATGTGTATTTGGCCTTATCAGAAAGTTTAGGTCAAGAGCTTCGATTTGCAAAAAGAATCAACTAAATCGGAGTTCTGAAACTCAAGTTATGATCAAACGAAGTTCAAATACAAATCTGTTTGAAATCAAATTTTAAAACTTTGAAAAACATGTTTGAGTTGTATTACTGGATAGAGGAGATCGTAACGAAGAAGTGGGCGTTGGTTTCGTTGGATTCCGACTTACGAGTAAAAAGTTATGAACGTTTGAAGATTAGGGACTACGGATAGGTCCATGACGGAAATTAAAAATAAAAAGAAAAATCTATCGAGCGAACGCTCGCTAAACAAAACCGGAAAGAAAAACCGGCGAGAAAACCGATCTAGGGTTTTGGAAAGAAAACCGAAACAAAAAACCGATCTAGAAAACGGAACGGAAACCGAGCTAGAAAACGGAACTGAAACCGATCTATAAAACCGATCTAGAAAACGTGGCCTTGAGGCTAGTACCTCAAGAGGCGAGGGGCTCGGCGGTGGCGGCATAGGGCGGCGGCGGCAAGTGGCGGCGGCGCAAGGCTGGTGAGGCGGCGGCGGCGAGGGCGGCTATGTGGGCGGCGGCGCGGCTGGTGGCTCTGTCTTGCTTCTTTGTGGAGGAGAGGAGAGGAGAGGAGAGTTGATTTGATGTGTTGGAGGGGGTGCTTGGGTATTTATATTGGGGAGGGAGGGTTTTGCTTGGGGTAGGGGACAAGAAATAGATTAGGATTAGGAATCCTAGGAATAAAAAACGGAATAACAAAAACGGGATCAAATCCTACTAGGAATCGTAAAAGAATAGGAAACTTGGGGCTCCTGGCTCCCCTAGGTGCGTGCGTGCGTGCGTGGCTTGGCCTTCGGCCGGCCGATGGCTCCTAGGCGGCTTGGGCCTTTGGCCCAAGGCGCTGTAGCTTTTTTTTTAACAAAATTTTCAGAGAACTTAAAAAAAACAAAATGACTAAAACTTTTATATTGGCATATAATATATCAAAATTTGCAGAAAAAGATTTTCTACAACATGGACATTATTTTAGCTTCAAATAAAATATACACAAATTCAAATAAAACAAACAGTGCTTCAGCTCTAATAAAATCCAAGAAAAATTATTTTGAAAATACCAAAATGATTTCAAATTAATTTCTCTCCAATTTTCTGATGTAGGGAATCATGTTACCCTATTTTCATATATTTTATTTTTGGAGGAAAATAATTTGAATAAAACTCAAATAACTCCAATTGAAAATAATTCAAAGGAACTTTGAATTTAATTCCTTGAAACTCCCAACTCATATTTCATATGTTTTGAAGAAGTCATTTTATCTTATTTCGTGAAAATCATCGAGTTGCATAAAGTTTCAGAATTGGAAATGTTTTCCAAATGAAATTCAAATATTTTCAACACCTTGTCATTTAAATAAATGGAAGAAGTCATGTCATCTTCTCTCCAGGGTTTTGTGATGAATTTTTTTTTGAATTCCCGAAGTTCATAAAAGCAAAATGAAAGTTTGGGAAAGTCCTTTTATTCCCTCTCATTTAACTTTCAAAAGTTTCGAATTCACTCACTTTCAGTCAATCAATCAAACAATCAATCAAATCTATCTATTTGTTTATAACATTCCAAAATTTAGAATTTTGGGATGTTACAAATCTACTGTCGTTCTTCTTCGCAATTTTTATGTGGGTGTTACTCCTTGGAATAGATATGTTCTAGATACCACTACTGGAGGGAATTTCTTGGGGAGCCATACTTTTGATTCTTACAATGCCATGATAGATATGTTAGGCCCACCATCTCTTTTGATCAATGGAACTGTTTTAACCTTGGAACATGTGATGTAAAGGCTTGATATTATTGAGAATAAAATTGCTACCATTGAGTTGATTGAAAATTTGGATAAAAAGATTCATAATCAGGTTACTCAATATGGATCTAAATTAGGAGTTACCTTAAAGAATCTTAGAGAAAAGGAACCCATAGTTAATGAAAAGATAGATCAAGATTCTACTAGAATTGGCAAACTAGAGGATATTATTACCAACTTGGGTTCCGCTTTTTCCTCCGTTAAAACTACTCAAAATCTTCCTCCTACTAAGACTGCCAAGTTTATTTATGTTCCTAAGAATAAGGGTGAATCTTCTAGTAAAGAAAATGAAGATGTCAAAACAATAAGTATTCACCCCAATTTTTTCAATATTACAAAGGAACCAATTGCCACAAGTGAATTTTTGATTTCCTGCCTAGGAGTTTGATCATTGATAAAACCAAAGAATCTCCTAAGGGTTACAAGTGTACAATTGAATAATTGCATGCCAAAGATGACAATACCTAGATCTATTCAAGTGTTATGCCTAGCTAAGGGCGTTAAACAATACCGCTTGTTAGGAGGCAACTGTTGGGAAACACAGTAATTTAAAAAAATCATACGCACACGCAAGATCTATCATGGTGATGCATAGCAACGAGAGGGGAGAGTGTAGTCCACGTACCCTCGTAGACCGTAAGCGGAAGCGTTATGCCAATGCGGTTGATGTAGTCATACGTCTTCACAATCCGATCGATCCGAAAGTACGACACCTCCACGATCTGCACATGTTCGGCTCGGTGACGTCCCACGAACTCTCGATCCGGCTGAGTGTCGAGGGAGAGCTTCGTCAGCACGACGGCGTGATGACGATGATGAAGAAGTTACCGACGCAGGGCGTCTCCTAAGCACTACACCGGTATGAACGAGGTGGAATCTGTGGAGGGGGGCACCGCACATGGCTAAGACAACTGTCAACTTGTGTGTCTATGGGTTGCCCCCTCCCCCGTATATAAAGGAGTGGAGGAGGGGGAGGGTAGGCCCTCTATGGAGTGCCCTGGGAGGAGTCCTACTCCCACCGGGAGTAGGATTCCCCCCTTTTCCCTAGTTGGAGTAGGAGAGAAGGAAGGAGGAGAGAGGGAAAAGGAAAGCCCCCCCCCCCCTTCCCTAGTCCAATTCGGACCCAAGGGGAAGGGGGCATGCGGCCTGCCCTGGCCGCCCCTCTCTCTCTCTCTCTCTCTCTCTCTCTCCACTAAAGCCCATTAGGGCCCATATACTCCTGGGGGGTACTGGTAACCCCTGGTACGGTAAATGACCGAACTCACCCGGATCCATTCCGATGTCCAAACATAGTCATCCAATATATCGATCTTTATGTCTCGGCCATTTAGAGACTCCTCGTCATGTCCATGATCATATCCGGGACACCGAACAACCTTCGGTACATCAAAACACATAAACTCATAATACCGATCGTCACCGAACATTAAGCGTGCGGACCCTACGGGTTCGAGAACTATGTAGACATGACCGAGACTCGTCTCCGGTCAATAACCAATAGCGGAACCTGGATGCTCATATTGGTTCCTACATATTCTATGAAGATCTTTATCGGTCAAACCGCACAACAACATACGTAGTTCCCTTTGTCATCGGTATGTTACTTGCCCGAGATTCGATCGTCAGTATCTCAATACATAGTTCAATCTCGGTACCAGCAAGTCTCTTTACTCGTTCCGTAATGCATCATCCCGCAACTAACTCATTAGTCACAATACTTGCAAGGCTTATAGTGATGTGCATTACCGAGAGGGCCCAGAGATACCTCTCCGATACTCGGAGTGACAAATCCTAATCTTGATCTATGCTAACTCAACAAACACCATCGCAGACACTCGTAGAGCATCTTTATAATCACCCAGTTACGTTGTGATGTTTGATAGCACACTAAGTGTTCCTCTGGTATTCGGGAGTTGCATAATCTCATAGTCATAGTAACGTGTATAAGTTATGAAGAAAGCAATAGCAACAAACTAAATGATCATCGTGCTAAGCTAACGGATGGGTCAAGTCAATCACATCATTCTCTAATGATGTGATCCCGTTTTATCAAATGACAACTCTTTGTCCATGGCTAGGAAACTTAATGATCTTTGATTAACGAGCTAGTCAAGTAGAGGCATACTAGTGACACTCTGTTTGTCTATGTATTCACACATGTACTAAGTTTCTAGTTAATACAATTCTAGCATGAATTATAAACATTTATCATGATATAAGGAAATATAAATAACAACTTTATTATTGCCTCTAGGGCATATTTCCTTCAGTCTCCCACTTGCACTAGAGTCAATAATGATTACATTGTAATGATTCTAACACCCATGGAGTCTTGGTGCTGATCATGTTTTGCTCATGAGAGAGGCTTAGTCAATGGGTCTGCAACATTCATATCCGTATGTATCTTGAAAATCTCTATGTCTCCTTCCTTGACTTGATCGCGGATGGAATTGAAGCGTCTCTTGATGTGCTTGGTTCTCTTGTGAAATCTGGATTCCTTTGCCAAGGCAATTGCACCAGTATTGTCACAAAAGATTTTCATTGGACCCGATGCACTAGGTATGACACCTAGATCGGATATGAACTCCTTCATCCGCACTCCTTCATTTGTTGCTTCCGAAGTAGCTATGTACTCTTGCTTCACACGTAGATCCCGCCATACGCCTCGCTTGGAACTGCACCAACTTACAGCTCCACCATTCAATAAAAATACGTATCCGGTTTGTGACTTAGAGTCATCCGGATCAGTGTCAAAGCTTGCATCGACGTAACCATTTACGACGAGCTCTTTGTCACCTCTGTAAACGAGAAACATATCCTTAGTCCTTTTCAGGTATTTTAGGATATTCTTGACCGCTGTCCAGTGATCCACTCCTGGATTACTTTGGTACCTCCGTGCTAAACTAATAGCAAGGCACACATCAGGTCTGGTACACAACATTGCATACATGATAGAACCTATGGCTAAAGCATAGGGAATGACTTACATTTTCTCTCTATCTTCTACAGTGGTCGGGCATTGGGTTTGACTCAACTTCACACCTTGTAACACAGGCAAGAACCCTTTCTTTGCTTGATCCATTTTGAACTTCTTCGAAACTTTGTCAAGGTATGTGCTTTGTGAAAGTCCAATTAAGTGTCTTGATCTATCTCTATAGATCTTGATGCCCAATATATAAGCATCTTCACCGAGGTCTTTCACTGAAAAATTCTTATTCAAGTATCCTTTTATGCTGTTCAGAAATTCAGTATTATTTTCGATCAACAATATGTCATCCACATATAATATCAGAAATGCTACAGAGCTCCAACTCACTTTCTTGTAAATACAAAGCTTCTCCAAAAGTGCAGATAAATCCATATGCTTTGATCACACTATCAAAGCGTATATTCCAACTCCGAGAGGCTTGCACCAGTCCATAAATGGATCGCTGGAGCTTGCACACTTTGTTAGCACCTTTTAGATCAACAAAACCTTCTGGTTGCATCATATACAACTCTTCTTTAAGATATCCATTAAAGAATGCAGTTTTGACATCCATTTGCCAAATTTCATAATCATAAAATGGGGAAATTGCTAACATGATTCGGACAGACTTAAGCATCGCTATGGGTGAGAAGGTCTCATCGTAGTCAACTCCTTGAACTTGTCGAAAACCTTTTGCAACAAGTCGAGCTTTGTAGACAGTAACATTAACGTCAACGTCAGTCTTCTTCTTGAAGATCCATTTATTCTCTATGGCTTGCCGATCATCGGGCAAGTCAACCAAAGTCCATACTTTGTTCTCATACATGGATCCCATCTCAGATTTCATGACCTCAAGCCATTTTGCGGAATCTGGGCTCATCATCGCTTCCTCATAGTTAGTAGGTTCATCATGGTCAAGTAACATGATGTCTAGAACAGGACTACTGTACCACTCTGGTGCGGATCTTACTCTGGTTGACCTACGAGGTTCGGTAGTAACTTGATCATAAGTTTCATGATCATCATCATTAGCTTCCTCACTTAGTGGTGTAGGAATCACTGGAACTGATTTCTGTGATGAACTACTTTCCAATAAGGGAGTAGGTACTGTTACCTCATCAAGTTCTACTTTCCTCCCACTCACTTCTTTCAAGAGAAACTCCTTGTCTAGAAAGGATCCATTCTTAGCAACAAATATCTTGCCTTCGGATCTGTGATAGAAGGTGTACCCAACAGTTTCCTTTGGGTATCCTATGAAGACACATTTCTCTGATTTGGGTTCGAGCTTATCAGGTTGAAGCTTTTTCACATAAGCATCGCAGCCCCAAACTTTAAGAAACAACAACTTGGGTTTCTTGCCAAACCACAGTTCATAAGGTGTCGTCTCAACGGATTTAGATGGTGCCCTATTTAACGTGAATGCGACCATCTCTAAAGCATAACCCCAAAATGATAGCGGTAAATCAGTGAGAGACATCATAGATCGCACCATATCTAGTAAAGTACAATTACGACGTTCGGACACACCATTACGCTGTGGTGTTCCAGGTGGCGTGAGTTGTGAAACTATTCTGCATTGTTTCAAATGAAGACCAAACTCGTAACTCAAATATTCTCCTCCATGATCAGATCGTAGAAACTTTATTTTCTTGTTACGATGATTTTCCACTTCACTCTGAAATTCTTTGAACTTTTCAAATGTTTCAGACTTATGTTTCATCAAGTATATATACCCGTATCTGCTCAAATCATCTGTGAAGGTAAGAAAATAACGATACCCGCCGCGAGTATCAACACTCATCGGACCGCATACATCAGTATGTATTATTTCCAACAAGTCTGTTGCTCGCTCCATTGTTCCGGAGAACGGAGTCTTAGTCATCTTGCCCATGAGGCATGGTTCGCAAGCATCAAGTGATTCATAATCAAGTGATTCCAAAAGCCCATCAACATGGAGTTTCTTCATGCGCTTTACACCAATATGACCTAAACGGCGATTACACAAATAAGTTGCACTATCATTATTAAACTTATATCTTTTGGCTTCAATACTATGAACATGTGTATCACTACTATCAAGATTTAGTAAAAAAATAGACCACTCATCAAGGGTGCATGACCATAAAAGATATCACTCATATAAATAGAACAACCATTATTCTCCAATTTAAATGAATAACCATGTCGCATCAAACAGGATCCAGATATAATGTTCATGCTCAACGCTGGCACCAAATAACAATTATTTAGGTCTAAAACTAATCCCGAAGGTAGATGTAGAGGTAGCGTGCCGACGGCAATCACATCGACTTTGGAACCATTTCCCACGCGCATCGTCACCTCGTCCTTAGCCAATCTTCGCTTAATCCGTAGCCCCTGTTTCGAGTTGCAAATATTAGCAACGGAACCAGTATCAAATACCCAAGCGCTACTGCGAGCATTAGTAAGGCACACATCAATAACATGTATATCAAATATACCTTTACTTTTCCATCCTTCTTCTTCGCCAAATACGGGGCAGTTCCGCTTCCAAAGGACCAAGACCTTTGCGAGAAGCACTCGATCTCGAGCTTAGGTCTAGACTTGGGCTTCTTCACTTGAGCGTAAACTTGCTTGCTGTTCTTCTTGAAGTTCCCCTTCTTCCCTTTACCCTTTTCTTGAAATCGATGGTCTTGTTGACCATCAACACTTCATGCTCCTTCTTGATTTCTACCTCCGTAGCCTTTAGCATTGCAAAGAGCTCGGGAATCGTCTTATCCATCCCTTGCATATTATAGTCCATCACGAAGCTCTTGTAGCTTGGTGGCAGTGATTGAAGAACTCTGTCAATGACACTATCATCGTGAAGATTAACTCCCGGTTGAGTCAAGTGGTTGTGGTACCCGGACATTACGAGTATATGTTCATTGACGTAACTATTCTCCTCCATTTTGCAGTCAGAGAACTTATTGGAGACTTCATATCTCTCAATTCGGGCATTTGCTTGAAATATTAACTTCAACTCTTGGAACATCTCATATGCTCCATGACATTCAAAACATCGTTGAAGTCCCGGTTCTAAGCCGTAAAGCATGGCACAATGAACTATCGAGTAGTCATCAGTTTTGCTCTGCCAGGCATTCATAACATTTGGCGTTGCTCCTGCAGCGGGTTTGTCACCTAGCGGTGCTTCCAGGACGTAATTCTTCTATGCAGCAATGAGGATAATCCTCAAGTTACGGACCCAGTCCGTGTAATTGCTACCATCATCTTTCAACTTAGCTTTCTCTAGGAACGCATTAAAATTCAATGGAACAACAACGCGAGCCATCTATCTACAACAACATAGACATGCAAAATACTACCAGGTACTAAGTTCATGATAAATTAAAGTTCAATTAATCATATTACTTAAGAACTCCCACATATATAGACATCCCTCTAATCATCTAAGTGATCACGTGATCCATATCAACTAAACCATGTCCGATCATCCCGCGAGATGGAGTAGTTTTCAATGGTGAACATCACTATGTTGATCATATCTACTATATGATTCATGCTCGACCTTTCGGTCTCAGTATTCCGAGGCCATATCTGCATATGCTAGGCTCATCAAGTTTAACCCGAGTATTCTGCATGCGCAAAACTGGCTTGCACCCATTGTATGTGAACGTAGAGCTTATCACACCCGATCATCATGTGGTGTCTCGGCACGATTTAACTCAGAAAGCAACGGTGCATACTCAGGGAGAACACTTATACCTTGAAATTTAGTGAGAGATCATCTTATAATGCTACCATCGAACTAAGCAAAATAAGATGCATAAAAGATAAACATCACATGCAATCAATATAAGTGATATGATATGGCCATCATCATCTTGTGCCTTTGATCTCCATCTCCAAAGCACCATCATGATCACCATCGTCACCGGCTTGATACCTTGATCTCCATCGAATCATCGTTGTCGTCTCTACAACTATTGCTTCTACGACTATCGCTACCGCTTAGAGATAAAGTAAAAGCAATTACATGGCGATTGCATTTCATACAATAAAGCGACAACCATATGGCTCCTGCCAGTTGCCGATAACTCTGTTACAAAACATGATTATCTCATACAATAAAATTTAGCATCATGTCTTGAACATATCACATCACAACATGCCCTGCAAAAACAAGTTAGACGTCCTCTACTTTGTTGTTGCAAGTTTTACGTGGCTGAGCAAGAACTGTTCTTACCTACGCATCAAAAACCACAACAATTTTTCGTCAAGTGTGTTGTTTTAACCTTCATCAAGGATCGGGCGTAGTCACACTCGATTCAACTAAAGTTGGAGAAACTGACACCCACTAGCCACCTGTGTGCGAAGCACGTCAGTAGAACCAGTCTCGCATAAGCGTATGCGTAATGTCGGTCTGAGCCGCTTCATCCAACAATACCGCCGAATCAAAGTATGACATGCTGGTAAGCGGTATGACTATTATCGCCCACAACTCTTTGTGTTCTACTCATGCATATAACATCTACGCATAGACCTGGCTCGGATGCCACTTTTGGGAAACGCAGTAATTTCAAAAAAATTCCTATGCACACGCAAGATCTATGGTGATGCATAGCAACGAGAGGGGAGAGTGTAGTCCACGTACCCTCTTAGACCATAAGCGGAAGCGTTATGACAACGGGTTGATGTAGTCGTACGTCTTCACGATACGACCGATCCCTGAAAGTACGGCACCTCCGCAATCTGCACACGTTCGGCTCGGTGACGTCCCACGAACTCTCGATCCAGCTGAGTGTCGAGGGAGAGCTTCGTCAGCAAGACAGTGCGATGACGATGATGATGAAGTTGCCGACGCAGGGCTTCGCCTAAGCACTACAACGATATGACTGAGGTGGAATCTGTGGAGGGGGGGCACCGCACACGGCTAAGACAACTGTCAACTTGTGTGTCTATGGGGTGCCCCTGATACGTCTCCGTCGTATCTACTTTTCCAAACACTTTTGCCCTTGTTTTGGACTCTAACTTGCATGATTTGAATGGAACTAACCCGGACTGACGTTGTTTTCAGCAGAATTGACATGCTGTTATTTTTGTGCAGAAATAAAAGTTCTTGGAATGACCTGAAACTTCACGGAGAATATTTTTGGAATTAATAAAAAAATACTAGCGAAAGAATCAAGGCCAGGGGGCCCACACCCTGTCCACGAGGATGCGGGCGCGCCTACCCCCCTGGGCGCGCCCCCTGCCTCGTGGGCCCCCTGGTGCTCCACCGACCTCAACTCCAACTCTATATATTCACGTTTGGGGAGAAAAAAATCAGAGAGAAGGATTCATCGTGTTTTATGATGCGGAGCTGCCGCCAAGCCCTAATCTCTCTCGGGAGGGCTGATCTGGAGTCTGTTCAGGGCTCCGGAGAGGGGAATCCGTCGCCATCTTCATCAACCTTCCTCCATCACCAATTTCATGATGCTCACCGCTGCGCGTGAGTAATTCCATCGTAGGCTTGCTGGACGGTGATGGGTTGGATGAGATTTACCATGTAATCGAGTTAGTGTTGTTAGGGTTTGATCCCTAGTATCCACTATGTTACGAGATTGATGTTGCTATGACTTTGCTATGCTTAATGCTTGTCACTAGGGCCCGAAGTGCCATGATTTCAGATCTGAACCTATTATGTTTTCATGAATATATGTGAGTTCTTGGTCCTATCTTGCAAGTCTATAGTCACCTATTATGTGTTATGATCCGTTAACCTCAAGTGACAATAATCGGGACCACTACCGGTGATGACCGTAGTTTGAGGAGTTCATGTAATCACTAAGTGTTAATGCTTTGGTCCGGTACTCTATTAAAAGGAGGCCTTAATATCCCTTAGTTTCCAATTGGACCCCGCTGCCACGGGAGGGTAGGACAAAAGATGTCATGCAAGTTCTTTTCCATAAGCAAGTATGCTATATTGGGAATACATGCGTACATTACATTGATGAATTGGAGCTAGTTCTGTATCACCCTATGTTATAACTATTGCATGAGGAATTGCATCCGGCATAATTCTCCATCACTGATCCAATGCATGCGAGCTTTTCACATATTGTTCTTCGCTTATTTACTTTTCCGTTGCTACTGTTACAATCACTACAAAACTATCACTGTTACTTTTGCCACCGTTATCGTTACTTCCATACTACTTTGCTACTAAATACTTTGCTGCGGATACTAAGTTACCTAGGTGTGGTTGAATTGACAACTCAACTGCTAATACTTGAGAATATTCTTTGGCTCCCTTGTGTCGAATCAATAAATTTGGGTTGAATACTCTACCCTCGAAAACTGTTGCGATCCCCTATACTTGTGGGTTATCAAGACTATTTTCAAGCGCCGTTCTTTGGGGAGCATAGCTCTATTCTTTGAGTCACTTGGGATTTATATCTGCTGGTCACTATGAGGAACTTGAAAGATGAAAGAACTAAGATTTTTCCCTCAACTACGAGGGGAGGTAAGGAACTACCATCTAGCTCTGCACTTGATTCACCTTCTGTTTTGAGTAAGCTTGTGACACCTAAACCTATACGCTATTAATTCTGATATGTCGCATGTTATTGATGATGCCACTTCTGTTATGTATGATACTTATGATGAAACTACTTCTATGCTTGATACTACTGTGCCATTAGGTGAATTTCTTGATGAACAACTTGCTAGGGCTAGAGAGAATGAAATTATTGAAACTGATAATATTGATGAAAGTGATGATGAAGATTCTCCCCTAGATATGAATTACTGTTGTGCCTGAGGGTTATGTTATGGATGAAGAAACTGCTAGAGACTTTCTTGCTTGCAATGATAGGAGTGATCTTAAGAAATTATTAGCTAAGCTGAAAGAAAAATCTCTAAATGCTAGAATGAAATATAACCCTGCTTTTGCTACTTCACCTATCTTTATTACTGATAAGGGTTATGATTTCCTGTTGATACTGAGATAATTACTTAGGTTGAATTTGATCCTTTTTATGGCTATGAATCTGAAACTGTTGTGGCACATCTTACTAGGTTAAATGATATAGCCACCCTGTTCACTAATGATGAGAAAACTCGCTACTACTATATCCTTAAATTATTTCCGTTCTCATTAAAGGGTGATGCTAAGATATGGTTTAATTCTCTTGATCCTGGTTGTGTGCGTAGTCCCCAGGATATGATTTACTACTTCTCTGCTAAATATTTCCCCGCTCATAAGAAACAGGCTGCTTTAAGGGAAATATATAATTTTGTGCAAATTGAATAAGAGAGTCTCCCACAAGCTTGGGGGAGGCTTCTCCAATTACTTAATGCTTTGCCTGATCATCCTCTCAAGAAAAATGAAATAATTCATATCTTTTATAATGGACTAACCGATGCTTCCAGAGACCACCTGGATAGTTGTGCTGGTTGTGTTTTCAAGGAAAGAACAGTTGATCAAGCTGAATTGCTACTGAATAATATGTTGACTAATGAAAATAATTGGACACTTCCTGAAGCAACTCCTAAGCCAACTTCGAAGAAAAGGTATTCTATTTCTGAGTCCTGAAGATATGCAAGAGGCAAAGAAATCTATGAAAGAAAAAGGTATTAAAACTGAAGACGTTAAGAATTTACCTCCTATTGAAGAAATACATGGTCTTAATTTGCCGCCTGTGGAAGAAATACATGGTCTTGATAACCCGACACAAGTAGTAAAGGTAAATTCTCTTTTTAGATTTGATGAAGGTGATATTCCTTGCTATAAGTCTGCTAGCAAATGCTTAGATGAGTTTGATAATTTTACTGTAAAACAAGAAAACTTCAATGCTTATGTTGGTAGACAATTGAGACACAATGTTGATATGCTTGAACACTTGAGTGATTATATGTCTAGAGTTAAAGGTGAACTTAAACTCATTAGTAAACATGCTTCTATGGTTACCACTCAAGTAGAACAAGTGCTTAAAGCTCAGAATGATTTGCTCAATGAATTAAATTATAAAAAAATGACTTTGCTGTTAGAGTTGCAACTAGAGGAGGTAAAGTGACTTAGGAACCCTTGTATCCTGAGGGCCACCCTAAGAGAATTGAGCAAGATTCTCAGAGAAATAATGTTGATGCACCTAGTCCTTCTAAAAGGAAGAAAAAGAAAAATGATAGGACTTTGCATGCCTCTAGTGGATCTGTTGTAGACACACCTAAGAATCCCAATGATATTTAAATTTCTGATGTCGAGACACAATCTGGTGATGAACTTGAACCTAGTGATAATGTTAATGATGATGTTCATGTTGATGCTTAACCTAGCAATGATAATGATGTAGAGATTGAACCTGTTGTTGATCTTATAACCCACAATCAAAGAATCGACGTTATGATAAGAGAGACTTCATTGCTAGGAAGCACAGTAAAGAAAGAGAACCATGGGTTCAGAAACCCATGCCTTTTCCTCCTAAACCATCCAAGAAAAAGGATGATGAGGATTTTGAGCACTTTGCTGAAATGATTAGACCTATCTTCTTGCGTGTCGTTTGGTGATATGCTTAAAATGAATCCTTATGCTAAGTATATGAAAGAAATTGTTACAAATAAGAGAAAGATACCGGAAGCTGAAGTTTCCACCATGCTTACTAATTATACTTTTAAGGGTGGAATACCTTAGAAACTAGGAGATCCATGAGTACCTACTATACCATGCTCCATTAAAAGAAACTATGTTAGAACTGCTTTATGTGATCTTGGAGTCGGTGTTAGTGTTATGCCTCTCTATTTATATCGTAGACTTGATTTGAATAAGTTGACACCTACTGAAATATCTTTGCAAATGGCCGATAAATCAACTGCTATACCTGTCGGTATTTGTGAGGATGTGCCGGTTGTAGTTGCAAACATTACTATTTTAACGGACTTTGTTATTCTTGATATTCCCAAGGACGATAGTATGTCTATTATTCTTGGAAGACCCTTTTTGAATACTGCAAGGGCTGTTATTGATTACAACAAAGGCAATATCACTTTTCATGTTAATGGTAATGATCATATGGTACACTTTCCAAGGAAACAACCTCAAGTCCACAGTATCAATTCTATTGGAAAAATTCCATCAATTATTGGAGGTTTTGAATTTCCTCTACCTACTGTCAAGAAGAAATATGATATTCTTATTGTTGGGGATGTGCATATCCCCGTTGAGGTAACCTAGTGTTATTCGAAATTTCTCCGGTTTCATGCGATTATGAATGAGTTTGTTAACAAGACTTGATCAACCTTGTTAGTGGATTCCTTTTGATAAGCATGAGATGGATGAAGTTAGAAGGCACAACCTTATGTACCCTCCTTTTACTTTCTGTAATTTAGATTAAATAAAGCAAAAATAGTATTTTACATCGATTGTTACTAATTATCCGTGCAATAAAAAATACCCCAAAAATAGAAGTTCTCCAAATGTCCTGAAAATGAAATATGATTTTTTCTGGAATATTTGAGAATATCTGGCACTGAGAACACATCAGGGGGAGCAAGCACCTGCCCACGAGGGTCGAGGGCGCGCCCCTGCCTCGTGGGCCCATGGTGGCTCCCCTCCACTTATTCCAGCCACCACACACTCCTTCTTCCTCCCAAAAAATAACCAAACAGCTCAAGCACGAGTTCTAGCTCATTTTGCTGCGATTTTCGATCTCCTAGCTCAAAGCTCCACTCACAAAACTGCTTGGGGGATTGTTCTTCGGTATGTGACTCCTCCAATGGTCCAATTAGTTTTTGTTCTAGTGCTTTATTCATTGCAAATTTTTGCTACTTACGTGACCCTGTTCTTGAGCTTGCTTGTCAAATTTATATGGTCCCAAGTAGTTCTAATGCATGATATAGTCTCTAGGCACTTGTGGGAGTAGTTGCTATCAATTTTGTTGAGTTTGGTTCACTTTTATTTTAAGTTACTAAAATTTTCAGAAATTTTTTAGAGGAAGAAATATGTTTAGGAAAATGTACCAAGGTGGTTCTTCAAGGAAGCAAGGACCCAGGCCCGCAATACGTGAGCCGGACTATGAACCACCAAGAGAAGCTCAAGTGAGACCTTGTGAATGGTCATCAGAAGATTTCATGGTTCCAGCAGGAATTAAGGAGGAATTTGACGCATATGTGCGTAATGCTGAACTCGAGGGCTTCATGCTAGATAAGTGCCCTCAATACTATCACCTAACTGATTCCTTTGTGAGAAGGTTCAAATTTTCATCTTCACGTAATTCTCGCACTGTCCTATTTGATATCTATGGCCAATCTTATACTATGGACTTAGAGGATTTTAGTACTGCATGCAAACATCCACAATGGGGTAGTGTTAGTGAACCTCGCAAATCTGAGTTTAGAGATTTTCTTGCTAGTATTACAGTGGGGGAATCTAGAGATGTAACACAAGCTACCATAGGGAGCATTCATTTTCCTGCTATACATTATTTTGCTCTCTTCATAGGTAGGTGCATAAATGGTAAGGATGAAGCATGTCACATGTGTGTCCCTGATCTTAGCATTCTCAAGAGTGCTGTTTTAGGAGATAAACAATGTAACTTGGGGGCCATTGTTGCACTAAGGTTGCATAATAATGGTTTAAGTGGAGACTTGTTTGGTGGAATTTATGCAACCCGTGTGGCTAATTTTCTTGGAATACCCATACATGAAAGTGATATGGAATTGCCTCCCACTTATCTAGGATATGAGGCTATGGTTCTCCATCAGTTTATTGAAAGGAACGAACAACCTCTCCAAGATCTGACTAATGTTTGACAGGCGCCGCATTTTCCATATTGCTCTCCCTGCTCCTACTTTCTTTGACTTTCAGACAAAAGGGAGATTTATTATAACCAGGGAGGAGGCGAACGAGTATAAGAGGACGACGGAGACAGCTCGCCTCCAAGCGGCAGCTCATGAGGCAATAGCTGCTGCATCACAGTATGACCCCAACTACAACTTTGGATATCCGCCAAAGCTAGTGGCGATGAGACCAACTTAGGCCAAAAGCCTAAGCTTGGGGGGGTACGTATTTCTCACTGACATTACATTCATGCTCACACACTCATGCTAGTTGTCGGTGCTCATACTTTTTCACTGTAATATCCATGCTAGTTTATTTTATTTTTCTCGCTTTCTTCTTGTGTGTTTGATAAACCTTAAGAAAAACAAAAAAATTAGTTGTAGCTTTTCAGCTAGTTTACTTTTCATGCTTGTAGTAGTAATAATTAAAATAAAACCCCAAAATATTTCATGTTCTTCTTTTTGCTTGTTGGGAGCTTTCCCGTGTAAATAGTTTTATTTCTTCTCTTTTCTTTGGGGGTAGAGAGGAGAAGACCATAATGAAAATATTGAAGTGGCTGTTATATGCATTATTGTTTATTTAACCAAGAGCCCATATTACCTTGTCTTCTCCTTTGTATTGAATGCCTACAGATTCCAGCTTAGTCCAATGCACGTGCACTATTATTATTATCCACATCGTTCGGTCGTGCAAGTGAAAGGCAATAATGACGATATATGATGGACTGATTGCGATGAGAGAAGCTTGTATGAACTCGACCTCTCTTGTTTTTGTAAATATGATTAGTTCATCGTTCCTGATTCAACCTATTATTAATAAACATGTTTGCAATGACAATTAGATATTATAGTTGCTTATGCCATGCTTAATTTGCTAGGAGTTTATAATGGTTTACCTTGCGTGCCAACATGCTATTAAAATGGTTGTGATGTGGTATGATAGGGTGGTATCCTCCTTTGAATGATTTGAGTGACTTGACTTGGCACATGTTCACGCATGTAGTTGAAACAAAATCAACATAACCATTCATGATATTTATGTTCATGGTGGATTATATCGTACTCATGCTTGCATTCAATGTTTATTAATTTTAATGCATGTTCATGACTGTTGTCGCTCTCTAGTTGGTCGCTTCCCAGTCTTTTTCTAGCCTTCACTTGTACTAAGCGGGAATAATGCTTGTGCATCCACTTCCATAAACCTCAAAGTTATTCCATATGAGTCCACTATACATTCCTATATGCGGTATCTACCTGCCGTTCCAAGTAAATTTGTATGTGCCAAACTCTAAACCTTCAAATGATATTCTGTTTTGCATGCTCGAATAGCTCATGTATCAACTAGGGCTGTCTGTATCTTCCATGCTAGGCGGGTTATTCTCAAGAGGAGTGGACTCCGCTCCTCACTCACGAGAAAATGGCTGGTCACCGGGATGCCCAGTCCCATGCTTGAAGCAAATCAAATCGAAATAATTGCAAACAAAACTCCCCCGGGACTCTTGTTAGTTGAGGCACTCGTTGTTTCGAGCCAGCCATGGATTGATGCTTGTTGGTGGTGGGGGAGTATAAACTTTACCATTCTGTTTGGGAACCGCCTATAATGTGTGTAGCATGGAAGATAACGAGATCTCTCGGTTGTTATGTTGACAATGAAAGTATGCCGCTCAAAATATTATTTATCTCTATTTCAAAATCGAGCTCTGGCACCTCTGCAAATCTCTGCTTCCCTCTATGAAGGGCCTATCTATTTAATTTTATGTTGAGTCATCACCCTCTTATTAAAAAGCACCAGCTGGAGAGCACCGCTGTCATTTGCATCCATTACTATTAATTTATATTGAGTATGACTACGACTGGATCTATTTTACCATGAATTACAATGTTTAGTCAGTCCTTGATCTTCAAAGGTGCTCTGCATTTATGTTTTATGTCTCGTAAAGGGCTAGCGAGATACCATCTTGTTATATCATATTATGATTGTTTTGAGAAAGTGTTGTCATCCGAGATTTATTATTATTGCTCGCTAGTTGATTATGCCATTGATATGAGTAAACATGAGACATAAATGTTATTGTGAATGTGGTTAGTTCATAATCTTTGCTGAAAACTTGAATGTTGGCTTTACATATTTACAACAACAAGAGCAAACAGAGTTTGTAAAAGTTTTTCTTTATCACTTTCAGTTTGTCAACTGAATTGCTTGAGGACAAGCAAAGGTTTAAGCTTGGGGAGTTGATACGTCTCCGTCAGATCTACTTTTCCAAACACTTTTGCCCTTGTTTTGGACTCTAACTTGCATGATTTGAATGGAACTAATCCGGATCGACGCTGTTTTCAAAGCAGAATTACCATCGTGTTATTTTTGTGCAGAAATAAAAGTTCTCGGAATGACCTGAAACTTCACGGAGAATATTTTTGGAATTAATAAAAAATACTGGCGAAAGAATCAAGGCCAGGGGGCCCACACCCTGTCCACGAGGGTGGGGGCGCGCCCCCCTGCCTCGTGGGCCCCCTGGTGCTCCACCGACCTCAACTCCAACTCTATATATTCAATTTCGGGGAGAAAAAATCAGAGAGAAGGATTCATCACGTTTTACGATACGGAGCCGCTGCCAAGCCCTAATCTCTCTCGGAAGGGCTGATCTAGAGTCCGTTCGGGGCTCCGGAGAGGGGAATCCGTCGCCATCGTCATCATCAACCTTCCTCCATCACCAATTTCATGATGCTCACCGCCGTGCGTGAGTAATTCCATCGTAGGCTTGCTGGACGGTGATGGGTTGGATGATATTTACCATGTAATCAAGTTAGTTTTGTTAGAGTTTGATCCCTAGTATCCACTATGTTTTGAGATTGATGTTGCTATGACTTTGCTATGCTTAATGCTTGTCACTAGGGCCTGAGTGCCATGATTTCAGATCTGAACCTATTATGTTTTCATGAATATATGTGAGTTCTTGATCCTATCTTGCAAGTCTATAGTCACCTATTATGTGTTATGATACGTTAACCCCGAAGTGACAATAATCGGGACCACTACCGGTGATGACCGTAGTTTGAGGAGTTCATGTATTCACTAAGTGTTAATGCTTTGGTCCGGTACTCTATTAAAAGGAGGCCTTAATATCCCTTAGTTTCCAATAGGACCCCGCTGCCACGGAGGGTAGGACAAAAGATGTCATGCAAGTTCTTTTCCATAAGCATGTATGACTATATTCGGAATACATGCCTACATTACATTGATGAATTGGAGCTAGTTCTGTGTCACCCTATGTTATAACTATTGCATGAGGAATTGCATCCGGCATAATTCTCCATCACTGATCCAATACCTATGAGCTTTTCACATATTGTTCTTCGCTTATTTACTTTTCCGTTGCTACTGTTACAATCACTACAAAACTATCACTGTTACTTTTGCCACCGTTACCGTTACTTCCATACTACTTTGCTACTAAATACGTTGCTGCAGATACTAAGTTATCCAGGTGTGGTTGAATTGACAACTCAACTGCTAATACTTGAGAATATTCTTTGGCTCCCCTTGTGTCGAATCAATAAATTTGGGTTTAATACTCTACCCTCGAAAAATGTTGTGATCCCCTATACTTGTGGGTTATCACCCCCTCCCCTGTATATAAAGGAGTGGAGGAGGGGAAGGGCCGACCCTCTATGGCGCACCCTGGGAGGAGTCCTACTCCCACCGGGAGTAGGATTCCCCCTTTTCCCTAGTTGGAGTAGGAGAGAAGGAAGGAGGAGAGAGGGAGAAGGAAAGGGGGGGGGGCGTCGCCCCCTCTTCCCTAGTCTAATTCGGACCCAAGGGGAAGGGGGCGCGCGGCCTGCTACGGCCGCCCCCCCCTCTCTCTCTCCACTAAAGCCCATTAGGGCCCATATACTCCCCGAGGGGTTCCGGTAACCCCCCCGGTACTCCGGTAAATGACCGAACTCACCCGGAACCATTCTAATGTCCAAACATAGTCATCCAATATATCAATCTTTTTTTCTCGACCATTTCGAGACTCCTCGTCATGTCCGTGAACATATCCGGGACTCCGAACAACCTTTGGTACATCAAAACACATAAACTCATAATACCGATCATCACCAAACGTTAAGCGTGCAGACCCTACAGGTTCGAGAACTATGTAGACATGACCGAGACTCATCTCCGGTCAATAACCAATAGCGGAACCTGGATGCTCATATTGGTTCCTACATATTCTACGAAGATCTTTATCGGTCAAACCGCACAACAACATACGTAGTTCCCTTTGTCATCGGTATGTTACTTGCCCGAGATTCGACCGTCGGTATCTCAATACCTAGTTCAATCTCGTTACCGGCAAGTCTCTTTACTCGTTCCGTAATGCATCAACCCGCGACTAACTCATTAGTCACAATGCTTGCAAGGCTTATAGTGATGTGCATTACCGAGAGGGCCCAGAGATACCTCTCCGATACTCGGAGTGACAAATCCTAATCTCGATCTATGCCAACTCAACAAACACCATCAGAGACACCTGTAGAGCATCTTTATAATCACCCAGTTACGTTGTTACGTTTGATAGCACACTAAGTGTTCCTCCGGTATTCGAGAGTTGCATAATCTCATAGTCATAGGTACATGCATAAGTTATGCAATAGCAACAAACTAAACGATCATCGTGCTAAGCTAATGGATGGGTCAAGTCAATCACATCATTATCTAATGATGTGATCCCGTTTTATCAAATGAAAAGTCTTTGTCCATGGCTAGGAAACTTAACCATCTTTGATTAACGAGCTAGTCAAGTAGAGGCATACTAGCGACACTCTGTTTGTCTATGTATTCACACATGTATTAAGTTTCTAGCATGAATAATACAAATTTATCATGATATAAGGAAATATAAATAACAACTTTATTGTTGCCTCTAGGGCATATTTCCTTCAACAAGCCAATTTTATTTTTGCTTTTTAGGTTCTGTTTTGCAATAAATAACTCATATAGCCTCTGGTTAGATGTGGTTTTATGTTTTAATTGGTGTTTGTGCAAAGTAAGACCTTTGGGATAGCTTACAGTGATAGTTGATTTGATCTTGTGATAGTTGATTTGATCTTGCTGAAAAACAGAAACTTAGGTCGTCCTATTTTTTCAGAATTTTTGGAGTTACAGAAGTATTCGAGAGTTACAGATTACTACAAACTGTTCTGATTTTGACAGATTCTGTTTTCTATGTGTTGTTTGCTTATTTTGATGATTCTATGGGTAGTATCGGGGGGTATGAACCATGGAAAAGTTGGAATACAGTAGATATTACACGAATATAAATAAAGAATGAGTTCACAACAGTACCAAAAGTGGTGATTTATTTTCTTATACTAACGGAGCTTATGAGATTTTTTGTTGAGTTTTGTGTTGTGAAGTTTGCAAGTTTTGGGTAAGGATTTGGTGGACTATGGAACAAGGAGTGGAAAGAGCCTAAGCTTGGGGATGCCCAAGGCACCCAAGGTAATATTCAACGACAACCAAGAGCCTAAGCGTGGGGATGCCCCATAAGGCATCCCCTCTTTCGTCTTCGTCTATCGGTAACTTTACTTGAGGCTATATTTTTATTCACCACATGATATGTGTTTTGCTTGGAACGTCTTGTATGATTTGATTCTTTGCTTTTTAGTTTGCCAAATCATCCTTTCTGTACACACCTTTTGAGATAGACACGCATGAATCGTGATTTATTAGAATACTCTATGTGCTTCACTTATATCTTTTGAGCTAAGCAATTTTGCTCTAGTGCTTCACTTATATATTTTTAGAGCACGGCGGCGGTTATATTTTATAGAAATTGATGAACTCTCATGCTTCACTTATATTATTTTGAGAGTCTTTAAACAGCATGGTAATTTGCTTTGGTTATAAATTTAGTCCTAATATGATAGGCATCCAAGAGGGATATAAAAAAACTTTCATATAAAGTGCATTGAATACTATGAGAAGTTTGATTCCTTATAATTGTTTTGAGATATGAAGATGGTGATATTAGAGTCATGCTAGTGGGTAGTTGCGAATTTGAGAAATACTTGTGTTAAGGTTTGTGAGTCACGTAGCATGCACGTATGGTGAACCATTATGTAACGAAGTTGGAGCATCAGATTTTTTTTGATTGTCTTCCTTATGAGTGGCGGTCGGGGACGAGCGATGGTATTTTCCTACCAATCTATCCCCCTAGGAGGATGCGCGTAGTATTTTGTTTTGATGACTAACAGATTTTTATAATAAGTATGTGAGTTCTTTATGACTAATGTTGAGTCCATGGATTATACGCACTCTCACCCTTCCACCATTGCTAGCCTCTCTTGTGCCGCGCAACTTTCGCTGGTACCATAAACCCACCATATACCTTCCTCAAAACAGCCACCATATCTACCTATTATGGCATTTCCATAGCCATTCCGAGATATATTGCCATGCAACTTTCATCGTTCCGTTTTTATGACACGTTTCATCATTGTCATATTGCTTTGCATGATCATGTAGTTGACATCGTATTTGTGGCAAAGCCACATTTTATCACTTTTTTATACATGTCGCTCTTAATTCATTGCACATCCCGGTACACCGCCGGAGGCATTCACATAGTCATATTTTGTTCTAGTATCGAGTTGTAAGTAAATAAAAGTGTGATGATCTTCATTATTAGAGCATTGTCCCATGCGAGGAAATAAAAAAAAGATAGAGAAGGCCAAAAAAAGAGAAGGCCTAAAAAAAGAGAAGAGAAAAAATGAGAGAAAAAGATAGAAGGGGCAATGTTACTATCCTTTTACTACACTTGTGCTTCAAAGTAGCACCATGATCTTCATGATAGAGAGTCTCCTATATTGTCACGTTCATATACTAGTGGAAACTTTTTCATTATAGAACTTGGCTTGTATATTCCAATGATGGGCTTCCTCAAAGTGCCCTAGGTCTTCATGAGCAAGCAAGTTGGATGCACACCCACTTAGTTTTCTTTTTGAGCTTTCATAAACTTATAGCTCTAGTGTATCTGTTGCATGGCAATCCCTACTCACGCACATTGATATCTATAGTGGGCATCTCCATAGCCCGTTGATATGCCTAGTTGATGTGATACTATCTCCTTCTTTTTGTCTTCTCCACAACCACCTTCTATTCACCTATAGTGTTATGTCCATAGCTCACGCTCATGTATTGCGTGAAAGTTGAAAAAGTTTGAGAACGTCAAAAGTATGAAACAATTGCTTGGCTTGTCATCGGGGTTGTGCATGATTTGAATATTTTGTGTGATCAACATGGAGCATAGCCAGACTACATGATTTTGTAGGGATAAGCTTTCTTTGGCCATTTTATTTGAGAAGACATAATTGCCTTGTTAGTATGCTTCAAATATTATTGTTTTATGTCAACATTAAACTTTTGTTCTGAATCTTACGGATCTGAACGTTCATGCCACAATAAAGAAATTACATGGATAATTATGTTAGGTAGCATTCCACATAAAAAAAATTTGTTTTTATCATTTACCTACTCGAGGACGAGCAGGCATTAAGCTTGGGGATGCTTGATACGTCTCCAACATATCTATAATTTTTTATTGTTCCATGCTATTATATTATCTGTTTTGGATGTTTTATATGCATTGATATGCTATTTTACATTATTTTTGGGACTAACCTATTAACCTAGAGCCCAGTGCCAGTTCTTGTTTTCCCCTGTTTTTGAGTTTCGCAGAAAAGGAATACCAAACGGAGTCCAAACTGAATAAAACCTTCACGATGTTTTTTCTTGGACCAGAAGACAACCAGGAGACTTGGAGATGAAGTCGGAGGAGCCACGAGGCGGCCACAAGGACGGATGGCGCGCCTAGGGGGTAGGGCGCGCCCCCACCCTTGTGGGCCCCTCGTGCACCTCCTGACCTAATTCTTTCGCCTATATATTCCCATATATCCCCAAACCAACAGAGGCATCCACGAAAAACTTTTCCACCGCCGCAACCTTCTGTACCCGTGAGATCCCTGATACGTCTCCAACGTATCAATAATTATTGATTGTTCCATGCTATTATATTATCCATCTAGGATGTTTTATATGCATTTATATGCTATTTTATATTATTTTTGGGACTAACCTATTAACCTAGAGCTCAGTCCCAGTTTCTGTTTTTTCCTTGTTTTTGAGTCTTGCAGAAAAGGAAAACCAAACGGAGTCCAATTGAGCTGAAATTTGATGGAGATCATTTTTGGACCAGAAGAAACCCACGGAGTACCGGAGTTGGGCCAGAAGAGCCCCGGGCTGCCCACGAGGGAAGGGGGCGCACCCACCCCCCTGGGCGCGCCTCCCTACCTCGTGGACAGCCCGGAGACCCCCCTGACTTGTTCCCGACTCCAACACCTCTTATATAACCCCCAAACTTCCAGAAAGAAACCTAGATCGGGAGTTCCGCCGCCGCAAGCCTCTGTATCCACCAAAAACTAATTGGGACCCTTTTCCACCACAGCCGGAGGGGATCCCTCACCGGTTGCCATCTTCATCATCTCGGCGCTCTCCATGACGAGGAGGGAGTAGTTCACCCTCGAGGCTGAGGGTATGTACCAGTAGCTAATGTGTTTGATCTCTCTCTCTCTCTCACGTCTTCTTGAGGTGGTACGATCTTGATGTATCTTGAGCTTTGCTATTATAGTTGGATCTTATGATGTTTCTCCCCCTCTCCTCTCTTGTAATGGATTGAGTTTTCCCTTTGAAGTTATCTTATCAGATTGAGTCTTTAAGGATTTGAGAACACTTGATGTATGTCTTGCATGTGCTTATCTGTGGTGACAATGGGATATTCACGTGATCTACTTGATGTATGTATTGGTGATCAACTTGCGGGTTCAGTGACCTTGTGAACTTATGCATAGGGGTTGGCACACGTTTTCGTCTTGACTCTCCGGTAGAAACTTTGGGGCACTCTTTGAAGTTCTTTGTGTTGGTTGAATAGATGAATATGAGATTGTGTGATGCATATCGTATAATCATACCCACGGATACTTGAGGTGACATTGAAGTATCTAGGTGACATTAGGGTTTTGGTTGATTTGTGTCTTAAGGTGTTATTCTAGTACGAACTCTATGATAGATCGAACGGAAAGAATAGCTTCGTGTTATTTTACTACGGTCTCTTGAATAGATCGACCAAAAAGAATAACTTTGAGGTGGTTTCGTACCCTACCATAATCTCTTCGTTTGTTCTCCACTATTAGTGACTTTGGAGTGACTCTTTGTTGCATGTTGAGGGATAGTTATATGATCCAATTATGTTATTATTGTTGAGAGAACTTGCACTAGTTAAAGTATGAACCCTAGGCCTTGTTTCCTACCATTGCAATACCGTTTTTTTCTCACTTTTATCGCTTGTTACCTTGCTGTTTTTATAATTTCAGATTACAAAAACCTATATCTACCATCCATATTGCACTTGTATCACCATCTCTTCGCCGAATTAGTGCACCTATACAATTTACCGTTGTATTGGGTATGTTGGGGACACAAGAGACTCTTTGTTATTTGGTTGCAGGGTTGCTTGAGAGAGACCATCTTCATCCTACGCCTCCCATGGATTGATAAACCTTAGGTCATCCACTTGAGGGAAATTTGCTACTGTCCTACAAACCTCTGTACTTGGAGGCCCAACAACGTCTACAAGAAGAAGGTTGTGTAGTAGACATCAAGCAGTTTCATGCCGCTGTCGGGAGGTTAGTTCTTGAAGGTATATCTTTAGATCTTGCAATCGAATCTTTTTGTTTCTTGTTTTATCACTAGTTTAGTTTATATAATAAAACTACAAAAAATGGAATTAAGGTTGCCTCATATGCTTCATCTTTTTAATGTCTTTCGTGAAAATGATGCGAAGGAAAATTGTGCTCAAGTACTAGAAGAAGAATTACATAGAATGCTTGGCAGAAAATATGTGAATGATGAGCATGATTGCAATGTTGTTAGTATGAATTCTATGAATATCCATGATGCTAATGATATGCAAAGCCACAAGCTTGGGGATGCTATGTTTGATGAAGATGATATGTTTTGTCCCCCAAGTTTTGATGAGATAATTTATTATGATGATAGCATGACTACTATTTATGATGATTTTATTGATGAAAGTGGGTTTGGAAGAGTGTCAACTTTAGGAAGTAATGATCCCACTATTTTGGAGGGTGTTGAATCTTATTGTGATAATTATGAAAGTGGATTTGGAGAGGTCATGCCTTTATTTAGTGATGAATCCACTATTTCGGAAGAGGTTCCAATTGATTAGGAGAATAAAGTTGTTATCTATGATGATTATTGTGATGAAATGTATGCTATAAGAACAATGATAATCATGAAACTTGTCATCACGATTTTAGTTTTCAATTGGATTATGCCTCACATGATAGTTATTTTGTTGAGTTTGCTCCCACTATTATTCATGAGAAGAAATTTGCTTATGTGGAGAGTAATAAAAATTCTATGCTTGTAGATCATGAAAAGAGTGATGTATGTGATGGTTATATTGTTGAATTCATTCATGATGCTACTGAAAATTATTATGAGGGAGGAACATATGCTTGTAGGAATTGCAATAATATCAAGTTTCCTCTCTATGTGCTTAAAATCTTGAAGTTATGCTTGTTTTGCCTTCCTATGCTAGTTGATTATTGTTCCCATAAGTTGTTTGCTCACAAAATCCCTATGCATAGGAAGTGGGTTAGACTTAAATGTGCTAGTCATATTCTTCATGATGCTCTCTTTATGTTTCAATTCTTATCTTTTATGTGAGCATCATTGAAATCATCATGCCTAGCTAGGGGCGTTAAACGTTAGCACTTGTTTGAAGGCAACCCAATCTTATTTTTGTTCCTTGATTTTTGCTCCTGTTTAGAAATAAATAATTCATCTAGCCTCTGGTTAGATGTGTTTTCATGTTTTAATTAGTGTTTGTGCCAAGTAGAACCTTTGTGAAGACTTGGGTGAAGTCTTTATGATCTTGCTGTAAAAAACAGAAACTTTAGCGCTCACGAGATTAGCTACACCTTTTTACTGGAGAGTGCTTTTAAGTTGATTATTTTTGAAGATGATTAATATACAAATTCCTCAGGTTCACCAATTTATTTTGGAATTTTTGGAGTTCCAAAAGTATTTATTTGATACAGATTACTACAGACTGTTCTGTTTTTGACAGATTCTGTTTTCATTGTGTTGTTTCCTTATTTTGATGAATCTATGAGTAGTATCAGAGGGTATGAACCATAGAGAAGTTGGAATACAGTAGATATTACACCAATATGAATTTAGAATGAGTTCACAACAGTACCTAAGTGGTGATTTATTTTCTTATACTAACGGAGCTTACGAGTTTTCTGTTGAGTTTTGTGTTGTGAAGTTTTCATGTTTTGGGTAAGGATTCGATGGACTATGGAATAAGGAGTGGCAAGAGCCTAAGCTTGGGGATGAACAAGGCACCCCAAGGTAATATTCAAGGACAACCAAGAGCCTAAGCTTGGGGATGGCCCGGAAGGCATCCCCTCTTTCATCTTCTTTCATCGGTAACTTTACTTGGAGCTATATTTGTATTCACCACATGATATGTGTTTTGCTTGGAGTGTCATTTTATTGTCTTTTGTTTTGCTTTCTGTTTGAATAATATCCCAAGATCTGAAATTCATAAATGTTAGAGAGTCTTCACATAGTTACATAATTATTCAACTACTCATTGATCTTCACTTATATCTTTCGGAGTAGTTTGTCATTTGCTCTAGTGCTTGACTTATATCCTTTTAGAGCACGACGGTAGTTTTATTTTGAAGAAATAGATGAACTCTCATGCTTCACTTATATTATTTTGAGAGTCTTTAGAACAGCATGGTAATTTCCTTTGGTTATGAATTTAGTCCTAATATGATGGGCATCCAAGCAGGATATAATAAACACTTTCATAATAAGTGCATTGAATACTAAGAGAAGTTATATTCTTTATGATTGTTTTGAGACATGAAGATGGTGATATTAGAGTCATGCTAGTTGAGTAATTGTGAATTTGAGAAATACTTGTGTTGAAGTTTGCAAGTCCCGTAGCATGCACGTATGGTAAATGTTGTGTAACAAATTTGAAACATGAGGTGTTCTTTGATTGTCATTCTTATGAGTGGAGGTCGGGGACGAGCGATGGTATTTTCCTACCAATCTATCCCCCTAGGAGCATGCGCGTAGTGCTTGGTTTTTGATGACTTGTAGATTTTTGCAATAAGTATATGAGTTCTTTATGACTAATGTTGAGTCCATGGATTATACGCACTCTCACCCTTCCATCATTGCTAGCCTCTTCGGTACCGTGCATTACCCTTTCTCACCTTGAGAGTTGGTGCAAACTTCGCCGGTGCATCCAAACCCCGTGATATGATACGCTCTATCATACATAAACCTCCTTATATCTTCCTCAAAACAGCCACCATACCTACCTATTATGGCATTTCCATAGCCATTCCGAGATATATTGCCATGCAACTTTCCACCCTTCCGTTTATTATGACACGCATCATTATTGTCATATTGCCTTGCATGATCATGTAGTTGACATCGTATTTGTGGCAAAGCCACCATTCATAATTCTTTCATACATGTAACTCATGAGTCATTGCCCATCCCGGTACACCGCCGGAGGCATTCATATAGAGTCATACTTTGTTCTAGTATCAAGTTGTAATCATTGAGTTGTAAATAAATAGAAGTGTGATGATCATCATTAATAGAGCATTTTCCCAAAAAAGGCCAAAAAAGGAGAAAGGCCAAAAAAAAGGGAAAGGCCCAAAAAACAAGAGAAAAGAAATAAAAGGTACAATGCTAATATCCTTTTTTCCAC
The DNA here is from genome assembly GCA_021605145.1 of Aegilops bicornis. Classification (NCBI taxonomy): domain Eukaryota; kingdom Viridiplantae; phylum Streptophyta; class Magnoliopsida; order Poales; family Poaceae; genus Aegilops; species Aegilops bicornis. Next base: position 511,973,966 of record CM038675.1, on the reverse strand, counting down.
ACTTGTGCTTCAAAGTAGCACCATGATCTTTATGATAGAGAGTCTCTTATTTTGGCACTTTCATATACTAGTGGGAATTTTTCATTATAGAAGTTGGCTTATATATTCCAACGATGGGCTTCCTCAAATGCCCTAGGTCTTCCTGGGCAAGCAAGTTGGATGCACACCCACTTAGTTTCTTTTGTTGAGCTATCATACATTTATAGCTCTAGTGCATCCGTTCCATGGCAATCCCTACTCCTTGCATTGACATAAATTGATGGGCATCTCCCTAGCCCGTTGATTAGCCGCGTCAATGTGAGACTTTCCTTTTTTGTCTTCTCCACACAACCCCCATCGTTATACTCTATTCTACCCATAGTGCTATATCCATGGCTCACGCTCATGTATTGCGTGAAAGTTGAAAAAGTTTGAGATTACTGAAGTATGAAACAATTGCTTGGCTTGTCATCGGGGTTGTGCATGATGAGAGCATTCTTGTGTGACGAAAATGGAGCATGACCAAACTATATGATTTTGTAGGGATGAACTTTCTTTGGCCATGTTATTTTGAGAAGACATGATTGCTTAGTTAGTATGCTTGAAGTATTATTATTTTATGTCAATATTAAATGTTTGTCTTAAATATTATGGATCTGAATATTCTTGCCACAATAAAGAAGATTACATTGATAAATATGTTAGGTAGCATTCCACATCAAAAATTTTGTTTTTATCATTTACCTACTCGAGGACGAGCATGAATTAAGCTTGGGGATGCTTGATACGTCTCCAACGTATCTATAATTTTTTATTGTTCCATGCTATTATATTATCCATCTAGGATGTTTTATATGCATTTATATGCTATTTTATATGATTTTTGGGACTAACCTATTGACCTAGAGCCCAGTGCCAGTTTCTGTTTTTTTCCATGTTTTTGAGTCTTGCAGAAAAGGAAAACCAAACGGAGTCCAATTGAGCTGAAATTTGACGGAGATCATTTTTGGACCAGAAGAAGCCCACGGAGTACCGGAGTTGGGCCAGAAGAGTCCCGGGCTGCCCACGAGCTGGGCGCGCCTCCCTACCTCGTGGACAGTCCGGAGACCCCCCTGACTTGTTCCCGACTCCAACACCTCTTATATAACCCCAAACTTCCAGAAAGAAACCTAGATCAGGAGTTCCGCCGCCGCAAGCCTCTGTAGCCACCAAAAACCAATCGGGACCCTGTTCCGGCACCCTGTCGGAGGGGGGATCCCTCACCGGTTGCCATCTTCATCATCTCGGCGCTCTCCATGACGAGGAGGGAGTAGTTCACCCTCGGGGGTGAGGGTATGTACCAGTAGCTATGTGTTTGATCTCTCTCTCTCTCTCTCGTGTTCTTGAGGTGGTACGATCTTGATGTATCGTGAGCTTTGCTATTATAGTTGGATCTTATGATGTTTCTCCCCCTCTCCTCTCTTGTAATGGATTGAGTTTTCCCTTTGAAGTTATCTTATCGGATTGAGTCTTTAAGGATTTGAGAACACTTGATGTATGTCTTGCATGTGCTTATCTATGGTGACAATGGGATATTCACGTGATCTACTTGATGTATGTTTTGGTTATCAACTTGCGGGTTCAGTGACCTTGTGAACTTATGCATAGGGGTTGGCACACGTTTTCGTCTTGACTCTCCGGTAGAAACTTTGGGGCACTCTTTGAAGTTCTTTGTGTTGGTTGAATAGACGGATGAATATGAGATTGTGTGATGCATATCGTATAATCATACCCACGGATACTTGAGGTGACATTGGAGTATCTAGGTGACATTAGGGTTTTGGTTGATTTGTGTCTTAAGGTGTTATTCTAGTATGAACTCTATGATAGATCGAACGGAAAGAATAGCTTCGTGTTATTTTACTACGGACTCTTGAATAGATCGACCAGAAAGAATAACTTTGAGGTGGTTTCGTACCCTACCATAATCTCTTCGTTTGTTCTCCACTATTAGTGACTTTGGAGTGACTCTTTGTTGCATGTTGAGGGATAGTTATATGATCCAATTATGTTATTATTGTTGAGAGAACTTGCACTAGTGAAAGTATGAACCCTAGGCCTTGTTTCCTAGCATTGCAATACCGTTTACGCTCACTTTTATCGCTTGTTACCTTGCTGTTTTTATAATTTCAGATTACAAAACCTATATCTACCATCCATATTGCACTTGTATCACCATCTCTTCGCCGAACTAGTGCACCTTTACAATTTACCATTGTATTGAGTGTGTTGGGGACACAAGAGACTCTTTGTTATTTGGCTGCAGGGTTGCTTGAGAGAGACCGTCTTCATCCTACGCCTCCCACGGATTGATAAACCTTAGGTCATCCACTTGAGGGAAATTTGCTACTGTCCTACAAACCTCTGCACTTGGAGGCCCAACAACGTCTACAAGAAGAAGGTTGTGTAGTAGCATCAATCCCATCTAGGGACCTTTTCCGGCACCCTGCCGGAGGGGGACTCGATTACGGAGGGCTTCTACATCAACTCTATTGCCCTTCCGATGAAGCGTGAGTAGTTTACCATAGACCTACGGGTCCATAGCTAGTAGCTAGATGGCTTCTTATCTCTCTTTGATTCTCAATACCATGTTCTTCTCGATGTTCTTGGAGATCTATTCGATGTAATACTTTTTTGCGGTGTGTTTGCCGATATCTGATGAATTGTGGATTTATGATCAGCTTATCTATGATTATTATTTGAGTCTTCTCTGAAATCTTTTATGTATGATTTGATAGCTTTGTAATTCTCTTCGAACTATCGGTTTGGTTTGGCCAACTAGATTGGTTTTTCTTGCAATGGGAGAAGTGCTTAGCTTTGGGTTCAATCTTGCGGTGTTCTTTCCCAGTGACAGCAAGGGCAGCAAGGCACGTATTGTATTGTTTCCATCGAGGATAAAAAAGATGGGGTTTTCATCATATTGCTTGAGTTAATTCCTCTACATCATGTCATCTTGCGTAATGTGTTACTCCATTATTTATGAACTTAATACTCTAGATGCATGCTGGATAGCGGTCGATGTGTGAAGTAATAGTAGTAGATGCAGAATCGTTTCGGTCTACTTGACACGGACGTGATGCCTATATTCATTATCATTGCCTTAGATACCGTCATAACTTTGCACTTTTCTATCAATTGCTCGGCAGTGATTTGTTCACCCACCGTATTATTTTCTATCTTTAGAGAAGCCTCTAGTGAAACATATGGCCCTCGGGTCTATTTTCCATCATATAAGTTTCCGATCTACTATTTTGGAATCTTTTACTTTCCGATCTATAAACCAAAAATGCCAAAAATATTTACTTTACCGTTTGTTTACTTTTATCTATCCCTATCAGATCTCACTTTTGTGAGTGACCATGAAGGGATTGACAACCCCTTTATCGCGTTGGGTGCAAGTTGTTTGATTGTTTGTGTAGGTATTCGGTGACTTGTGTGTTGTCTCCTACTGGATTGATACCTTGGTTCTCAAACTGAGGGAAATACTTATCTCTACTTTGATGCATCACCCTTTCCTATTCAAGGGAAAAACCAATGCAAGCTCAAGAAGTAGCATCATGCTTGCTTGAAATGTATTGTGAATGTTTAAACTTGTGCTAAAACTCCACCTAAACTTGAAGAATTAAAAAATTGGCACTTTTACTTGTTGAGGGTCTAATCACCCCCCTCTAGACCCCTCTTCTCGATCCTTTCAATCTCATGCCCCAATTAGAAGTCCAAAGTATCTATTCGGCTTCTCGGACATGGCGTTATATGAATCAGTTTTGAACCTCGATTTTGGTCAATACTTGGGCTGCCCGGCTCCTGTGCTTATCCCTTACGTTCCGATCCATTTGGCTAAGGGTTTAAAGGGAGAACCACTGCGATTGCGCTACCAGATCGAATGGCAAAGTGCCTCCGTGGGGAAAGCCAAAAACTAGTTGTCTTGGTGAGCGTAAATTGGTCGAATGTTTTACGACAACATCAAGCAATGTATCGTTCGAGATCATCCGTGTTAAACGAAGGGAATTTTTTTATCAAATCAGTCGAAGTGGTAGTGGAATAAACCCCGGCTACACAGCCAACCACTTCGAACACAGGGGCTCGTCATCAGCCCCCACAATCAAGATCCTCTGACTAAGTGAAAGTTATAAAACCACTATAGTCTGATTGCCTTGTTTCTATGTGCATGAACCACCTTTGGGAACCGAGACCTCGGCTAAGGGTCATGATTTCCTATGAAACACCCTTTGTGTACCACACAAAGGGGCCGAAGCCGGCGTCTGGTCACTTTCTTGAGGGTACGCGGGAATTCATCATATCACTTTCGTCATGTTGGTTTGATTCGTGTTTGCTAGTTTGACAATTTGATATGTGGGTGGACCAGTGCTTAGGTGTTGTTCTTACTTGAACAAACCTCCTACTTATGATTAACCCCCTGGGTGCTTTGATATGTTGGTTTTAGAGAATTTATAGAGCTGGAATTAGGTCAAATGGAAGAACGAGGGGCCCATAAGACACATGGGCGCGGCCACCCCCTGGGCGCACCCATGTGCCTTGTGGCCTACTCCTTCGCCTTCTGGCCTCCTCCCGGAGCTTCTAGGGTCTCTTATGCCCAGAAAAAAATCGTCAAAAAGTTTTGTGACATTTTGACTTCGTTTGGTACTGATTTCCTCGAAAACCAAAATCTAGCAAAAAACAGCAACTGGCACTTGGCACTAAGTTAATAGGTTAGTCCCAAAAAGTGATATATAATTGCATATAAAACATCCAAGATTGATACTATAATAGCATGGAGCAATCAAAAATTATAGATACGTTGGAGACATATCATTTATCAACTTGCATCACAGCAAAATTCAATTGTCCATCATTAATGGCTGATTGTATCTGGCGTCGAAAAACATTGCAATCGTTAGTAGCATGAGAAAATGAATTGTGGTACCTGCAGTAAGCACGCCGGTTTAGCTCCTCAAACGGTGGTATCGTGTGTGATATTCTAATCATCTTATCTTGCAAGAGAGCATCAAATATTTTAGCGCACTTAGATATATCAAAAGTAAACTTCATCTCCTCATCATGATTCTTGTGAATCGGCTTAAGAGCATTGCATGTATAGGGTTTGGCCTTTGAGGACCAAATAAATTCAGTAGTATAGACATCAACCTCATCGTCCGAATCATCATTGTATTCAACCATATGCATTCTAGGACGATCGGTTCTAGATCTATGAACGTCTTTACTTCGGCTCTCTTGAGCCGAAGCTTTTTGCAAGACTTGGTTCATATAGAAAAACTCGTAACTTTCTAGACTCTCTTCAATATGATTTTTCAAGCCATTAAGAATAAGATCCGCCAAGTCTCTCTCGCTTATCACTAAGTTATAACATCAGTTTTTATATCTCTAAGTCTCTTGACATAATCGGTGACCGATTCGTCATGTTTTTGCCTAACCGATGTAAGATGAGACAACTTAAGCTCATTATCGCCGCTATAAAAGTGATGATGAAACTTTTGCTCTATTTGCGACCATAAGAGAATTGAACCATGCGGTAAAGCAGCAAACCATGAAAATGCAGTGCCACTTAAAGATAAGGCAAATAAACTCACTTTCAATTCTCCTATGGAACCAGCTTCACCTAAGTGCATTACATAATGATTAGCATGTTCCCATGTTGTTTTCATGCCCTTTCCACTAAATTTAACACAACCAGGAGCCTTGTAACCTTGTGGGTACAAAACTGCGTCAAAGTGTTGAGGATATGGCTATTGATACACACAACTAGTTTTCGAAAGTTTCTAGAAACATCTTATGCAATCCTCCATTAATTTGGTTAAAATTGGATCCAAGGTGGATGAAGATGCTTGTGGCAATGACATAGGAGCAACCTAAGTACTAGCTAGTGGTGCAACCTGTGGGATGGGTGCGGAACCATAATTCGGCGGAAGACCAAACATGCTTGTGCCTATGGGTGGTGTGACAAAGTGATTCGCCGTTGGCACCGAATTGGGCACACTCATAATAGGATTAGGATATGTAGGTGCAGCCACAAGCTGGTTGGTTTGACTAGGGTAAAAATTCGACGGCATATTATATTGTTGTTGCACAGGAGGTGCCGATGAAATAGCTAAATTTGGACTAGGGTTTTCAGATATACCAACAATACCACTAGATGACGGAGGCCATATTTTTTTGAGCATTATCACTTGCTACGAAAGCATTGTATGTCATCACATTACCCTTACTAACAAGACTTTCAATCACAGCCACTTGATGTGGATAAAAAACTTTACTCATGGTGATTTCATCTTGTTCATTAATGGAAGGAGTGAAATTCACGTTTCCAACCAAAGTGATGTTGCCTTGACGGTCCTTGTTGAAACCTGCAAGAAACACCTCCAAATCCTCCTCCTCACACTTCTTCTTGAGTGCCTCAATAACCTCTTCACCTGCTTCTTGCGTGCTTCGTAGGCCTGGCGATGTTCCTCTGATAGTTCATCAAGATGGGGCTTGATGATGTTATCATCGTCAATCTCTACGGAATTGGGAAGCTTGCCATTGTCGATCATGATGGATGATGACGATGATTGCTCTTTTGTCCCCAGTGGAGTCGCCAAAAAGTGTATTAGCACATGAACACGTCATGTGTACCTCCAACGCCAAGGGTGATGCACCGCAGCTCACGTCAAAGGAGATCCGCCTGGAAGCGTGGTACGCAAACAATCCGACGGGTGATTTTGAGGACCCAAAACCTCACACACCCAGGAGGGACCCTGTCTGGACGCACGACGGCTATGGGCCACCCAAGGTCGGTTCGCCCGCCCCTAGAGCCTCGAGGATAGCTTCCCTTCAACACGAAGAACAAAGGAAGAACGAGAGAGAAAGAACAAGGGAGAGATGTAAAAACTAGGGTAATAAGTAGTATATTGATTTATCAACTGTGTGTTGTTCAATCGGTCGTCATCTCTCTTCTATGATGAGGCGGTTGGATTCTTGTACAAGAAGAGGACTAAAAATTCTGTCCAAAACGTCAAAAACCCTAACCTAACTCAGACTGGAAACTTTGGCAATTTTCCAGATCAACTCGGAGCCTCCAAGTGCTTTCGCTCGGTCTCACTGAGTGGACATGGCCAACTTTCTGTAATCTTTTGTATCTCACTCAAAATTTCCGAGTGGTTTTACTCGGTACCGAGTCAACTCGGTCTCACCGAATCAAATCAACTCGGTTGGTCCGAAATGACTGTGCAGTTTCTGTTTTTGACCTTGTTTTGCCTCCACAAGTTGCATACGACCTCGGATTAAGACGGTTTATATATAGGAATCAACCATTTCGACGAGATGTACAACTTTCATGTTGAAACCTTTTCCATTAGAGGCCGTGTTAATTGAGTTTTTGGCCATTTTATAATCTGGTATCAGCATGAGCATCTCTCAAATTGTCACAACTTTTGCATCCGAACTCCGTTTTGGCTCATCTTCGTATTCATATTGATCTTCTAGAATCGAGCCATCCAATGGTGACTTCCAATCATAAGTCTGAATTAATCTTGACATAGCTTTAAGCAACTTTTACGATTGTGCCACTTTTGAGCATCAACAACTCCATCGACAAAACTTTTTGTTAACCAACTTTTTCTTCTTCTTCTTTTTTGTTTCTTTTAGTTTGACTAAACTTCCGAGTGTGAAGATGTTTGATGTCTTACTAGTTTGGCTTGCCTCCCTAGTTCTAGGCTCGGTGGGTTTTGTTGTGTCTTTTTTCAGTTCGGGCTGAGCATTCCTTGTCTCTCTGCTCTGGGTTCTTTGCTCATGCCTTCCTGCGTTCACGTCATGTTTTGTAATCCTCCTTTGTACTCAATTCTCTTTCTTCTATCAATGAAATGATACGCAAGCTTTGCGTATTCGCGAAAAAAGGTTAGAAGCACCCGCGTGCCCTGAAGTGAGTGCTCTTAACCGACAACTTAAGCGCCGGTTTGTGTTTTTTGTGCCTACTACATATTTTACGGGATTCACAAAGCTTTTTCGTGCCTACGCACACCCCCATCGTTCGCTAGTCTAATGGGTTGCCAGCCCATTATTTCCTTCCTGGGTTTGCGCTGATTTTTTCAAATGATAAAGTTGGACTAAATTCTTTTTCGTTTTTCTTTCTATTTTCTGTTTCTCTATATTTTTCATTTTAATAAAAAATGCGCAGTTTTATGAAAATCACGAAAAAAAATTGAGTTCATGAAACTTCGTCAAATTCACGAACTTATATTCTAATTTGTAGAAGTGTAAAGTATTTGTGGATTTTCTATAGATTTTCTAAACTCCCTTCAAATTTTTGAAAATTTTATTCCCACACACATTTCTCTATTTTGAGAACTTTATTAAAACTAATGAACTTTTTTCCAAATTCATGAACGTTTTCTAATATTTTGAGTTTTTTTAAATCATGAACTTTTTTCCTTTTCGAATTATTTATTCAAATTTCTGAACATTTTTCAAGTTTACGAGGATTTGTTTTGTTTTTAAACTTTCTGAGGTTTTTTCGTTTTTTAATTGCATGAATTTTTCAAACTCGTAATATTGTTTACATTCATGATTTTTTTTCCAAGTTCACAAACTTTTCTAAAGTTGATGAACTTTATTCACATTTTTTTTATCAATAGTGTTATAATAAACTGGTTGCTTTTCCCTACCAGACCAACAACAGAAAAAATATAGAGGGCGTAGTGGCAAGCAGATGGCGCGAAGTTGGGCTGCTGCCCGCTTGCATGCAGGCGAGGGTGTAAACAGTTCTTCGTTTATTCCTTGGTTCTTTTTAAATAATTTATTTTCTTTATTTTTTTGCCTTTTCTTTTATTTCCTTTTTATTTTATAATTTTGTAAATTTATGTCCCTTTCTTATTATTTTTTATTTTGTTGTGGTTTACTAATTATTTTCTACTTTTGTTTCCTGTTTCTTTATTCTATGAGGTAAAATGTACATATTTTCTTAGCACCACCTTAGAAAAATTAGATATGTCAATATTTTTATAAAATTACAAAGGATTCTTTAAAAAGTAAAAAAAATAGCAACTTGAATATTTCCTTGAATGTACTCGAAACATTTTTGTTGAAAAGCATGAACCTGTATGAAAAGTACATGAATAATTTTTTCGAACACCTGTAACATTTATTCAGGGTGTGCGCATTTTTTATAAAATAGCATGGACATTTATTTAAAGTTCCTGAACATTATTTCGGTAGTGTGGTTTTTGTAGCAAAAGTATATGAACACGTTTCGAATAATGTGAGGATTTATTCAAAATATCTAACATTTTTTTAAGAAATGTGAACTTTTTATTTAAAGTTCAAGATTTTTTTTTGAAACGATGTGAACATTTTTTATTTTCTGAACCATGCAAGAGAGCTGCATGTGAAATACTCCCTCGGCATCAGAATATAAGGCGTTTTTTGACACCGTGATAGTGCCAAGAAATATCTTATATTTGATATATATATAGAATATATAGATATATGAGAAAAAAAAGGCAAACAACCCGTACATAATTCGGTGACCAAACAAGGTACAACAACAACATAAGGAATAAGGCAAAACCAAATGTACAGGAGACAAAACCATCAACACTGATAACTAGGACACCTTGATGACTACAACACCAACATTGGGATGCAGGAGGAAGACAATGACATTGGTATTGCAACGCTACTTTCACACACAGGAGCTCACGTGCCCATACACGAGCTTGCTCTAATGCATAGCCAGTTTTTTTTTTTTTTTGAGGAACAACGTTGCACTTTATTCAAGAATGATGGTGGGCAGAACTTTTACCATACCATGCGGTTCAATTAGCCAAACATTCATACCAAAATCTAATGAAAGAGAAAATTTGGCTAAACTATCCGCTTCAATATTCCTTCTTCTAGTTTCATGGATGCAATTACATGCATCAAATTCTCCCTTGTGAGCTTTGATCTCCATGACTATCATAACATTCCGTCCGCTCGTGTTTCCAGAGATATCCTTGATAGCCGAGGGTACGTTGTCACAGAAAATGATAATGTTTTGACTGTAAGATCAAGAGCCAAGGTCCGTGCCTCCCTACATACACAACCAGATGGAGCCTAGAATCCTCCGACCCACTATTGTTGCAACCCAAAAGCTTTTAGAAACTTCATTGGCCCTCCCGCAATCGGAAAAACCTTGGCACGTGCCCAAGAAAGTCCATTGTCATGCTTCTCAGCAAGTATCAGCGGAGACGCCACTATGGTAAAAATAAAAGCAACAAATTAATAGTTGTCGTTGATGCGCAGGTTTGACACCCATCTATTCGCGTCCTTGATCAGCTATTCTTCTCCAACATCAGAGACAACCTTGTGGACGCTTGCAAGGCGAAGAAATTATTGTTAAAAACACGTAGCTTCACATTTAATTTGTTCGACCATGCGGTCCATCAAAGAGAAAATACCCTCGAAGGACCTCCTATTGTGCTCCTTTCAAATGACCAAGATGACCATGGTGTTGAGTCTGTTCCGAGCGCAAAAAGGTGCATTGTCATAGCGAAATCCCTATTGGACGCTCGTTGCATCATAATGTTGAGCAAACGAACACATGGATCGAGCGGGATCGCATGCACTGGGCCGGCCCAATTATGTGCTTCGGTTTTATGAATCTTCTAGCAGTTCTGTCTAGTTTTACGGGTATTGAGACTCTGAACCGTTTTTTTTTTTCATTTTCGTTTTTTCCCTTTTATTTTTCTCTTTTTATTTCCTGTTTGAACAAATCTTCAGAAATTTTAAAAATGTTCGTATTTTCAGTTTTTATTCACAAATTTCGAAATTTTCGGAATTTCAAAAAATATTCCGATTTTAAAATTTTGTTTATTTTTTGAAATGTTCATGTTTTGAAAATTTGTTTGCATTTTCAAAAAATGTTTGTAAACTTGAGAAAATGTTCCGAGTTTCTAGTTTTGTTCAAGAATTTTTAAATTTCTCACGTTTTTAAATTCGTTCTGAAATTCAACATAGTATGGGAATTTAAAAAATGTTTGCATTTTTTTCATAATGTAAAAATTGCTTGGGAATTTCAATTAATGTTTCAGCCTTCAAAATTTGTTCACAAATTTTAAAAATCACATTTTGAAATTTTGTTCACAAATACAAATAATGTTCACGATTTGGAAAAAATGTTCGTTATTCTAAAAAAATGTTCAACTTTTCATGTCTTTTCGTGTTTCTCAAAAAATGTTCACGTTTCCAATGTTTTTTTAATTCAAAAAAATATTTATTAAATTTTGTTTCTCTTTCTTAAAAAAATGTTGGTGTTTCTGGAAAAAATTATTTTTTTTAAAGAAATAACGGTCGAAATTTGAAAATAAGTGAAATCTAAGGCTAATAGTTCACATCAATCCGGATGCCATATTGGATATGAAGTCGCAAGCAGTACAGTGGCTAGGGACGTAGTAAGTTGTTCCAATGTCCGTACAGTTTTTTTGTAATCATCACATGTTTTCGTTCGAACTCGCTGTAAGCTGGAACGGCCCAGTCTGGTGACCTCCCTGTGCGGCGCGCGTCTGTTGGCGGGAGCAACTAGTTAACGAGCGCTCCTTGCAATAATCAGCGCCACTTGGCTCGCTCTCAGTCATTCGTCACGTGTCGCGCTCTGGACGCTCCCTTCGGATTTTGTCTTTTTAATTTTCCGCACGCGTTTTCGGCTTTTTAAACCGTTTTTTCAGGTTTTTTCGACGTTTTGGTTTTCCCCCGGTCTTTCTTAGCTTTTCGATAAAAAAAATTAAAATTTTTTTTGCGCGAAAAAACTCGTTTTTCTTTTTTTTTCCTTTCGTGAAAGTCACGGTTTTTCTTCCGCGAGAGGCACGGTTGTGCTTTATCGAGAGTCACGGCCGTGCCTTTCGGAAACAAAAAAAACACGTTTTCTATTTTTTTCTTTCGCGAGAGGCACGGTCGTGCTTTCGCGAGAGTCACGGCCGTGCCTCTCCGCGAGAGTCACGGTCGTGCCTCTCGGAAAGGGAAAAACAAAACGCGTTTTCTGTTTTTTCTTTCGTGAGAGTCACGGTTTTGCTTTCGCGAGAGGCACGGTTGTGCTTACGCGAAAGTCACGGCCGTGCCTCTCGAAAAGGAAAAAAAATACGCGTTTTATGTTTTTTTTCTTTCGTAAGAGTCACGGTTTTGCTTTCGCGAGAGGCACGGTTGTGCTTTCGCGGGAGTCACGGCCGTGCCTCTCGGAAACGAAAAAAAAACGCATTTTCTGTTTTTTCCTTCCACGAGAGTCACGATTTTGCTTCCACGAGAGGCACGGTTGTGATTTCACGAGAGGCACGGGCGTGCCTCTTTCGGAAAGGGAAAAACCATGCTCCCGGTTCGTTTTTTTCGCCCGATTTTTTCCGTCCGGTTTTTTTCGTGAAAAAAAAAATTCATCAAAACCTATCAACATGGGATCTAGTTTTGAAGATCTCGACGCGAGGAATCCAATGATGAAAACGGTTCGAGATTTGGACGCATGGTTTAAGAGATAAAACGTTTTGAATAAACGGATCTACGAAAAAGGGAAAACTTTCAGGTTGTGACAAGTGGCGCGCTGCATGTGCGCCACTTGTCGCGACTGAGAAAGTGGGCGTTCTTTGCAGATCTTTCGCTTAATTAGTGATTTAAATACATTGGCTGCAACGCGCGTCACATAGGAGGTCCCTTGTCATAGTGCCAACCCACCAATCTTTTTTTTTTGCGGAGTACCAACCCACCAATCAACCGAGGGAGCAAGCGTCAAAAGCCCAATCCAAGTTAAAATTTGACTACAAAGAATGCATTTTTTAAATTTGTGAATATATTTTTAAATTTTTTAATTTTCACAAATTCATGAAATTTTTAAAATTTGCAAAAAGAATTAAAGTACGTGAATATATTTTCAAATTCGTGAGCTGTTTTCATATATGTGAACAATTTTCAAATTCATGAGCTTTTTCACATATGCAAAAAATTAAAATTCGTGATTTTTTCTATTTTCGTGAACTTTTTCAAAATTCAGACATTTTTACAATTTTATTAACTTTTTTTAATTTTTGATGATTTTTTCAAGTTTCTTGAACTTATTTTGAATTCATGATTTTTTGTTTTTTGATATTTTTTGAACTTTTCAATTCATTGAACCTTTTCAATTTGTTTGAACTCTTTCCGAAGTCAAACGCTCGACGATAATTGGTCAAAGGTCCCAATGCAGTAGTCAACTGGTCCATCTGTTAGTGGTCAGCAGTCGAAGTCATCCAGTCAAACTGTCTGCTACCGATCGAAACAGTGCGACCGATCGAAGAAAATTTTTTAGCGAACCTAATGGGCTTAATAGATGTAGCCCACTCAGTCGGGTAGTGGTGCCAGATCGAGAATTTGACGTTGAAGGCACCGAATAGGTGCTCTGGTGGCTGTTTGGAACATAATTGTCTCGAAGCTCTCTCCCGTCGCTTCCCTCGCGTCGCTCCCGCGAGCGACCGAGGGGATAACCCTAGCCGCCGGCGCCCGTTCCCCCTCCCTCCCCTCGCCGCCGCCTGTCCGCGCCGCCAGGCAAAGCCCGGTGGGTGTTGGCGGCGACGGGTTCTTTCTCCTCGCCAGGTAGAGCTTGGCGCGGCCGGAGCTCCCGGGCGGCGGCTGTCTTCGGCGGCGGTGTTGCGAAGCCGCATGCCGGCGTGGAGGGCGACGTGGTGGTTCGGGCGGTTGCGTGCCGGGGTGGCTGCGGCCGGTTGAATCTGCCGCGTAGCGCTGCTGCGGCGGCTCTTTCGGCGGGAACTGGCGGCCGTTGGGTTGCTCAAGCGATGGTCGGCCCCCTCTTCTCTGCCCTTCGGCTGGTGCATGTGGCAGACGATGGCGGCTGGCTGGTGGATGTCGGCGACTCGGCGGGGGTGCCGTTGGCTGGCCGGTGGTGGTGGGGGCGAACCGGGGAGGGAGGTAGGGGGCCTCCTGACCGTGCCGATGTCTCGGTGGTCCTTGTCCCCGGTGGAGCGGTGCGGTGGCTGCGGCAAGGTCGAGGCTGGCGGCTGCCGGCGCCCCTTCCCTGCCTGGATCTGGCTGGCTGGGCCTCCTTTCCACCAAAAGGTCTGTTTTGGGGTTGAAGGAGGTGCCTTCTCCTCTCACTGGTCGGTGGCGTCCATTAGCCGTCGTGGTAGTTGAAGTGGGGTCTTGGATGTCGGGGCGGCGGCCTCGATGGTGGTGGTCGCGCTGCTTGTAGGCGGGGTGCGCGGCTCATGTGTGGGCTGGTCGCTATGGACGTTTGGGCGGCGTGGCGGCCGGTGCTTCGGCGAGCGGTGATGTTTCGAAGGTGGAGGGTGCCTGCCAGGAGAGACCCCCTGCTCGGCTTCGGTTGGGCCGACGACGGCAGCGTCCGCGGGCGTCGTCTCCTTCCTGAATGCGTCGTCATGGCTACTCTCCTCCTTTGGATGGTCCAGGTGAAAACTATGATCCTTTGGATCGGGCGGCGACGGCGCTCCGGTGTCGTTCTTATTCTTGAAGGCGCCGTCTTAGAGGCCTCCTTTCGCCGAGCTCAACTCGGTGGCTGTTCCTGTACCTATTGTATCCGGCCTTGGATGTGCTGTGTGGTGGTGTGGTGTGGTGTGGAGTTGAGTGTTTGCGATGATTGTAATCGATGATGGTTGCTTTATATATAAAGCAGGAGGGAACCCTTTTTTGGTAATAGGTTTTTGGTCAGCTCTTCAAACTCACAAAAGCGGATGGGTGCTTTGATCCCGTGGCTCCGTAGTTTGGGAGTAGTTCAGATGTGGATGGGCCGTGCTTTTGAACATGGTTTTTTTTAACACAGTACAGACGCAAGCGTTCATATACACGTGCATACACTCACCCCTACGAACGTGCACACACGCACCCTACCTCAATGAGCACCTATGAAAGTCTGAGCCGACATATCATCTTGAAATTTACGAAGTCACCGTAGGCACCTCGCCGTCGACAAGAACGTCTCCTCCCACTGAATGCGCATCACCGAAAATCCTGAAATAAATCCAGGAATAAGTGCGAGCACCAGGACTTGAACCTTAATGAGCTGGGATACCACAATCTCTCTAATCATCCAACCATAAGTTGGTTCGCACTTTTGAGCATGGTTATGACGATTTTCATTCATTTTTTCACGAATTAGTTGAGCAATTCTTTTCTTCTTAACTAATGAATGAGAGAAAGCTTTTATCTTCGTTTCACGAAAACAAAACTCACAAGAACAGAAAACGCAACAAGAGCTATGTGGGAGCCCACACTGTCATCCGCCCAAGATCACCAAATTGCATGAGCAGAGATGCAGAGAGGAAGCCCATAAAAGCAAAGCAAACCCTGTAAGTCAAAATGGACTGAGAGACGACCAGAGGACTCCAAAGACCACGAGCAAATGTCGGCTTGATCAGCATTAAGCTGGACACCGCTAATGTCATCCCACGGTTTAGCAATTGTAGTAGGAGCTCTAAAGTCCTGTAACCAACGCCCTCCCTCACGCGCACAAGCAAGCAACCAATCAAGTATATTTTATATGATCCTTCACAAGATCGGGAACCAAGTCATCCAGGGAGGTACCATGAAGCCATATGCATCATACCGAAACAGCATGTGACCATTTTTTTTTGTCGAATGTGCGTATTATATATTAATAGAAGGAAAAGGGAAGAGCCTCATCCGCAAATATTTACATGGTATTTACAACAACGCGTTCCACCGCAAGATCTCCTAGGTGGATTACTCACCTCTGCCCATCCATCTACTCCTACACGAAGAATCTGAAAATCAGCGTGTATGATGCGTGCCTGCTTCCAGATCGCGCCTTCTGATTCTATCCTCCGTAGCACATGTCGCACGTCCGGACTTTTCCCTTCAAACACAATTGAGTTTCCGTGCTTTCATAACTCCCACATGACCACTACCTGGATGGCGCGTGCTGTCTTGGCATATCTTCCAAGATGTGTTGCCCGTGTGCACCATGTCAGTAGCTCCTCTCCATGCGATGGTGCTAGGCCGATCATACCCACAATTAGGCCTACCATGGTCCACACTTCTCTCGCAAATACACATTCGGTCAGGAGGTGGTTAATAGTTTCGTCCTCTTGGTCACATAATGGGCAATTGTCCTGATGTGGAAGCTCTTGATGACCCACAAGTATAGGGGATCTATCGTAGTCCTTTCGATAAATAAGAGTGTCGAACCCAATAAGGAGCAGAAGAAAATGACAAGCGGTTTTCAGCAAGGTATTCTCTGCAAGCACTGAAATTATCGGTACCAGATAGTTGTGTCATAGGATAATTCGTAACGGGTAACAAGTAACAAAAGTAAACAAGGTACAGCAAGGTGGCACAATCCTTGTTGTAGCAATGGATAAGCTTGGACGCACTCTTATATAAAGCAAAGCGCTCTCAAGGACACATGAAAATTGTTGTCAAGCTAGTTTTGATCATGCTCATATGATTCGCGTTCGTTACTTTGATAATTTGATATGTGGGTGGACCGGTGCTTGGGTGCTGCGCTTCCTTGGACAAGCCTCTCACTTATGATTAACCCCTCTCGCAAGCATCCGCTACTACGAAAGAAGAATTAAGGTAAATCTAACCATAGCATGAAACATATGGATCCAAATCAACCCCTTACGAAGCAACACATAAACAGGGTTTAAGCTTATGTCACTCTAGCAACCCATCATCTACTTATTACTTCTCAATGCCTTCCCCTAGGCCCAAACAATGGTGAAGTGTCATGTAGTCGACGTTCACATAACACTACTAGAGGAAAGACAACATACATCTCATCAAAATATCGAACGAATACCAAATTCACATGATTACTTATAACAAGACTTCTCCCATGTCCTCAGCAACAAACGTAACTACTCACAAAGCATATTCATGATCAAGATCAGAGGAGTATTAATTATCATTAAGGATCTGAAAATATAATCTTCCACCGGATAAATCAACTAGCATCAACTACAAGGAGTAATCAACACTACCAGCAACCCACAGGTACCAATCTAAGGTTTTGAGGCAAAGATCGGATACAAGAGATGAACTAGGGTTTGAGAGGAGATGGCGCTGGTGAAGATGTTGATGGATATTGACCCCCTCTCAATGAGAGGATCGTTGGTGATGACGATGGCTTCGATTTTCCCCTCCCGGAGGGATGTTTCCCCGACAGAACAGCTCTGCCGGAACCCTATATTGGTTCCGCCCAAGTTCCGCCTCGAGACGGCGGCACTTCGTCCCGAAAGCTTCCTTCTTATTTTTTCCAGGTCAAAACACACCATATAGTAGAAGATGGGCATCGGGGGCCTGCCAGGGGGCCCACAAGGACGGGGGCGCGCCCAGGGGGGTAGGCCGCGCCCTCCACCCTTGTGGCTAGCTGGTGGACCCCCTCTGGTGCTTTCTTCGCCCAATATTTTTTATATATTTCAAAAATATTCTCCATGATGTTTCAGGACTTTTGGAGTTGTGCACAATAGGTCTCTAATATTTGCTCCTTTTACAGTCCAGAATTCCAGCTGCCGGCATTCTCCCTCTTAATGTAATCCTTATAAAATAAGAGAGAAAAGGCATAAGTATTGTGATATAACGTGTAATAACAGCCCGTAATGAAATAAGTATCAATATAAAAGCATGATGCAAAATGGACGTATCAACTCCCCCAAGCTTAGACCTCGCTTGTCCTCAAGCGAAAGCCGACATCGAAAAATATGTCCACATGTTTAGAGATAGAGGTGTCGATAAAATAAAATACGGACATGAGGACATCATGATCATATTTAGAACAACAACAATACGTTGTCATATAATTTCTTATGCTAAAGTAACAATTAATACACAAGATAGAGCATGAATCAAAAACTTCATTGAAAACTAGCAAAGTATGATCTCAGTCATTGAAGCAATTGCAATTTGTCATAACATCGGAAAGAGTCAATATAAGAGCTTTTCAGCAAGTCCACATACTCAGCTATCATTTAGTCTTTCACAATTGCTAACACTCACGCAATACTTATGGGTTCAAAGCTTCAATCGGACACAGGGAAAGACAGGGGGTTATAGTTTCGCCACCCAACCTTTTACCTCAAGGGTAATGTCAACAATAATACTTTATGATAACCTACATCCGAGTGGATATATATATATATATATATATATATATATATATATATATATATATCCAGATCTCTCCAACATATAGTGCTTGCCAAAGGAAAAAGTGTAAAGAGGAAAGGTGATGATCACCATGATTCTTGTATAAGGGGAGAAGGTAAAAATAAAAGATACGCCCTTCGCAGAGGGAAGTAGAGGTTGTCATGCGCTTTTATGGTTGGATGCACAAAATCTTAATGCAAAAGAACGTCACTTTATATTGCCGCTTGTGGTAAAGACCTTTATTATGCAGCCCGTCGCTTTTATTTCTTCCATATCACAAGTTCGTATAAAGCTTATTTTCTTCACACTAATAGATCATACATATTTAGAGAGAAATTTTTATTGCTTGCACCGATGACAACTTACTTGAAGGATCTTACTCAATCCATAGGTAGGTATGGTGGACTCTCATGGCAAAACTGCGTTTAAGGGATGTTTGGAAGCACAAGTAGTATCCCTACTTGGTGCAAAGAATTTGGCTAGCATGATAGGGAAAGGCAAGCTCAACATGTTGGAGGATCCATGACAATATAACTTCTACTCGGATATAGGAAAACATAACCCATTATGTTGTCTTCCTTGTCCAACATCAACTTTTTAGCATGTCATATTTTAATGAGTGCTCACAATTACAAAAGATGTCCAAGATAGTATATTTATATGTGAAGCCTCTCTTTCTTTATTACTTCCTATTAATTGCAACAATGACCAAAATTATGTTTGTCAACTCTCAATAACTTTTATTCATCATACTCTTTATATGTGAAGTCATTACTTCCCATAAGATCAATATATGATCTTTCATTTCTTTTTCCTTTTCCTTAATTTTATTCCCTCAAGATCATAGCAAGATAGCAAAGCCCTCAACTCAAAACTACTCTTTATTATATATAACTCAAGGACTCGATTACATAGATAGAGATTGAAACAAACTCAAAGCTAGATCATTGTTGGGGATATAACTATTAGGTATGACCCGCCCAGAAGGGGCCGGGTTATACCCATGGCGATTCATGAAGCCCAGGACGGCTCTGGAAGATGGCGGTTCAGATAGGGCCCAAAGCCCAAAGGCGATTTAAGGCCCGTAGAGATAAACCGCCATATGTACATAACTTGTCTTGTAAGGCAGGGAAAGTTAGAAACTGAGCCAGACACTGTTTATGAGCTGGACGGATTCTGTGAGCCGCTGGGCTTCGACCTCTATATATAAAGGGATGACCCGGCGGCGATTCAGGGACAAGTAACATCAGACCGAAAGCTAGGTCAAGCGAATTCGCTCCCTAGTAATCGAAACATAAGCAATTCCACCTCAAACTGGATTAGGCCTTTACCTTCACCGCAAGGGGCCGAACCAGTATAAACCCTCGTGTCCTTTGTCCCGTTTTAACTCCTTTAAGCTTCCTAGTTGCTATGGCTCCACGACTAAGTCCTTTCACTAGGACATCTGCCGTCACAATTCCACGACAGTTGGCGCCCACCATGGGGCCAACGCACGATGGATTTGAGTTCTTGAAGGGCAACTTCGAAGGGCTCAAGGGATACGCTATGGGTCGGATGACCAAGAGTCGTCGCGGCAAGCTCTACATCAACGATGCAGGCTGGGGCCCTGATGCCGGCTCAATTGAGTACGGGTACCGGGTCCCCTTCGACGGAATCCACGTCTTCATTGGCCGGATCGGTGAGCCGGGCCCTGAGCCGGACGTCTGCACCGACATCATTGAGACGGCTCAGCGTGCGAGACCCGCCTGGGCTCAGCCCGCCATGAAGCGTGCCTTTGTGGGATGCATCCATGGAGGGGAATTTTCTGAAGGATCTGTGGATGGCAGTGAGACGTCCATCTACTCTGATGGTGAGTCGTCCACGGGTGAGACAGATTCATTATATCAATTGAAAGACGGCGGGCTTGGGGGCTGTTCCGATGGCAGCATTATTCCAGACCCCTTTGAACCACTGAGCAGAGTGGGGATCTTCATGGCTGGCATGCAACCCATTCAAAACTCTATGGCTGCGGCAGCAATAACTTCTGGGTCAGCGGCAGCCAGGGCAGGAGGCCCTGCGCGCCCGCTGGCTCATGTGCTGATGGATCTCATAGATAAGTTGACAGCCCTGTTAACTGCCGTGGTTAATCCGGCGGATCAGGCTCAGCATGATGCGGAAGTGGCACGGTTACGTGAGGAGGTAGCACAAGCCAAAGAAAACCTAGCAGCGAAGGATGTCAGACTGGCCACAGAGCGGGCGGCTTTGGATGCTCGAGCGCAGCAGATTCAATCAGAGGCTTTCCAGCTCACGATGGATTTGAACGCTTCAAACGAGGTCATGAGGAGAAGGCATCAGAAGGCTCAATCCCGTCTGCCTCTGACTTATGATCTTGGAAACCTCTTCCGAACACCCGGTGCAGGCCCCAGTAACCCGCCGGAGATAAATCAGGTTGCAATGCCTGGGGCTGGGATGCCGGTTCAACCACGGGTGATGGAACCTCCCCGTATGAATACTGCTCCACCTCGTTATGTACCAACACCACCGGGTAATTATTCTAACCCTTTGGAGAACATGATCGCTGCGGAGGCACGATTGGCGGCTCTCCCAGTGGAGGGTGACTCTCTGGCAGCGATTGAAACGCGAAGGGCCGGAGAACTTCTTCAGACGGCTCTGGCGCAGCAGGAGGCATACTCTTACAGTCGAGACAGGATTCACTCAACCCCTCATCCAAGCCGGAGCCCAAGTTATAGCAGGCATATGGATTCAGAAGCCGTTTCAAGCAACGCTTCGGCCTTTGTGACCCGGCAGCGCATGACCAGCGTGATGGAGCTCTTAACTTGGTTGATCAGGACAGGATACACCAAGAGGCGGAGCGGGCGGCTCAGTAGGCGGCTAAGCAGGCGGCTCAACGAGCAACTTACTAGTCTTTTCGGTTTATCCGACGACCTCTATTGAGGTAGGCGTGGCCACGAGGACTGGAGGTGTCCCTTGCTTGGTGCCGGCTCTGCGTAATGAGCGTTTGCCCAAGGATTTCAAGGGCCCTCGAAAGGTGCCTAATTACACGGCTCGTTTATAGCCCGGGGCATGGATTGAAAGCTATGAGATGGCCATGGAACTACTAGAGGTCAGTGATGCTGCAATGGCCAAGTACTTCACCATGATGTTGGACGGAACGACCCGCACTTGGTTGAAGGGGCTGGTGAGGGAGTCCTGGATAAGGGGGTATCCGGACTGCCAGACTGTATACATCGTCCGGACTATTGAAGCGTGAAGATACAAGACTCAAGACTTCGGCCCGTGTCCGGATGGGACTCTCCTTGGCGTGGAAGGCAAGCTTGGCGATCCGGATATTGTGTTTCCTTTCTTGTAACCGACTCCATGTAAACCCTAGCCCTCTCCGGTGTCTATATAAACCGGAGAAGTTGGTCCTTAGAAGGCCGATCACAATTACAATCATACCATCATAGGCTAGCTCTTAGGGTTTAGCCTCTCTACGATCTCGTGGTAGATCTACTCTTGTACTACCCATATCTTCAATATTAATCAAGCGGTGAAGTAGGGTTTTACCTCCATCGAGAGGGCCCGAACCTGCGTAAACATCTGTGTCCCTTGCTTCCTGTTACCATCAGCCTAGACACACAGATCGGGACCCCCTACCCGAGATCCGCCGGTTTTGACACCGACAGCTGCCGCCTAATTCCATTGGTTCATGGGCAGAGTTAAAGACCCGGTTTATTCAGAAGTTCAAAGACACATGCAAGCATCCCATGTCAATTGTGGATTTGACTAATTGCAAGCAAGAGGAAGGTGAGTCCACGACCCATTGGGTGCGCCGGGTCAAGGCCATAATACATTCATTTGATAAGATGGATGCCGGCTCTGCAGTCTTAATCTTGGAGAAGAATTGACATTTTACGCATGTGAAACAGAAGCTGGGGCGGCTCAAGCGCGGTCGTAACGACATGGGCCAGCTAATGGCGTCTTTGGTCAAGTACGCCGACTCTGATAGTACCAAGGATCCCGAGTCTGATGATGATAAGACAAAGAAGGGAAAGAAGAACGGCAATACCAAGGGTCATCAGCATAACCCGGTGAATCAGGGAG
This sequence comes from Aegilops bicornis, assembly GCA_021605145.1. Taxonomy (NCBI): domain Eukaryota; kingdom Viridiplantae; phylum Streptophyta; class Magnoliopsida; order Poales; family Poaceae; genus Aegilops; species Aegilops bicornis. The sequence continues at coordinate 511,951,736 of CM038675.1, read as the reverse complement.
GCAATAAACGTAAGGCTGATGGTAGCCCGGAGTTTGTGGTTAACACCAATGCACAGGGTAACAACCAATGACGTAAGGGGAGACCACCACCTTGGTCCGGCGGGTCAGGTCCTACTCTTGAGTAGTTGCTAAATGAACCCTGTCCAAGGCACGGTACTCGCGAAAAGCCGGCCACTCACCTATGGAAGGATTGTACGATCATGAAGGCTTTCAAGAACTCTAACATGTTCGACGACAACCATGGGCCGGGCGGCGGCTTAGGTGGCGGCGGGTTTCACGGCCCGTGCGGCGGTTCAAATTCCGGCTTTCAAGGCTTTCAAGGAAATCAAGGTGGGTATAATCAGCATTCTGGTCAGGGAGGTCAGCAGCAGCAATTTGGTTATCAAAGCAATCCAAAGCAGCTGAATAGTGGACAATATCATGTGTTTACCAGCAGTTTGTGCAAACGGGACCAGAAGCTTCATAAGAGGGCTGTGAACGCTGTTGAGCCGGCAGTTCCTCATTATTTAAGATGGTATGAGCAGCCTATTCTGTGGAGTAGGGAAGATCACCCTCCCCGGGTTGACAATCCGGGTCACTTGGCTTTGGTAGTGGCACCTCAGGTTGGTGGATATAAATTCACTAAGGTGCTCATGGACGGGGGCAGTAGCATCAACATCCTCTATTATGAGACCTTCCGTCGCATGGGATTGACTGATAAAAGTCTTAAGACGTCCAGTACTATTTTCCATGGAGTGGTGCCTGGTAAATCGGCGTACCCAGTGGGTAAAATTGAACTAAAAGTAGCCTTTGGAGATGAGCATGACTCTAGGGCTGAAAAGTTAACCTTTGAGGTGGTCAAAACCAAGAGCCCGTATCACGCCCTGTTTGGACGGTCATCTTACGCCAAATTCATGGCACAGGCGTGTTATGTTTATCTGCAGCTCAAGATGTCGGGTCATAAGGGCACCATCACAGTTCATGGGAGTCGAAAGATAACCTTGGAATGTGAGGAAGACGATGCTGCTTACGCTGAATCTGTGTGTGCAACAGAGGAATTGAAGTTCTATAAGGACAATGTTGACCCGGCGGACATGACGTCTTTGAAGAAGCCAACCACAGAACATGAGCCGATGCTATAGTTTAAATCGGCTGATGAAACCAAGCTTGTTGATTTTGTCCCAGGCGACTCGTCTAAGCAGTTCAGTATCAACGCTAATCTGGATCCCAAATAGGAAAGCGCGCTCATCAAGTTCATCCGTGAGAACTGGGACATGTTTGCATGGAAACCTTCTGACATGCCGGGTGTACCGAGAGAACTCGCTGAGCACACTCTCAATATTGATCCAAAGTTTAAGCCGGTCAAGCAGTTTCTTCGGTGGTTTAATCAGGAGAGGCGTAAGGCCATTGGTGTGGAAGTGTCCCGGCTCTTGGCGGCCGGGTTCATTATTGAAGTTTTCCATCCAGAGTGGTTGGCTAACCCGGTGCTCGTGCTTGAAAAGAACGGCACCTGGCGTATGTGTGTGGATTACACGGACTTAAACAAGGCTTGTCCAGCTGATCCTTTCGCTCTCCCTCGTATTGATCAAATCATTGATGCTACGGCGGGTTGTGAGCGTTTGAGCTTTTTGGATGCTTATTCTGGTTATCATCAGATCAATATGGCAGTTAAGGACCAGGAGAAGACGACTTTTATTACTCCGTTTGTAGCCTTCTGTTATGTGTCTATGCCTTTTGGGCTTAAGAGTGCCCAGGCGACTTATCGGCGATGTGTGCAGAACTGTCTACACAGTCAGATTGGGCGCAATGTTCATGCTTATGTGGATGACATTGTGGTGAAGTCCAGAGAGAAGGAAACCTTGATAGATGATCTGAAGGAAACCTTTGATAACCTCCGGGTCTACAAGATGATGCTTAACCCAGCCAAGTGTGTTTTTGGAGTGCTAGCGAGCAAGTTTTTGGGTTTTCTGGTTTCTAACAGAGGCATCGAGGCTAACCTGGAGAAGATCAAGGCAATCACTTCTTTGGCTAAGCCGGCATGTATCAATGATGTTCAGCGTTTGGCGTGTCATATTGCTGCTTTAAGCCGGTTCATAAGCCGGTTAGGTGAGAAGGCCATACCGCTGTATCAGATGATGAAAAAGACAGACGACTTTGTCTGGAGCGATGCTGCTAACACTGCCTTTGAAGATTTGAAGAGACAGCTTGCTGAGCCGCCGGTCCTTGCTGCTCCAATTGATAAGGAGCCATTGTTGTTATATGTGGCTGCTAACACACGTGCCGTCAGTGTGGCCATTGTCGTAGAACGCAAGGAGGCGGGCAAGGAATATCCGGTTCAACGGCCGGTTTACTACGTCAGTGAGGTGCTTATTGAGTCCAAGCAAAGATATCCGCACTGGCAGAAGCTCGTCTATGGGGTATTCATGGCAAGCCGGAAGCTTAAGCAATACTTCCAGGGTCATCCCATCACTGTGCTCAGTTCTGCTCCTTTAGGAGACATCATTCAAAATAGAGAAGCCACAGGACGAGTCGCCAAGTGGGCCATTGAGCTTGGGCCTCATGGTTTGAAGTATGTGCCACACACCGCTATCAAGTCTCAAGCATTGGTGGACTTCATCAATGATTGGACAGAGCTGCAGATGCCTGAAGAGAAGCCGGACAACACATATTGGACTATTCATTTTGACGGGTCCAGGCAATTGGAGGGCTCGGGGGCTGGAGTTGTTTTAGCTTCCCCTCGAGGTGACAAATTTTGTTATGTGCTGCGGTTGATGTTTCCCTGTACTAACAATGCAGCTGAGTATGAGGCCTTGCTCCATGGTCTTCAGATGGCTAAGGAGATGAACTTAAGCCGGGTAAGGTGCTTTGGCGACTCAGATTTGGTGGCTCAACAAGTTTCAGGCAAGTGGGATTCCAAGGATCCTCTCATGGCGGCTTATCGCCGTGAAGTTGATGCCATTGCTGGACATTTCAAGGGTTACCAAGTGGAGCACATTAATCGCAGAAAAAATGAGGCGGCTGATCCTTTAAGCCGGCTGGGGTCTCAGCGTAAGCCGGTGCCACCTAACACTTTCTTAGATATTCTGCATAACCCTTCTGTCAAGTTATCCACAGAGGAAGACTTGGCTGTTCCAGACCCGGAGGCTCTATTGGTGGCGGCTCTTCACGTCATCCCAGATTGGACAGTGCCATATTTGGCTTATATGACCCGGGGCGAGTTGCCTGAGGATGAAACCTTGGCTAGACAGATAACCCGGCGGTCCAAGTCAATGAAAATTGCAAATGGTGAGTTGCATCATCGCAGTGTCACTGGGGCGTTTCAACGATGTGTCTCTCCTGAGGAAGGTCAAGAAATTCTTCGTGAGATCCATGAAGGAGATTGCGGCCATCATGTTGGTTCAAAGTCTCTTGTGGCCAAGGCTTTCCGTCATGGTTTTTATTGGCTGACGGCTCACGCTGATGCGGAGGATCTAGTCAGTAAATGTGATGGTTGCCAGAAGTTCTCACGACGGGCTCACGTGCCGGCTCAAGAATTGAGGATGATTCCAATTACTTGGCCGTTTGCAGTCTGGGGGATTGACATGGTTGGGCCTTTCAAAAGGTCCAAGGATAAAAAGACACACCTTCTAGTGGAGGTTGATAAATTCACAAAGTGGGTTGAGGCAGAGCCGGTTAGTAAGTGTGATGTAGCCACGACGGTTCAATTCATGAAAAAGGTGATCTTTCGTTTTGGCTTTCCACGCAGCATCATAACTGACAACGGTACTAATCTGTCCAAAGGCGCTATGGAGGAGTTCTGTCAACGTGAGCATATCCGGCTTGATGTTTCATCAGTAGCTCATCCCCAATCCAATGGTCAAGCGGAAAGAGCTAATCAGGAAATCTTGAAAGGCATCAAGCCCCGACTTCTGGTTCCTTTACAACGGACGCCGGGTTGTTGGGTGGAGGAGTTACCCTCTGTGGTATGGAGCATCAATACTACTCCTAACAGGTCTACGGGTTATACGCCTTTCTTCATGGTCTACCGAGCAGAGGCGGTTCTACCAAGTGACATCCGTCATGACTCGCCCCGCGTGGCGGCTTACGTTAAAGCTAATAACGAACAAGCCCGTCAGGATGCACTTGACCTGTTAGATGAAAAGCGTGACTTGGCAGCAACCCGCTCGGCAATTTACCAACAGGACTTGCGCCGGGTTAAGTCCAGAACCTTTCAAGAAGGTGACTTGGTGCTCCGGCTCATCCAGGATCAAACTGATGCACACAAATTATCCCCACCTTGGGAAGGGCCTTTCGTGGTCAGCAAGAACTTGAACAATGGGTCATACTACCTCGTTCGAGAGCACAAAGACTCACGTAAATCGGAGGAGGAGACCCGTCAGCCGTGGAATATCGCTCATCTTCGGCCTTACTATACTTGAGCCACCTGCTCTCATGATGTACATATTTTGACGATGTATATATTATGATAAGTAATAAAGCAGGACCTCCGTCCTTTTCATCCTCAAAGTTCATATGTCTTCATTATAAAAATTTAAAACGACCAAAAGGGGGCTAATCGTGTTCAAATCCGGCTTTCCCTTTTGTCCGGCTCATGATCGTATTCGAATCTAGCCGTTAAACCTCATGATCACTAGGGGGCTTCCTGTTCAAACATAGGTCGTATTCGAACCAAAGAGAACATAGCTGTCGATACCCTCTTGATCGGCACGATGCCAAACTCACTAGGGGGCTTCTTGATCGTATTCGAATCATAGCTTAACCCGTTTTGGGTCCGACTTGGATCGTATTCGAATCAGGGTCGTTAAAAACCTCTCAAGGTCATTTGGGGGCTTCCTGTTCAAACATAGGTCGTATTCGAACCAAAGAGAACACAGCTGTCGGTACCCTCTTGATCGGCACAACGCCAAAACCACTGGGGGCTACATGATCGTATTCGAATCCTAGCTTAACCCCTTTGGTCCGGTTTACTGATCGTATTCGAATCAAAAGCCTCGAATATGTCTCTATTTTGCTTAAAGTTTTTTGGAAACAACCTTTGTTTTTCGCTTGAGACTTTTTGTCCAGATCTAAGTATCAGTATGGTTTAAATTTAACCCAGCTTGGTTTTGGAAGATAAGTCACCAGCGTATGACAATCATCATATGTGTGGAAGTGCTGGTTTCTAAAGGATTGGGTTATCACCCTTACTGTTCAGGTCACATGAACCGGCAATACAAATTCAAAATCACAGGTATGATATTATAGTTGTATTTCAAAAGCTATAATTCATAACAGGCTTATCTGTGTCTCTTCTTTCATTATTAATGATTGTACGTAAGATATTATGACCCGCCCTGCGGTAAGCCGCCAAGGGTGCTTGTGATCTATTCTCTGTGTGCAGGATAGTTTAAAGACTTTCTTGTGCATAACGAAAGCAGATGGTAAGTTTAACCAGGGAGAATATAAGGCGGCGGCTTAACAGTGTTGAGCATCAAAACATGCACGAGGGCACGATGAAGCAAAGTTATTTCTACCCTATTACATAACTCGCGAAGTCCAAATGATTAAATTGTTTTTCCAGCAAGGTAAAGGTATGAGCCGCCCGGCAGGTCAATTTTCTTGTTGGCATGAAGCTTCTGGATCAACCCTTTCCGCTCCTCCGTCCTGGAAGGTTGATGATGACCAGTCAATGCCATTCAAAGCTTCAAATTCAGCTTCATCATCAATTAGTCCGGCCGGGTCAACTTCAGGGGCGAAGGCATGCTTACGGATTGGAGGGATCAGGCTGGTCACTTTATAATGCGGCGTTGGAATTCTCCGATTTTCGCTTCATAACCCGGCTGGTACTTGGTGAGGTCCGCTTCATCAGCAATCAGGGTGGCCACAGGGCGTATTTCCTTCACACAAGCAGTGAAGTCCTCTTGTTCAAATGATGTGCCATCTTCTTTAAGGCTTGGATATCCAATGGCAATGTCGGCCAGGTCTAACTCCGGTAGCCACGCTTTTGCCCGGCTTAGAGCAGCTACGGCTCCGGCTCTTGCAGCTGATTGCCTTAATTCATTGAACCGTTGGGGTAAGACAGAAAGCCGGTTCAGCACATCCGCCAGGAGTGTGGGACTTCATTTGACAGGGCAACTGTGGCCAAGGCACGCTGGGATCCAGTGTAAAGTTGTTCCATGAGTGTGTAAACCGCCTTCAGCTTCACCAGCATGTCTTGCTTAAGGTTGGAGCTCCTGGGGCCTGCATATCAATGATCCGATGAGTTAGTCACATTTCATATGATCATTCGAAAGATTCAATATTTGACACTTGCAGAGCGACTTACCAAATATTGTTGAGACCATCTGAGATACATGGCATTTTAAGACGGATAATTCAGTGGTCACCTCTTCAAGAGCCTTTTCTGTTGTTTCAGCTCGTTGGGTTAAGGCAATTTTTTCTTTGGCCCAGGCCTTCTTCTCAATTTCAAGCTCGGATTTCAATTTTTCTTTTTCAGCCATGCTGAATTCAAATTTGGAATTGGCTTTTTGAGTTTCAGTCTCTTGGGCCTCCAGACGGGTCTTCAAATCATGCAGTTCTGATTGAAGTTGAGTGGTGGTGGCCTGTACAGATACCGGGTGAAAAATCATGAATAAGCATACAAGATTAAGTCCCAAGCCTTTTTGCAAGCAATAACACTTGGCACTTGTGGGCTAATGTCTAACGAAGGTGTTATCTAAGTGGCGGTTCATGAGAGTAAGTCCCAAGCACTTTGCAAGCAAGAGTACTTGGCACTTGGGGGCTAATGCATATTGCTGTTAAATCTACACAAAGCCTATATTCTGCACAAGCATGTGAAGGACCGGCTCCTTCATGTTGATTAAGCCGGCCCTTGGGGACTACAGGTTTGATCAAAATATATTACTAAAGTTTATACGTCTGTTCTTAGTCTACAACATATTCATCATAAGCAATAGACTTGGGGGCTGGCATGGTAAGGATAATTCAGTGAAGGGAAAGAATTTATACCTCAAATTTCTGATGCATTTTCTTCACCATATCAACTTCAGAGCATGATTGCTGTGCACTTGGCTAAGATATCCAGAAAAACTTCCCCAATGCTCATGTGAGTGTAATCAGCAACATCAAATCTGACCTTACGACGATCCAGGCGCTCTTCTTTGGCAGAACACTTGGCTAGCACAGTAGGTCTCCCCGGCTCAGTGTAGCCAGTCTTGGTGATTACAACATCAACATCTTGTGGGTCGTCTGTCTTAGCCGGGTTAGAGACTTCAAGATTTTCAGAGCCATCGACGGCTTGATCGGCAGGCGGGTCAGTAATTGATGTTGGCATGTCATGCACCAGTTCAAGTGGCGGCTCAGGAATAGAGGCCTCAGGCGCGGTCGTCTGGAGTTCCGGTTCTCTGAAGGATGGCTCTTCGGCCGACTTGCTCTTTTTCACTTTCTTGCTGGGCTTTGCTTGTCCGCTGCGTAAGATCACAATATCAGTAGAAGTATAAAGAATTGAAATGAATACAAGATAAGTAAATTATCATTACCCTGGAGCAGTCTTAAAAGCCGGCATGTTGGACTGGAGCGAGTCGCCTGAGGAAGGCAAAGTGTCCTGATAATTTGAGTCAGAGAGTTGAGTGGTTGACGAGTGAGACCCGCCAAAGGATAAAAAGGAGTTAAGTTGGAGGTGACCTCGTTCCGATGCTTCCTTGGTGTATTTGGTAAGCCGGAGGAGAGTTCTGCGTCCTTGCTGGTCAGGGTCTGCCTCCGGCTCTCATGAATCTGTTGCTTCAAAAGAAATTGAGGATCTTGATAAGCTAAAGGATGTGAAAATCTTACTTTCCGGCTTACTCTTCGGATTTTCTGTCTTGGCAAAGGCTCGGAGTAAAAAGGAAATAATAGTTACCTCTTCATCCACTCCGTGACTTGTTCCCGTGTCCTCCTGATGATAATCAGTGTCAATAAGGTGGTTAATAAAGGAGCCTAGAGAGTCAAGGGCTACCTCTGATAACCCACAAGTATAGGGGATCAATTGTAGCCTCTCTCGACAAGTAAGAGTGTCAAACCCGACGAGGAGCTAAAGGTAGAACAAATATTCCCTCAAGTTCTATCGACCACCGATACAACTATACGCATGCTTAACGTTCGCTTTACCTAGAACAAGTATGAAACTAGAAGTACTTTGTAGGTGTTTTTGGATAGGTTTGCAAGAATATAAAGAGCACGTAAATAAAAACTAGGGGCTGTTTAGATAAAGACACAATAAAGTAAATATAGCGAGTGTGGAAAAGTGGTGGTAGGAGTTGCGAAATTGTCCCTAAGCAATTGACTACTTTACTAGACTGATAGCAAGTTTTATGTGGGAGAGGCCATTGCTGGCATGTCATCCCTGACTTGGAATTCTATGCACTTATGATTGGAACTATTAGCAAGCATCCGCAACTACTAATGTTCATTAAGGTCAAACCCAACCATAGCATTAAGATATATTGGTCCCCCTTCAATCCCGTATGCATCAATTTCTATGCTAGGTTGAAGCTTCTGTCACTCTTGCCCTCCAATACATAGTCCTATCAACATACAACTAACCCTATGGTGTGATCCACACGCGCGCTCATATGATGGGCACCAAAGGACAGCAACATAACCACAAGCAAATTCAATCAATCATAGCAATTCATCAACCACTGATAGGACAACAAAAATTTACTCAGACATCATAGGATGGCTACACATCATTGGGTAATAATATGAAGCTTAAAGCGCCATGTTCAAGTAGAGGGTACAACGGGTTGCGGGAGATTGGACCCCTGTAGATAGAGGGGGGAAGGTGATGGAGATGTTGGTGAAGATGGCGGAGGTGTTGGTGAAGATCGCGGTGATAATGATGGCCCCCGGCAGCGTTCCGGCGCCACCGGAAGAGTGGGGGAGAGGGGCCCCCTTCTTCTTCTTCTTCTTCCTTGACCTCCTCCCTAGACGGGAGAAGTGTTTCCCCTCTGGTCCTTGGCCTCCATGGCATGGGAGGGGCGAGAGCCCCTCCGAGATTGGATATGTCTCTGTCTCTCTCTGTTTACTGCGTTACAGTGCGCCCTTTCACCGTTTCGTATATATATGGAGATCCGTAACTCCGATTGGAGTGAAATCTTCGCCGTGATTTTTTTAATAAAAATTAACTTTCTTGCAGCCGAAGAAGGGCATCAACCGCCTTACAGGGGGGGGCACGAGGGGGATGGCGCGCCCCCTGCCTCGTGCCCCCCTCGGACACCGTCTCGCGTTGATTCTTCTTCCGGAATTTTCCAAATATTCCAAAAATATTCTCCATCCGTTTTTATCCTGTTTGGATTCGTTTGATATGGGGTTTCTGCGAAACATCAAACATGCAACAAACAAGAACTGGCACTGGGCACTGGATCAATATGTTAGTCCCAAAAATAGTATAAAAAGTTGCCAAAAGTATATGAAAGCTGAATAATATTGGCATGGAACAATCAAAAATTATAGATACGACGGAGATGTATCAGCATCCCCAAGCTTAATTCCTGCTCGTCCTCGAGTAGATAAATGATAAAAAAATGATGTGGAATGCTACCTAGCATAATCTTGATCATCTATGTAATCATGGCATGAACATTAAGATACGAGTGATTCAAAGCAATAGTCTATCATTTGACATAAAAACAATAATACTTCAAGCATACCAACCAAGCAATTATGTCTTATTGAAATAATATAGCCAAAGAAAACTCATCCCTACATAATCATATAGTCTGGCTATGCTCCATCTTCACCACACAAAGCATTCAAATCATGCACAACCCCGATGACAAGCCGAGCAATTAGTTCATACTTTTTAACGCGCTTCAACCTTTTCAACCCTCACGCAATACATGAGCGCAAGCCATGGATATAGCACTATAGGTGGAATAGCATATGATGATGGAGGTTTGTGTGAGAAGACAAAAAAGGAGAAAGTCTCACATCGAGACGGCTAATCAACGGGCTATGGGGATGCCCATCAATTGATGTCAATGTGAGGAGTAGGGATTGCCATGCAACGGATGCACTAGAGCTATAAGTGTATGAAAGCTCAAACTGGAAACTAAGTGGGTGTGCATCCAACTTGCTTGCTCATGAAGACCTAGGGCATTTGAGGAAGCCCATCATTGGAATATACAAGCCAAGTTCTATAATGAAAATTCCCACTAGTATATGAAAGTGATAACTCAAGAGACTCTATATATGAAGAACATGGTGCTACTCTGAAGCACAAGTGTGGTAAAAGGATAATAATATTGCCCCTTCTCTCTTTTTCTCTCATTTTTTATTTCCTTTTTTATTTTATTTTTTATTTTGGTGGGCTTCTTTGGCCTATTTTTTTGGGCTTCTTTGGCCTCTTTCATTTATTTTTAAAGACCGAAGTCTCATCCCGATATGGGGGAATCATAGTCTCCATCATCCTTTCCTCACTGGGGCAATGCTCTAATAATGATGATCATCACACTTTGATTTACTTACAACTCAATATTACAACTCGATGTCTAGAACAAAGTATGACTCTATATGAATGCCTCCGTGATGTGCAAGGATGTGCGTTGATCTAGCATAGCAATGACATCAAAAACGAACAAGCCATGAAAACATCATGCTAGCTATCTTCCGATCATGCAAAGCAATATGACAATGAATGCTCAAGTCATGTATATGATGATGATGGAAGTTGCATGGCAATATATCTCGGAATGGCTATGGAAATGCCATGATAGGTAGGTATGGTGGCTGTTTTGAGGAAGATATAAGGAGGCTTATGTGTGATAGAGCGTATCATATCACAGGGTTTGGATGCACCGGCGAAGTTTGCACCAACTTTCGAGGTGAGAAAGGGCAATGCACGGTACCGAAGAGGCTAGCAATGATGGAAGGGTGAGAGTACCTATAATCCATGTACTCACATTAGTCATAAAGAACTCATATACTTATTGCAAAAGTTTATTAGCCCTTGAAGCAAAGTACTACTACGCATGCCCCTAGGGGGATAGATTGGTAGGAAATGACCATCGCTCGTCCCCGACCGTCACTCATAAGGAAAGAAATGAAAGAACACCTCATGCTCCGACTTCGTTACATAACGGTTCACCATACGTGCATGCTACGGGACTTGCAAACCTCAACACAAGTATTCCTCAATTTCACAATTACTCAACTAGCAAGACTCTAATATCACAACCTTTATATCACAAAACTATTGCAAGGAATCAAACATATCATATTCAGTGATCTATAAGTTTTATGTAGGATTTTATGACTAACCATGTGAATGACCAATTCCTGTCAACTCTCTAAATAGATATAAGTGAAAAAAGAGAGTTTAATTCTTTCTACAAAATATATTCCCATGCTCTAACAAATATAAGTGAAGCAAAAGAGCATTCTACAAATGGCGGTTTTCTATGTAAAGAGAAACAGGCAATCCAAACTTCAAATGATATAAGTGAAGCACATGAAGCATTCTATAAAGCCATACTCAAAAGATATAAGTGAAGTGCAATGAGCATTCTATAAATCAACCAAGGACTATATCATACCAGAATGGTGCATAAAAGAAAAGTGAAAACTAAAAGTAAAAGACGCTCCAAGATTTGCACATATCATATGAACGAAACGAATCCGAAAACATACCGATATTTGTTGAAGAAAGAGGGGATGCCTTCTAGGGCATCCCCAAGCTTAGACGCTTGAGTCTCCTTGAATATTTACTTGGGGTTCCTCGGGCATCCCCAAGCTTGAGCTCTTGCTTCTCTTCCTTCTTCTCACATCGAGACTTTCTCGACCATCGAACACTTCATCCACACAAAACTTCAACAGAAAACTCGGTAAGATCCGTTAGTATAATAAAGCAAATCACTACTCTAAGTACTGTTGCAAACCAATTCATATTTTGTTTTTTCATTGTGTCTACTGTAATATAGCTTTTCTATGGCTTAATCCACTGATATAAATTGATAGTTTCATCAAAACAAGCAAACTATGCATCAAAAACAGAATCTGTCTAAAACAGAACAGTCTGTAATAATCTGAACATTCACCATACTTCTGATACTTGAAAAATTCTTACAAAATTAGGAAAAATAAAACATTTGTATAGAAAGACAGTGCAAAAAGAATCAGAATCATTTGACATTCCAGTAAAAAATGTAAAATCGTGCACTACAGCCAAAGTTTCTGTCCTGCACCGCACAAACCAACAAGCATTGTAAACATCCTACAGGCAAACCTTGGCACGTTATTTTTATAATAAAATGGAATTTTACAAGGGGATAATTATTTTTGTTGAAAAGTTTCTGTAATTAAGATTCACAAAGTTTCCATGGGCATGAACAAAGTTCAAGGACGTCCCCCACTTTCACAATGCTCGTCTATCTCACTTTCACTTTTCTTTTTGAAAAGTTTTGGGTTCCCCTATTTATTTTATTTGTCTTTAAACTATATAAAAGCACACAACAGAAATAAATGACTCTCTAAAACTTCTGGATTGTCTCCCTGGCAGCGCTTTCTTTAAAGCCATTAAACTAGGCATATAGTGCTCAAGCAATGTATCCACCCGGATCCCAAGGTATATCAAAGCCAATTTTAATTAACAATGATTTAGAATTTATTAGTGAGCACAAAGTAACATATATCATGCAACAACGAAGTCTAACTCTCTTCCTATGCATCGGCATGTCATAAAAGAACAATTTATGCACACAAAGTAAAGGCCAATGCATAGTATAAACAGTTTCTTGCAATTTTATCATGTTGGAAACATAGAGAGGTGGAGATATAGTTCCTCTCTCATAATAATTGCAAGTAGGAGCAGCAAGCACATGCATATTATATTTATAAAAATCATCATGTGCAACGGTAAGAGGCAACCCATCAATATAATCCTTAATAAGGGCAAACTTCTCCGATATAGTATAATCGGAGAATTCAAAAGATAATAGGACTATCATGCGTGGGTGCAATAGCAACAATTTCATGTTTAACATAAGGAACTATAGCAAGTTCATCTCCATAAGCATAATTCATATTGGCATCTTGGCCACAAGCATATCAAGCATCATCAAAAAGGGATATTTTAAGAGAATCAACAGGATCATAACAATCATCATAGCAATCATCCTTCGGTAAGCATGAAGGGAAATTAAACAATGTATGAGTTGAAGAGTTACTCTCATTAGAAGGTGGGCACGGGTAGCTAATTCGCTCTTCCTCCTTTTGTTCTTCGCTCTCCTCGTCATCTTTTCATGCAATGAGCTCAGAGTTTTATCAATTTCTTCTTCCATAGAATCCTGCAAAATATTAGTCTCTTCTTGGACAGCAGAGGAGTCCTCAGTATATGGTTTAACATAGGCATTAGAAGCATAATTCTCATAACAATATTAAAGTATGGCAAAATTCTCAGACTTGTAAAGAGTAGCATCATACTTTTCAATCAAAGAAGCAATTTCATAAGCACCCTTAAAAGCAACAAATTCTTTAATTTGTTGAACATCATAGTAATTATAAACACCCTTAGCATAAGAAGATACGATTCCATTATCACTAAACAAACATTGGTAGGGAAGGTGTTTCTTAGGGTCTTCAGAACAACAAGTAATATCATATATTTCACATAAATACCAAGCATAGCATTGCAAACGATGAATTTGATCCAGTAAACTTTTCCCTTTTTTAGATATGCATTGTCGCACATAACAAGCATGATCATCTAAAGATTTGCCCTCAACTAAGCTAGTTGGGGTTTCAGCACGAGCACATAGGAATCGAAGATGATCTAAGTAATAAGCTTCATGAGTGTGATAGATTTTGAGTGGTTCTTCAACCATTGGTTCAGTAGGTACAACTAATTTTTTTGGTATTTTGCATTTCCTACCCATAACTAAAGATACAAAACAACTAAGAACAGCAAATAAAAACTACTTAGTGATAAAGCAAACAAGCACACACGAGAATATTCACCCCACGCTATGGCTCCCCGGCAACGGCGCCGGAAAAGGTCTTGATAACCCACAAGTATAGGGGATCAAATGTAGCCTCTTTCGATAAGTAAGAGTGTCGAACCCAACGAGGAGCTAAAGGTAGAACAGATATTCCCTCAAGTTCTATCGACCACAGATACAACTCTACGCACGCTTAACGTTCGCTTTACCTAGAACAAGTTTGAAACTAGAAGTACTTTGTAGGTGTTTTTGGATAGGTTTGCAAGAAAATAAAGAGCACGTAAATAAAAACTAGGGGCTGTTTAGGCAAAGACACAATAAAGTAAATATAGCGAGTGTGGAAAAGTGGTGGTAGGAGTTGCGAAATTGTCCCTAAGCAATTGACTACTTTATTAGACCGATAGCAAGTTTTATGTGGGAGAGGCCACTGTAGAATGTCATCCCTGACTTGGAATTCTATGCACTTATGATTGGAACTATTAGCAAGCATCCGCAACTACTAACGTTCATTAAGGTAAAACCCAACCATAGCATTAAGATATATTGGTCCCCTTCAATCCGTATGCATCAATTTCTATGCTAGGTTGAAGCTTCTGTCACTCTTGCCCTCCAATACATAGTCCTATCAACATACGACTAACCCTATGGTGTGATCCACGTCTTGCTGATATGATGGGCACCAAAGGACAGCAACATAACCACAAGCAAATTAAATCAATCATAGCAATTCATCAACCACCGATAGGACAACAAAAATCTACTCAGACATCATAGGATGACAACACATCATTGGGTAATAATATGAAGCATAAAGCACCATGTTCAAGTAGAGGGTACAATGGGTTGCGGGAGAGTGGACCGCTGTAGATAGAGGGGGGAAGGTGATGGGGATGTTGGTGAAGATGGCGGAGGTGTTGGTGAAGATCGCGGTGATAATGATGGCCCCCGGCAGCGTTCCGGCGCCACCGGAAGAGAGGGGGAGAGGGCCCCCTTCTTCTTCTTATTCCTTGACCTCCTCCCTGGATGGGAGAAGGGTTTCCCCTCTGGTCCTTGGCCTCCATGGAATGGGAGGGGCGAGAGCCCCTCCCATTGGATCTGTCTCTCTGCCTCTCTCTGCTTACGTGTTGCAGTCCGCTACCCTTTCACCGCTTTCAGATATATCTGGAGATCCGTAACTCCGATTGGACTGAAATCTTCGTCGTGATTTTTTACTAAAAATTTAGCTTTCTTGCGGCCGAAGAAGGGCATCAACCGCCTTACGGGGGGGGGGGGGGCACGAGGCGGGCTGGTGTGCCCAGGGGGCAGGCGCGCCCCCCTGCCTCGTGCCCCTCTCGGACACCGTCTCGTGTTGACTCTTCTTCCGGAGTTTTCCAAATATTCTAAAAATATTCTCTGTCCATTTTTATCCCGTTAGGATTCCGTTTGATATGGGGTTTCTGCGAAACATAAAACATGCAATAAATAGGAACTGGCACTGGGCACTGGATCAATATGTTAGTCCCAAAAATAGTATAAAAAGTTGCCAAAAGTATATGAAAGTTGAATAATATTGGCATGGAACAATAAAAAATTATAGATACGACGGAGATGTATCAGCATCCCCAAGCTTAATTCCTGCTCGTCCTCGAGTAGGTAAATGATAAAGAAATTTTTTTGATGTGGAATGCTACCTAGCATAATCTTGATCATGTATCTAATCATGGCATGAATATTAAGATACGAGTGATTCAAAGCTATAGTCTATCATTTGACATAAAAACAATAATACTTCAAGCATACCAACCAAGAAATTATGTCTTAAGGACGGAGGGCGCGCCCTCCACCCTTGTGGTGGCCTCGTGTCTCTTTCGGACTACTTTTAATTTTTCCTAATTATTTAAATATTCCAAAACGGAGAAAATTTGCTATTAGAACAGTTTTGGAGTCGGTTTACTTACCGTACCATGTACCTATTCCTTTCGGAGTCTGAAACGTTCTGGGAAGTGTCCCTTATGTACTCCTCAGGTGTTACGGTGTCAATTATATTGGTTTCAACATTTATGGGAGTACCTGAGATATAATGTTTGATTCTTTCACCGTTTACCTGAGATATAATGTTTTGATGGCACCGGAACGATAGACCTCCTCGATAATGTAAGGACCTTCCCATTTAGAGAGAAGCTTTCCTGCAAAAAATCTTAAACGAGAGTTGTATAGCAAAACATGATCACCTACATTAAACTCACGCTTTTGTATCCTCTTGTCATGCCATCTTTTAACCTTTTCTTTAAACAATAGCATTCTCATAGGCTTGGGTTCTCCATTAATCAAGTGAGCTTATGTCAAATAACCTCTTCGCACCGGCAAGTTTGAAATCATAATTGAGCTCTTTAATAGCCCAATATGCCTTATGTTCTAGTTCGATAGGTAAGTGGCATGCTTTTCCATAAACCATTTTATACGAAGACGTACCCATAGGGTTCTTATACCCAGTTCTATGAGCCCATAATTTTTTTCGTGAATACACAAGCCGCGTATCTTTGTATTGATAGAAGGAGATAGTAGCATGGGATTACAACGCATACAAGTCCATGTACGCATAGGCATGGTGCACAAGCGTTGGAGCAGATTAGAACAAGGGGCTGCTCAGCCCTAGGTGACTCCGCTAGCAACTACGCGCCAGAATGATGTTAAGCGATCCGTTGTCGCCTGCCTTAGCCCATAGGCGCGCCTCGTCTTTGATGGTGTTGGAGATCAGCGAGAGCGAAGGGGTGGCCCGGTCGAAGATACACGCGTTGCGGTGTTTCCATAGCCACCATGCTGTGAGGATGATGAGAGAGGATAGCCCTTTTCGAATAGGCGCCGGTGAGCGGTCAAGGCAGGAAGTCCACCAAGTCTGGAAGGGGGTGTGGGCATCAAGGAGGTCGACGGCCAAGCGAGCCCAGCTGAGGATGTCATGCCAGACCTGGCGCGAAGGGCAGGCCGCGAGGAGGTGATGCATGGACTCTAGCGCCGATCGCAAAACGCACAAGAGTCCTCGTGTGGCAGGCCGTGGCGAGCCAGCACTCGAGGTCCAAAGAGCGGTCCTGCATGGCAAGCGGAGGAAGAATCGACAGAGGGGCGCCCAAGGACGCCAAGTGAGCCGCCAAATGGGGTCCTCACATGCGCCAACGAGGCCTTGTAGCAGAACTCGCGGAGTATACGCCGAGGCTGTCCAACGCCAGTGAGCACGTCCATGTGGGGTAGAGCGGCGTGTGGCGCCGAGCCGCCGAAGGTTGACGATCTTGAACCATGGCGCGGGCCGAAGCGCACCGGATGTCGTGGACCCAAGAACACATGTGAAGGCCGTCTCGCACAGTGCGGTCTTTTCGTAGGCGGCGTGGGACGAGAGCATAGACTAGAGGAGTGATATCAGCCACAGATCTGCCATCTATCCAGTGGTCGGTCCAAAAGCGGCAAGTGGCGCCCGAGCCAAGCCTCCAGCTTGTGGAGGCGTGGAAGATGGCCTTCGCGTCAGCATCGTGAGGGACGGGGAGGTGGCTCCACGGACGCGAGGGGTCGGTCTTATTTGGAGCCATAACCATCGAACACGCAAGGACAACCCCGTGCGATAGATGTCTCGGATGCCAAGGCCACCAAGGGAGATAGGGCGGGACACTCGCTGCCAATTGACGCGACATTGGCCTCCGTTTGCCTCCTTGTGGCCCGCCCAAAGGAATCCGCGGATGATCCGGTTCACCTTCTTGATTGCCGATTGCCGATATGTTGAAGGGAATGGCCATGAGGAAGTGGGTGGGTATGTGTAACATCCCAAAATTCTACATTTTGGAATGTTATAAACACATAGATAGTTTTGATTGATTGTTTGATTGATTGACTGAAAGTGAGTGAATTCGAAACTTTTGAAAGTTAAATGAGAGGGAATAAAAGGACTTTCCCAAACTTTCATTTTTCATTTTATGATCTTCAGGAATTCAAATTCTTTTCATCACAAAACCCTGGAGAGAAGATGACATGACTTCTTCCATTTATTTAAATGACAAGGGTGTTGAAAATATTTGAATTTCATTTGGAAAATATTTCCAATTCTGAAACTTTATGCAACTCAATGATTTTCACGAGCGAAGATAAAATGACTTCTTCAAAACATATGAAATATGAGTTGGGAGTTTCAAAGAATTAAATTCAAAGTTCTTTGAATTTATTTTTAATTTGGAGTTATTTGAGTTTTATTCAAATTATTTTTCTCCAAAAATAAATTATATGGAAAATAGGGTAACATGATTCCCTACATCAGAAAAATGGAGAGAAATAATTTGAATTCATTTTTGGTATTTTTAAAATGATTTTTGTTGGATTTTATTGGACCAGAAGCACTCTATGTTTTATTTGAATTTGTGTGTATTTTATTTGAAGCTAAAATAATGTTCATGTTGTAGAAAATCTTTTTCTGAAAATTTTGATATATTATATGCCTATATAAAAGTTTTAATTATTTTTGTTTTTATTATTTAGTTCTGTGAGATTTTGTTTAAAACGCTTGAGCAGTGCAGGCCAGCCCAAAGACCTTGCTCTCTCTCTCTCTCTCTCTCTCTCTCTGGGCCGGCCCAGCCAACCCAGCAAGGCCGCGGCCCAGCCCACCCCCGCTCGTCCCCGAGCCAGCACGGGAGCGCCGCCGCCGCCGTATGCCGCCCGGCCTCCTCTGCCCCCTTCCCCAAGCAGCTCCCCCGGCCCCTCTTTATAAGCCGGAGCCCCGGGCCCCGTTCCCCTCTTCTCCTGCATCTCGCGCCGCCGCGGCTGCATCTCGTCGCCGCCTCGCCGAAGACGCCGCCGCCCGAACTACCTCGCCGCCGCCCGCACCTCTCCGACCGCTGCCGCCATCTCCACCGCCGCGCCACCTCCTCCCGTGCGCCTCGCCGATCCCTCGACGATCGTCGCCCCGCTCCTCGCCGCCGCCCGCCGCCGGAGATCCGCAGCCGGCTTTCCGCCGAAGACCGCCGAAACCGCCACGGACCGGTAAAACCGTCGCCCCGGTCCGATCTATTTTTTTTACGGTTTTATTCCATTAGTTCGGTTTTTTTTAAACCTAGACTAGACCTGTTTTTTTAGGGTTTTATTAAACAGCGAACGTCCACTGTTTAGATCTTATAAACGAACGTGCACTTTTTAGTCTTTTTCTTTTTATTTTCGGCCAGGGACCCATCCGTGAAGATTTTTCTTTACAGATTAGTCCCCAATTTTCAAAACCCCATAACTTTGTACTCGTTAGTCCAAATTCAACGAAACCAACGCCCACGTCTTCGTTATGATCCCCTCTATTCATTAATCCAACTCAAACTTGTTTTTGAAAGTTTTAAAATTTGAATTCAAACAGATTTGTATTCAAACTTCGTTTGATCATAACTTGAGTTTTATAACTCCGTTTGAGTTGATTCTTTTTGCAAATCGAAGCTCTTGACCTAAACTTTCTGATAAGGCCAAATTCACATAATTTTGGTACTGTTAGAAATTGTTTTATGTTGCAAGAGTTATTTGATTGGTTTTGATGTTTTCCGAATTGTTTCTTCGTTCTTTCGGATGTTTTGAGTGATTGCTTATGTGTGGCTACTGTTGATTGCTTACGATAGATTGACCGGAGTGTGACGAGTAGAACTATCAAGAGTTTTGAGTGCGAATCATCTTCATCAACTTTGCAGGCAAGTAACACTTTGATCATACTTTCTCATACCCAGTTTTTATGCATTAGATCTATCCTCAAACATTGCATGATTAGGATCTAATTAAATTGTGGGTTTTGGGAAGTAGTTGAGGTAGTACCTATTACCTGTTTTACTTATGAAACCTTGGGAGTTACTTCTACGTTTGCTTATTATGCTATGCTATGCTAGTAGACGTGGATTGGGTGAGTGTATCCATGACAGAAGTGAGATTGTTAAATTAAATGATTATTTAAGGTGGCAACTTAAACACACATCCTGGGTGGATTGAGGCACCGGGGTATCCAAAGTGATGGCCTGTTTTTTTGGGACCGCCACCCGTGCTCAAAGGGATCATGAGATTATTCAAACTAGTAACTTCCGTGTGCAGCCACAAGGCATTATGGGCTCGCATAGTTGATTACGCCAGTGAACTCTTACAAAGGTAGACTAGCTGATGTAGGGGTTGTAGGTGGTACGGTCTACCCATCGTAAGGTGCAAACGCTCGAAGACTATGTCTCGGTCATCCGTCTCTCAAACACCATGTAGTGCGAGAAACCAAACGGAGGCGACCGAGTCTTGTGGGGAAAAGTGCAAACCTCTGCAGAGTGTATAAACTAATCATGATTAGCCGTGTCCCCGTTATGGACAATCTTGAGTATCTAGTTCTTGGATTATCCTGTTGATCTCATCACGTTACTTAATATAATTTGTTTGGGTTTAATGAGTACTTTTAATTGGGATTGAGAATGCTGTCAACCATTCTCAATGTTTAACAACCACCATGTTAGTTAAACAAATTTATTCCTTTGCAAGAGGGAAAAATTGGCTTTTCAAGAAAAATGTAACCATAGAGCTTTCCACCAGCCATATATGCATGTAGTATAGCTTATTATTTCATTACTCTCTATGTGTTACTTTGCCAAAGATATTCCATGTGCTGACCCGTTTTCGGGCTGCAACTTTTCATGTTGCAGACTTTTCAGACGATGAGTAAGTGATACGTTAGGGTTACGATTTCCTATACTCAACTTTGCCGTTGGTGTTGATGGGAATCCACAACCTTGTTGCTTCCGCTATATTTGGATTGAGGTAATAGTATTTACGTTACTTTATACATGTGATTTACCTCTGTTATAAATCCTTCGAGTACTGTGTGTGTCAGCATACCGATCCAGGGATGACACCTAAGCACAGAGACTTGATCCATTCGGGTGGGGTCGCTACAGTATGGCACAGAGGACATGCCGTACGAGCGCGAGGCGATCACCCTGAGAGAGCATGGAGGCGTGCCAGGTGGAGAGCTTGCGGCCTAGCTTGTTGAGGATCGGCTCCAGACTCGTCGAGCCGGCCTTGCGGATGGCGAGAGGAAGCCCCAGGTAGGGGATCGGGAAGTGCGTCACCGGGCATTGCATCTCGGAGGTGATCGTGGCAATATGGTTGTCGGTGCATCGGATCAGGGTCGCCGAGCACTTGCTGAAGTTGGTATGAAGCCCGGAGGCTTCGCCGAAGACATGGAGGAGGGTGCGCATGGCATCGATGTCATGGCTGTCCGGATGGCAAAAAATGACGACGTCGTCCGCATAGAGTGATATGCTGGATGCCACGTCTTGCGGGTAGTGAGGCGATGCAGAGGCCTGCGTCCACGGTAGCGTAGAAGCATGGAGTTGAGGACGTCGATCATGATCGTGAAGAGCATGGGAGAGACCGGATCGCCCTGCCGCAGCCCATGGGCATGGTCAATCGGGGGACCCGGGTGCCCATTGATAAGCACCCTCGTCGAGGCCGTGGAGAGAAGGATGGATATCCACTCGCGCCATCGAGGCCCGAATCCAAGATGTGTCAGGATCTGGAGCAAAAACGGCCAGGACACACAGTCAAAGGCCCGCGCGATGGGAGAGACCGGATGAGCCCATAATGTGTCATCAAGTTTCTTAGACCAATTCTTTCTAGATCTATTAACAGTCTTTTGCAAAATCAATTTAATCTCTCTATTGCTCAATTTACTTGGCCACTAGACCGAGGGTGATATGGGGATATAATTCTATGGTTAACATCATACTTAGCAAGCATTTTATGGAAAGCACCATGAATAAAATGTGAACCACCATCAGTCATTAAATATCTAGGGACTCCAAACCTCGAAAAAATAACTTTTTTAAGCATCTTAATAGAAGTGTTATGATCAACACTACTAGTTGGAATAGCTTCTACCCACTTAGTAATGTAATCAACACCAACTAAAGTATATGTATACCCATTAGAGGAAGGAAAAGGTCCCATATAATCAAAGCCCCAAACATCAAATGGTTCAATAACAAGTGAATAATTCATAGGCATTTCCTGTCGTCTACTAATATTGCCAATTATTTGGCATTCATCACAAGACAAGACAAACTTACGAGCATCCTTGAAGAGAGTAGGCCAATAAAAACCAGATTGCAATACCTTATGTGCAGTTATATCTCCAGCGTGGTGTCCTCCGTAAGACTCGGACTGGCACTTGCGTAGGATATGTTCCTGTTCAGGCTCAGGTACACAACATCTAATAACACCATCTACTCCTTCTTTATAAAGGTGTGGGTCATCTCGAAAGTAATGTCTTAAATCATAGAAAAACCTTTTCTTTTGCTGGTATGTGAAACTAGGTGGTATAAATTTTGCAACAATGTAATTAGCATAATCAGCATACCATGGAGTATTACGTGAAGCATTTATGATAGCTAATTGTTCATCAGGAAGGCTATCATCAATAGGCAGTGGGTCATCAAGAACATTTTCTAACCTAGACAAGTTGTCGACAACGGGGTTCTCAGCTCCCTTTCTATCAATAATATGCAAATCAAATTATTGTAGCAAGAGAACCCATCTAATAAGTCTAGGTTTAGCATCTTTATTTTCCATAAGATATTTAATAGCAGCATGATCAGTGTGAACAGTTACTTTGGAATCAACAATATAAGATCTGAACTTATCACAAGCAAATACAGCTGCTAAAAATTCTTTTTCAGGAGTAGCATAATTTCTCTGGGCACTGTCTAGAGTTTTACTAGCATAATGAATACCATTTAATTTCTTATCAACTCTTTGCCCTAGAACAGCACCAACAACATAATCACTAGCATCGCACATAATTTCAAAGGGTAAATTCCAGTCAGGTGGCTGAACAATAGGTGCAGAAATCAATGCTTTCTTAAGTATTTCAAATGCTTCTACACAATCATCATCAAAAACAAAAGGAACATCTTTTTTTAAGAGATTAGTGAGAGGCCTAGATATTTTAGAGAAGTCTTTAATAAATCTCCTATAGAAACCAGCATGACCAAGGAAACTTCTTATACCTTTGATATCTTTAGGACACAACATCTTTTCAATAGCATCTACTTTAGCTTTATCAACTTCAATACCTCTTTCAGAAATTTTATGCCCCAAGACAATACCTTCATTAACCATAAAGTGGCACTTCTCCCAATTCAAGACAAGATTAGTTTCTTCACATCTCTTCACAACTCGATCAAGGTTGCTTAAGCAATCATCAAAAGAAGTTCCGTACACGGAGAAATCATCCATGAAAACCTCAACAATCTTTTCACAAAAATTAGAGAATATAGCAGTCATACATCTTTGAAAGGTAGCAGGTGCATTTCATAAACCAAAAGGCATACATATATAAGCAAAGGTACCGAAAGGGCAAGTAAAAGTGGTCTTCTCTTGATCATCTTTTGACACAGGTATTTGAGAGAAACCGGAATAACCATCTAGAAAGAAAAAGTGTGTATGTTTGGATAGTCTTTCTAGCATTTGATCAATAAACGGTAGAGGGCAAAGATCTTTTCTAGTAGCTTTATTCAATTTGCGAAAATCAATTACCATTCTATAACCTGTAACAATTCTTTGTGGAATCAATTCATTCTTATCATTAGGAACAACAGTAATACCTCATTTCTTAGGGACACAATGAACATGACTTACCCATTTACTATCAGTAATAGGATAAATTATACCTGCCTCCAGAAGCTTTAGTATTTCATTTCTACCACTTCTTTCATTTTGGGATTCAACCTTCCTTGGTGATTGATACGTCTCCAACGTGTCTACTTCTCTTAACGCTTTTCCTCTTGTTTTGGACTCTAATTTGCATTATTTGAATGAAACTAACCCCGGACTGACGTTGTTTTCAGCAGAACTACCATGGTGTTGTTTTTGTGTAGAAATAAAAGTTCTCGGAATGGAACAAAACTTGGCGAGGATTTTTTACACAATAAAAGAGAATTTCTAGAGCCAAGAGTCACCTGAGGGGGCACACAGGTGAGCACAGCCACCGTATGCGCCCGCCTCCCCCAGCGCGCCAGTGGATTGTCCCCACCTGCTGGCCCCGCAGACCCTGAAACCGATGCTATAAAATCCCATACTGCCAGAAAAAATCAGGGAGAAAGAATTATTGCGATCCATGAGATGGAGCCGTCGTCACCTCCTGTTCTTCATCGGGAGGCCAGATCTGGAGTCCGTTTGGGGCTGCGGAGAGGGGGATCTTCGTTCTTCGTCATCACTAACCCTTCTCCATCGCCAATTCCATGATGCTCCCCACAGGGAGTGAGTAATTCCTTCATAGGCTCGCTGGTCGGTGAGGATTTGGATGAGATTCATCATGTATTCTAGTTAGTTTTATTAGGGCTTGATCCCTAGTATCCACTATGTTCTGAGATTGATGTTGCTATGACTTTGCCATGCTTAATGCTTGTCACTTTGGTCCCGGGTGCCATGATTTCAGATCTGAACCGTTTATGTCATCACCATTATATCCATGTTCTAAATCCGATCTTGCAAGTTATAGTCACCTACTACGTGTTATGATTCGGCAACCCCGCAGTGACAATAGTCGGGGCCACTCCCAGTGATGACCGTAGTTTGAGGAGTTCATGTATTCATCATGTGTTAATGCTTTGTTCCAGTTCTCTATTAAAAGGAGGCCTTAATATCCCTTAGTTTCCTTATGGAACCCGTTGCCACGGGAGGGTATGACAAAAGATGCCATGCATGTTCTTTCCATAAGCACATATGACTATTTACGGAATACATGCCTACATTATATTTATGAACTGGAGCTAGTGCCATATTGCCCTAGGTTATGACTGTCACATGATGAATATCATCCAAACAATTACTGATCCAATGCCTACGAATTTATCTTATATTGTTCTTGCTAAGTTACTACTGCTATCGTTACTGTTGCACTTGCTACAAAAATACTGCTATCACTGTTACCGTTACTATTGCTGCTGTCACTACTATCATATTATTTTGCTACTGATCACGTTGCTGCAGATAATTAATCTCCAGGTGTGGTTGAATTGACAACTCAGCTGCTAATACCTTCAAATATTCTTTGGCTCCCCTTGTGTCGAATCTATAAATTTGGGTTGAATACTCTACCCTCGAAAACTGTTACGATCCCCTATACTTGTGGGTTATCAAGACCTTTTTCTGGTGCCGTTGTCGGGGAGCATAGCTATATTTGTTGAGTCACTTGGGATTATTATCAATCTATCACTATGAAGAATCTGAAGGATGCTAAGACTAAGATTTATCCCTCTAAGACGAGGGGAGGTAAGTTCCTGACATCCAGTTCTCCTTTAGATTCACCTTCTGTTATAAGTAAACTTGCAACACCACCACATGCTATTTATCCTGATATGTCGCTAGTTGTTGATGATGCTACTTCTGCTATAAATGATACTTATGATGATGCTAGTACCTTGCTTGATGATGATGATGTGCCACTTGGTGATTTTCTTGATGAACAAATTTCTACAGTAAGACAACATGATGTTGCTTCTGATGATGAGCTTTAAATTGAAAACATTGAAACACCTTCTCGAACTAGCCTTCCTAGATATGAATTGCCTAAGGTACCAGAAGGTTATGTTATGAATGAGGAGACAACTAGAGATATTCTTGCTTGTAAGGATAGAGATGATCTAGAGAAATTATTATGCAAGTATAAAGAAAAATCTCTGAATGCTAGAATGCAATATGATCCTAAGTTTGCTACCTCATCTATCTTTATTGATGATAAGGATTACGATTTCTCTGTCGACCCAGAGTTAATTACTTTGTTTGAATCTGATCCTTTCCATGGTTATGAAACTGAAACTGTTGTGGCACATCTTACTAAGTTGAATGATATAGCCACCCTTTTTACTCATGATGAGAAGACTCGCTATTACTTTATTCTCAAATTATTTCCGTTCTCATTAAAGGGTGATGCGAAAGCTTGGTACAATACTCTTGCTCCTGGTTGTGTGCGTAGTCACCAGGATATGATTTATTACTTCTCTAAAAGATATTTCCCTGCTCATAAGAAACAAGCTGGTTTACAGGAAATATTTGACTTTGTGCAAATTAAAGAAGAGAGTCTCCCACAAGCTTGGGGGAGGCTTTGCCAACTACTTAATGCTTTGTCTGATCATCCTCTTAAGAAAAATGTAATACTTGATATCTTCTATAATGGACTAACTGATGCTTCTAGGGACTTCCTAGATAGTTGTGCTGGTTGTGTTTCCAGGGAACAAACTATTGGGCAAGCTAAAGAATTATTGAATAACATATTGAACAATTATTATGATTGGACTCTTCCTGAACCACCGCCTAAACCCACTTCGAAGAAGAGGGGTATATTATATCTCAATCTTGAAGATATGCAAGACGCAAAGAAATCTATGAAGGAAAAAGGTATTAAGGCTGAGGATGTTAAAAACTTTACCTCCTATTGAAGAAATACATGGGCTTGATACACCACCACTACCTAAGGTGGTAGAGGTAAATTCTCTAATGGAATTTAATGATAATGATAATCCTCACAATATGCACCCTAGTCAATGCCTTTATGAGTTTGAAAACTACATTAGAAAACAAGATCACTTCAATGCAAATGTTATGAAACAATTGAAATACAATTCTGATATGATTGCTCGCTTGAGTGACTTGTTATTTAGAATCTCAAATGATGTTAGAGGTGTGGGAAAGCATGCTTCTATGGTTCAAACTCAGTTAGAACAAGTTGCTAAAATCTCAAAGAGGGTTGCTTGATGAAATGAATAATAATATCAATGACTTTGCTGTTAGAGTAGCAACTAGAGGAGGTAAAATGACTCAGGAACCACTTTATCCTCAAGGACACCCAAACAGAATTGAATAAGATTCACAAAGAGCTAACTCTGATGCATGTAGTCCTTCTAAAAATAAAAAGAAGAAGAAACATGATAGGACTTTGCATGCCTCTAGTGAACCTGAAGTAGAAAAACCTCCTGATAATGATAATGAAATTTCTATCTCCGATGCTGAAACTCAATCTGGTAGTGAATACTCACCTTCTGATAATGAAAAAGATAATGATGAGGTTCATGAAAATACTTAAACAAATAGTAAAGAACCAGACAATGGTGTTGAGATAGAACCACTGGTTGATCTTGATAACCCACAACCCAAGAATACAAGATATGATAAGAGAGACTTTATTGCTAGAAAGCACGGTAAAGAAAGAGAACCATGGGTTAAAAAACCTATGACTTTTCCACCTAAGTCAACTAAAAAGAAAGATGATGAAGAATTTGAACACTTTGCTGAAATGTCGAGGCCGCCTTTTTATGCATCGCTTGATCGATATCCTTAAAATGCATCCTTATGCAAAGTACATGAAAGACATCATCACAAATAAGAGAAAAATACCAGAAGCTGAAATGTCCACTATGCTTGCTAATTGTACTTTTAAAGATGGAGTACCTAAAAAACTTGAAGATCTGGGAATACCAACTATACCTTGCTCTATCAAAAAGAATTATGTGAAAACTGCTTTATGTGATTTAGGAGCTGGTGTTAGTATTATGCCTTTCTATTTATATAAAAGACTTGATTTGAATAAGCTCACACCTACTGAAATATCTTTGCAAATGGCTGACAAATCAACTGCCATACCTATCGATATTTGTGAGGATGTTCCCGTTGTTGTTGCTAATGTTACTATTTTGACTGAATTTGTTATACTTGAGATGCCCGAGGACGACAACATGTCGATTATCCTTGGTAGACCCTTCTTGAATACTGCGAGGGCTGTTATTGATTGCAATAAAAGCAAGGTCACTTTTCATATCAATGGTAATGAGCATACGGTGCATATTCTGAAGAAACAATTCCAAGTGAATGGTATTAACGTTATTAAAAAATCTCAGACAATCACTATTGGAAGTTTTCAACTACCTCTACCTACTGTTAAAAAGAAATATGAAATGCTTATTGTTGGGGAAATGCATATCCTCGTTGAGGTAACTTAGTGATTTACAGAAGTTCTTCGGTTTCATGCTAATTGAAAGTGGTTGTTAATAAGACCTGACCAACATTATTAATGGATCATTTTTGAGAGGTATGAAGTTGATGAATTTAGTAAGCACTACCTTCTGTCCCTACTTTTTGTTTTCTATTTTTATTAGTTAAATAAAGTATAATGCCATGTTTTGTCTGTTTTCTGAATTTCCCATGCAATAAAAAATGACCCAAAAATAAAAGCTCTCAGAATGCTCTGAAAATTTAATATGATTTTTTTTGAATATTTAAGAATTTTTGGTGCAAATAACATTAGAGGGAGGTGCACCAGGTGGGCACAACCCACCTGGGCGTGCCAGGACCCCCAGGCGCACCCTGGTGGGTTGTGGTCCCCACGTGGGCCCCCTCACTTACTCTTTACACCACATCATCACCTACCTCGAGAAAAAAAATCACCTTTGCTCTCTCTCTCTCCCATGTTCTTGCTCCCATACCCGCGGATTTCGATCTCTTTGCTCGAAGCTCCGTTTTCGAAACTATTTCGGGGGATTGTTGCTTGGTATGTGATTCAACCGTTTGTCCAATTAGTTTTTGTTCTAGTGGTTTATATTTTGAATAATTAGCTACTCTTGGTGCTATTGTAGATGACCTTGCATGTTAAATTCTTAGAGTTCTAAGTAGTTTGAATGCTTGCCATGGCCTCTATGTATCCCTATGAGTAGTTGCTATCAATTTTGTGAAGTTTTGTTGAGAAAAATTTGTGGACTAAAAATTTCAGAATTTTTGTTCATAGGAAAAGGATGAATATCTTTAGGAAGTTGATACGTCTCCAACGCATCTATAATTTAGGAAGTATTCATGTTGTCTTATTATCATTCTTGGATGTTTTACAATCATTTTATAGCAACTTTATATCATTTTTGGGACTAACCTATTGACCCAAAGGCCAGTGCGATTGCTATTTTTGCTTGTTTTTTACATTGCAGGAAATCAATATGAAACTGAGTCCAAACACCGCGAAACTTTTTTTGGATTTTTTATGGACCAGAAGACCACCAATGGGCCAGAGCAGCATCTCGGGGGTACCCCAAGGGGGGCACAACCCACCAGGTGTAACATCCCAAATTTTCAATTTGGAATGTTATACATAGATCATTCATGCATATCATATTTTATTGCATATTCATTTCGCAATCCTCGAAAATCTAAGCAACTCAAGGACCCTCGGAGAGAGTTCGGGATTTCACTGTTTTCATATTTGAATTTTATCAAATATCGAAACTAGGATCAATTTGTTTTATTATTTTCTCTCCGAAAATATTTCATATAAAAAATATGAGAGGGGATAATATGACTTCCCCAAAAACAATGAAATATTGGAGGAAAATATTAAAAACAAATAAATATTTTTATTTGGGATTTTATTGCCATTTTATTTGCATAGGAAAAATACGCGTTTCTCAAAATTGCATTTTAGACCCAAATAAATGTTCACCTTGTCCGGTAGATTTTTAGAGGACAGGGAAAATTTATTTCGGGATTTTTGGCATCCGTTTAGTATTTATTTTTGGTTTTCAGACGGAATTTATTTAAAAAGTTTTTCTGCCGGACCGAATCGGCCGAGGCCCTACCAGCCAGCCCGCCTCGCCCGACTGAGTCCGGCCGGCGCGCCGCCGCCCGAGTCCGGGAGGTCTCCTCCTCCACTGCCCCTTGCCCAGCCGCCTCGCCTTCTTTAAAGGCCGAGCCGACCCGCCGACCCCACACCACCACCACCCCGCCGTCCCAAAGCCAGGCCGCCCGCCACCACCATGCGCCGCCGCTCCGCCCGCACCACCACCGCCACGATTGGCTGAGCCGCGCTATTTTTCCTCTCGTCGGTTTATTTCGGTCAACCCTAGATCTAGATCCTTTTTTAATTCCGGTTTATTCTTTTAGAACGGTTTTTCCTGTTGGTTTATTTATTTAGCAAATGCTTGTTCGTTCGTTCGTTTAACGAACGATTTTCACCCGTTACACGCAGATAGAGAACGTTCATTCGTTAGCCTGTTCGTCAGTTTTTCTCTTTCTCAGATTTTTCGCGATTACTCTCGATCGTGATTTCTGATCCGATTTTTGTTTTAGTTTAACTTTTCGCTCGTTTGTCGGAATCAGGCGATTCAAGCGCCTAGATCTTCGTCTCGAAGCCCTCTTTCTATTTAACGAACTTGAACAAGATTTTGGTACTGTAAAATTTGACTTTAGTCCAGATTAGTAAACAAATTTTGTTTTTTTGCAGTTTGAGTTTCGTTGCTCCGTTTGATTTGATTCTTTTTGCAAACCGGAGTTCTTAAGTTGAACTTTCTGGTTAGATCTTCTTATTTGAGTTTTACCCGTGCATCTTTGCTTGATTTCTTATGTATGCTATTGTTTGTTTATGATAGAATTCCCGGAGTGCGAAGCGTGCTACTACGAGTCTCTAGGTTTTGCGGATCATCAGCAAGGCAAGTAATACTTTGATCATATCCCATTATTACCCAGTTTTTGTGCATTAGCTCCAGTCCTCAAAACACTGCATGATTAGGATGCGATTAACTTGTGGGTATTGGGAAGTAGTTGATGAGATAGAACCTATTGCCCTGTTATTATCAAACCCTTGGGAGTTACTTCTTCGTATTGCTTATATTGCTATGCTATGCTCGTAGACGTGGTTTGGGTGAGTGAATCCATGACAGATGTGAGGTTGTTAATTAAAGGTTCAACTTAAGGTGGCAACTTTAATACACATCTGGGTGGATTGCTTGTCGGGCACATGGAGAATCCAGTGTTGTCCTAGGATATCCCGGAGTACCCGTGTGATAATCCTAAGGTCCGCCACCAGTGCTCAAGGGAACTAAGATATTTCATGCTAGAAACTTCCGTGTGCAGCCACAAGCTATTATGGGCTCTAGCATAGTTGAGTAAGTTGCATGACCTCTTCCAGTGGTAGGCTAGCAGATGTAGAGGGATGTAGGTTGGTACTGTCTACCCGGGGTTAGAGTTAATGCTTCTGAAAGGCTGTGTCTCAGTCATCTGTTTCTCAAACACCATGTAGTGCGAGAAATCCAACGGAGGCGATCGAGTCTTGTGGGGAAAAGTGCGCAAACCTCTTCAGAGTGTACAATCTAATCATGGTTAGTTGTGTCCCCAGTTATGGACATCTTGAGTATCTAGTACTTGGATTATCATATGTATCTCATCACTCTAATTTAATATTGTTGGGTTTATAATTACTTTAATTGGGATTGAGTTGGAGGAACCTTCTCAATGATGTTTCAACTACCATGATAGTTAAAATAAAACTTATTCCTTTGTTGTAGGGAAAAATTGGCTTTTCGCAAAACTATAACCATAGAGCCTTTCCACCAGCCAAATATGCATGTAGTGATAGCATTATTATGTTCTTGCTCTTACTGTGTTATATTGCCAGCATATTCCATGTGTTGACCCGTTCTCGGGCTGCAACGTATTATGTTGCAGACTTTTGAACGAGGGTAAGGTTCGTTAGGTCGTT
Source organism: Aegilops bicornis (assembly GCA_021605145.1). NCBI lineage: Eukaryota > Viridiplantae > Streptophyta > Magnoliopsida > Poales > Poaceae > Aegilops > Aegilops bicornis. The sequence goes on along the minus strand of CM038675.1, from coordinate 511,920,281 downwards.
GCCGTGCAGCTCAGCTATGCCGTTGGAGTTGATGGACTCACTTTATCTTCCAAGCCTTCTGCTGTTATCGTATTAGATGGCCTTATGCCATATTTATTGTAATAAGTTCTTTTTTGAGACATTCGATGTAATAAGTGTGTGATTGCTACTCTGTTATAAATCCTTCGAGTACTGTGTGTGTCAGCATTACCAATCCAGGGATGACACTGAAGCACAGAGACTTGACCGTTTGAGGTCGGATCGCTACACCAGGCCCCCAGGCGCGCCCAGCTAGGTTATGCCCACCACGGTGGCCTCCCGCACCCCCTCTTTACCCTATAAATTCCCAAATATTCCAAAAACCCTCGGGGTTAACCTAGATCAGAAGTTCCGCCGTAGCAAGGCTCTGTAGCCACCAAAAACCAATCTAGACCATGTTCTGGCACTATGCCGGAGGGGGAACTCATGACCGGTGGCCATCTTCATCATCCCGGCGGCCACCACGATGAGGAGGGAGTAGTCCACCCTCGGGGATGAGGGTTTGTACCAGTAGCTATGTGTTTAATCTCTCTCTCTCTCTCTCTCTCTCTCTCTCTCTCTCTCTCTCTCTCTCTCTCTCTCTCGGATTCTTGAGATCTCATGCTCTTGATGCATCGCGGGCTGTGTTAATATAGTCGGATCATATGGTGTTTTCCCCTCTCTATCTTGTTGTGATGAATTCTATTTTTCCCTTTGATATTTTGTTGTTATAGGATTGAATATTTTTATGGATTTGAGAGCACTTGATATATGTCTTGCATATGAATACTCGTGGTGACAATGGGGTATCATATTGATTCACTTGATATATGTTTTGGCACTCAACATGCGGATTCCCGAGGTGACATTGGGGTAATCTACGCATAGGGTTGATGCATGTTCTTGTCTTTGTTTCTCCAGTAGAAATCTTGGGGCACTCTTTGAGGTTCTTTGTGTTGGATTGAGTATTATGAATCTGAAATTATTTCTTATTTTAGTACGAACTCTTGGGTAGATCGACCGGAAAGAATAGCTTCGAGGTGGTTTCGTACCTACAAATAATTTCTTCTTATGTTCTCCGCTAGATAGGAACTTTGGAGTTCTTCATCGCACTTTGAGGGGTGGTTATATGATACAATTATATTAGCACCGTCGAGAGATTGCACTAGCGCAAGTATGGATCCTAGGCCTCATTTTCAAGCATTGCAATACCGTTTGTGTTCACTTTTGTTACTTTCTACCTTGCTGTTTTTTATTGTTCCTATTACAAAAATCAATATCTACTATCATTACTACACTTTTATCACCATCTCTTCATTAACTAGTGCACCTATACAAATTAAAAATTGTATTTGGTGTGTTGGGGACACAAGAGACTTTTTATTATTTGGTTGAGGGTTGTTTGAGAGAGACCATCTTCATCCTACACCTCCCACAGATTGATAAACCTTAGGTCATCCACTTGAGGGACAATTGCTACTGTCCTACAAAACTCTGCGCTTGGAGGCCCAACACGTGTCTACAAGAATAAAGTTGAGTAGTAGACATCAAGCTCTTTTCTGGCGCCGTTGTGGGGAGGTTAGGTAAGTGGCACTCACATCCCATCAACGAAGCTATTTTCTGGCGTCGTTGCCGAGGAGGTGAGTGCTTGAAGGTATATCTTTAGATCTTTCAATCGAATATTTTAGTTCCTTGTTTTATCACTAGTTTGGCTTATAAAACAAAACTACAAAAAATGGAATTGAGGTTGCATCATATTGTTCGTCTTTATAATGTCTTTAGTGAAAATGATGGAAAGGAAAATTGTGCTCAATTGATAGAAGAAGAATTCAATAGAATGTTTGGTATAAATGATGAGCATGATTGCAATTTTGTTAGTATGAAATCTTTGAATATCCATGATGCTAATGATATGCAAAGCCATAAGCTTGGGGATGCTATGTTTGATGAAGATGATATTTTTCCCCCAAGATTTGATGTGCAAATTTGTTATATTGATTGCATGCTTCCTATTTATGATGATTATAATGATGAAAGTGGATTTGGAGAGGTCATGACTTTATTTAGTGATGAATACACCATTTTGGATGAGGCTTCAATTGACTATGATAACAAAGTTGTTATCTATGATGATTATGGTAATAACATGTATGCTATATTTAATAATGATAACCATGAAACTTTTCATCATGATTTTAATTTTCAATCTCATGATAGTTATTTTGTTGAGTTTGCTCCCACTACTATGATGAGAATTTTTTTGCTTATGTGGAGAGTAAACAAATGTGTATGCTTGTGGATGATGAAAATAATGCTTTATGTGACAACTATATTGTTGAATTCATTCATGATCCTACTGAAAATTACTATGAGGGAGGAACTTATGCTTTTACATATTGCAATAATATCAAGTTTCCTCTCTATTTTGTTGAAAGTTTCGAAGTTGCACTTGTTTTGCCTTCCTGTGCTAGTTGATTATTGTTCCCATAAGTTGTTTGCTCACAAAATCCCTATGCATAGGAAGTGGGTTAGAATTAAATATGCTAGTCACATGCTTCATGATGCTCTTTTTATGTTTCAATTCTTATCTTTTATGTGAGTGCTACCTCTTGAGCATGCATTGGTTTTCCCTTGAAGAGGAAAGGGTGATGCAGCAAAGTAGCGTAAGTATTTCCCTCAGTTTTTGAGAACCAAGGTATCAATCCAGTAGGAGACTACACGCAAGTCCCTCGTACCTGCAAAAACAATCAAGAACCTTGCAACCAACGCCATAAAGGGGTTGTCAGTCCCTTCACGGCCACTTGCAAAAGTGAGATCTGATAAAGATAATAAGATAAATATTTTTGGTATTTTTGTTGTATAGATTAAAAAGTAAAGATTGCAAAATAAACAGTGACTGAAATAGCTATTTGACGGGAGATTAATATGATGGAAGATAGACCCGGGGGCCATAGGTTTCACTAGTGGCTTCTCTCAAGATAGCATAATTTACGGTGGGTGAACAAATTACTGTCGAGCAATTGATAGAAAAGTGCATAGTTATGAGAATATCTAGGCATGATCATGTATATAGGCATCACGTCCGTTACAAGAAGACCGAAATGATTATGCATCTACTGCTATTACTCCACACATCGATCGCTATCAAGCATGAATCTATAGTATTAAGTTCATAAGAACAGAGTAATGCATTAAGCAATATGACATGATGTAGAGGGATAAACTCAAGCAATATGATATAAACCCCATCTTTTTATCCTCGATGGCAACAATACAATACGAGCCTTGCTGCCCTAACATCGGAAAGGACACCGCAAGATTGAACCAAAGCTAAGCACTTCTCCCATTGCAAGAAAGATCAATCTACTAGGCCAAACCAAACTGATAATTCGAAGAGACTTGCAAAGATATTAAATCATGAATATAAGAATTCAGAGAAGAATCAAATAGATAATCTTGATCATAAACCCACAATTCATCGGATTTTGACAAACACACCGCAAAAAGAATTACATCGAATAGATCTCCAAGAGAATCGAGGAGAACTTTGTATTGAGATCCAAAGAGAGAGAAGCCATCTAGCTAATAACTATGGACCCAAAGGTCTATGGTAAACTACTCACACATCATCGGAGAGGCTATGGTGTTGATGTAGAAGCCCTCCGTGATCGATTCCCCTCCGGCGGAGCGCCAGAAAAGGCCTCAAGATGGGATCTCACGCATGTATAGGTTGCGGCGATGGAAATGGGGTTTCGTGGTGCTCCTGGATGTTTTTAGGGTATATGAGTATATATAGGAGAAAGAAGTAGGTCGGTGGAGCCACGATGGGCCCACGAGGGTGGGGGCGCGCCTCCCTACCTCGTGGCCGCCTCGTTGCTTCCTTGACGTCCACTCCAAGTCTCCTGGATTGCGTTTGTTCCAAAAACGATCCTCGCAAAGGTTTAATTCCGTTTGGATTCCGTTTGATATTCCTTTTCTGCAAACACCGAAATAGGCAAAAAACAACAATTTGCACGGGCCTTCGTTAATAGGTTAGTCCCAAAAATAATATAAAAGTGCATAATAAATCCCATTAAACATCCAAAACAGATAATGTAATAGCATGGAACAAACAAAAGTTATAGATACGTTGGAGACGTATCAAGCATCCCCAAGCTTAATTTTTGCTCGTCCTAGAGTAGGTAAATGATAAAAACAGAATTTTTGATGTGGAATGCTACCTAGCATAATTCTCAATATAATTTTCTTTATTGTGGCATGAATGTTCTGATACGAAAGATTCAAGACAAGAGTTTAATATTGACATAAAAATAATAATATTTCATGCATACTAACAGAGCAATCATGTATTCTCAAATTAACATGGCCAAAGAAAGTTATCCCTACAAAATCATATAGTCTGGCTATGCTCTATCTTCATCACACAAAAATATTTAAATCATGCACAACCCCGATGACAAACCAAGCAATTGTTTCATACTTTTGATGTTCTCAAACTTTTCCAATATTCACGCAATACATGAGCGTGAGCGATGGACATAGCACTATATGTGGAATAGAATGGTGGTTGTGGAGAAGACAAAAAGGAGAAGATAGTCTCACATCAACTAGGCGTATCAACGGTCTATGGAGATGCCCATCCATAGATATCAATGTGAGTGAGTAGGGATTGCCATGCAACGGATGCACTAGAGCTATAAGTGTATGAAAGCTCAACAAAAGAAACTAACTGGGTGTGCATCCAACTCGCTTGCTCACGAAGACCTAGGGCATTTTGAGGAAGCCCATCATTGGAATATACAAGCCAAGTTCTATAATTTAAACTTCCCACTAGTAAATGAAAGTGACAACATAGGAGACTCTCTATCATGAAGATCACGGTGCTACTTTGAAGCACAAGTGTGGTAAAAGGATAGTAACATTGTCCCTTCTCTCTTTTTCTCTCATTTTTTTTCTTTTTTTTGTTTGGGCCTTTTTCTCTTTTTTTATGGCCTCTTTTTTTTCTTTTTCTTTTTTTTGTCTGGAGTCTCATCCTGACTTGTGGGGGAATCATAGTCTCCATCATCCTTCCTCACTTGGGAGAATGCTCTAATAATGCTCTAATAACTCAATACTTAGAACAAAATATGACTCTATGTGAATGCCTCCAGCGGTGTACCGGGATATGCAATGAATCAAGAGTGACATGTATGAAAGAATTATAAAGGTGGCTTTACCAAAAATACGATGTCAACTACATGGTCATGCAAAGCAATATGACAATGATGGAGCGTGTCATAGTAAACGGAACGGTGGTAAGTTGCATGGCAATATATCTCGGAATGGCTATGGAAATGCCATAATAGGTAGGTATGGTGGCTGTTTTGAGGAAGGTATATGGTGGGTGTATGATATGCGAAAGGTGCACGATATTAGAGAGGCTAGCAATGGTGGAAGGGTGAGAGTGCATATAATCCATGGACTCAACATTAGTCATAAAGAACTCACATACTTATTGCAAAAATCTATTAGTTATTGAAACGAAGTACTATGTGCATGCTCCTAGGGGGATAGATTGGTAGGAAAAGACCATCGCTCGTCCCCGACTGCCACTCATAAGGAAGACAATCAATAAATAAATCGTGCTCCGACTTCATCACATAACAGTTCACCATACGTGCATGCTCCGGGAATCACAAACTTTAGAACAAGTATTTCTCAAATTCACAACTACTCAACTAGCATGACTCTAATATCACCATCTTTATATCTCAAAACAATCATCAAGAATCAAACTTCTCATAGTATTCAATGCACTTTATATGATAGTTTTTATTATACCCATCTTGGATGCTCATCATATTAGGACTAATTTTATAGCCAAAGCAAATTACGATGCTGTTCTAATAGACTCTCAAAATAATATAAGTGAAGCATGAGAGATCAATAATTTCCATAAAATAAAACCACCACCATGCTCTAAAATATATAAGTGAAGCACTAGAGCGAAATTATATAGCTCAAAAGATATAAGTGAAGCACATAGAGTATTCTAATAAATTTCGATTCATGTGTGTCTCTCCAAAAGGTTTGTACAGAAAGGATGATTGTGGTAAACTAAAATCAAAGACTCAAATCATACAAGACGCTCCAAGCAAAACACAAATCATGTGGTGAATAAAAATATAGCCTGAAGTAAAGTTACCGATAGATTTAAGATTTAAAGAGGGGATGCCTTCCGGGGCATCCCCAAGCTTAGGCTTTTGGTTGTCCTTGAATTTTACCTTGGGGTGCCTTGGGAATCCCCAATCTTAGGCTCTTTCCACTCCTTATTCCAAAATCCATCAAATCTTTACCCAAAACTTGAAAACTTCACAACACAAAACTCAACAAAAAATCTCATGAGCTCCGTTAGTATAAGAAAACAAATCACCACCTCAAGGTACTGTAATGAACTCATTATTTATTTATCTTGGTGTTAAACCTACTGTATTCCAACTTCTCTATGGTTCATACCCCCCGATACTAGCCATAGTTCATCAAAATAAGCAAACAACACACGAAAAATAGAATCATCAAAAAGCAGCGATGCAGTAGCAATAAGATTTGTTCGAATACTTCTGGAACTACAAAAATTCTTAAAAACTAGGACAACCTTGATAATTTGTATATTGATATACTTCAAAAAGAATTAGAGATTTATCACGTTCTAGTGAGTTTTAACAATTATTTTCGTGAGCGCAAAGTTTCTGTATTTTTCAGCAAGATCAAACAATTATCACCCAAGAAGATCCTATTGGTTCTACTTGGAACAAACACTAATTAAAATATAAAAACACATACAAACAGAGGCTATATGAATTATTTATTACTAAACAGAAACAAAAATAAAATTGGGTTGCCTCCCAATAAGCGCTATCGTTTAACGCCCCTAGCTAGGCATAAAAACAAAAATAGATCTAGGTACTGTCATCTTTGGTATGAAATCCATAAGCGGCTCTCACAATGGATTCATAAGGTAATTTAATTTTCTTCTTAGGAAAGTGTTCCATGCCTTTCCTTAACGGAAATTGGAATCTAATATTTCCTTCTTTCATATCAATAATTGCACCAATCGTTCTAAGGAAAGAAAGGTCTACCAAGAATAATAGGACATGTAGGATTGCAATCTATATCAAGAACAATAAAATCTTTGGGCACATAATTCCTATTTGCAACAATAAGAACATCATTAATTCTTCCCATAGGTTTCTTAATGGTGGAATCTAGAAGATGAAAATTTAAAGAACAATCATCAAATTCACGGAAACCTAACACACCACACAAAGTTTTTGGAATCATGGAAACACTAGCACCCAAATCACACAAAGCATAGCATTCATGATCTTTAATATTAATTTTAATAGTAGGTTCCCACTCATCATAAAGTTTTATAGGGATAGAGACTTCTAATTCAAGTTTCTCTTCATAAGATTGCATTAAAGCATCAACGATATGTTTGGTAAAAGCTTTATTTTGACTATAAGCATGAGGAGAATTTAACACGGATTGCAACAAGGAAATACAATCTATGAAAGAACAATTATCATAATTAAATTCCTTGAAATCCAAAATAGTGGGTTCATTGCTATCTAAAGTTTTGACCTCTTCAATCCCACTTTTACCAATTTTGGCATCAAGATCTAAATACTCCGAATCATCGGGACACCTTTTAACTAAAGTTGACTCATCTCCAGTCCCATCTTTATCAAGATTCATATTGGAAAACAAAGAATTAATAGTGGAAGCATCAATTACTTTTAGATCTTCATCATTATTATCATGAAAACTAGAAGAACATGCTTTTACAAAGCAATCTTTTTAGCGCGCATCCTAGCGGTTCTTTCTTTGCACTCATCAATGGAAATTCTCATAGATTTGAGAGACTCATTGATATCATGCTTAGGTGGAATAGATCTAAGTTTCAAAGAATCAACATCAAGAGAAATTCTATCCACGTTCCTAGACAACTCATCAATCTTAGGCAATTTTTCTTCAAGCAAGGCATTGAAATTCTTTTGCGAAATCATAATTTTTTTAACACTAGTCTCAAAATCAGAGGGCATCTTATTAAAATTTCCATAAGAGTTGTTGTAGGAATTACCATAATTATTAGAGGAATTACTAGGGAACGACCTACAATTAAAGTTTCCACTATACGCGTTGTTACCAAAATTGTTCCTACCAACAAAATTCACATACATAGATTCATTGTTATTCTCAATCAAAGTAGACAAAGGCATATCGTTAGGATCAGAAGAAACACTCTTGTTAGCAAACAATTTCATAAGTTCATCCATCTTTCCACTCAAAACATTGATCTCTTCTATCGCATGAACCTTTTTACTAGTAGATCTTTCGGTGTGCCACTGAGAATAATTAACTATAATATTATCTAGGAGTTTAGTAGCTTCTCCTAAAGTGATCTCCATGAAAGTGCCTCCCGTGGCCGAATCTAAATGATTTCTAGAAGCAAAATTCAATCCGGCATAAATTTTTTGTATAATCATCCATAAATTCAAACCATGAGTAGGGCAATTACGTATCATTAATTTCATCCTCTCCCAAGATTGTGCAACATGCTCATGATCAAGTTGCTTAAAATTCATAATATCGTTTCTAAGAGAGATGATCTTAGCGGGAGGAAAATACTTAGAGATAAAAGCATCTTTGCACTTATTCCAGGAATCAATACTATTTTTAGGCAAAGAGGAAAACCAAGTTTTAGCACGATCTCTAAGCGAAAACAGAAATAGCTTCAATTTAACAATATCATTGTACACATCTTTCTTATTTTGCATATCACACAAATCAACAAAGTTGTTTAGATGGGTAGCGGCATCTTCACTAGGAAGGCCAGAAAATTGATCTTTCATGACAAGATTCAACAAAGCAGCATTAATTTCACAAGATTCAGCATCGGTAATAGGAGCAATCGGAGTTCTAATAAAATCATTGTTGTTGGTATTGGAAAAGCCACACAATTTAGTATTGTCTTGAGCCATCGTGACAAACAATCCAACACACAAGCACACAAGAAGCAAGCGAAAAGAGACCAATGGGTAACAGAGGGCGAATAAAACGGCAAAGGTCACGTGGGGGAGATAAAAACGAGAGGCAAATGGCAAATAATGTAATGCAAGGGAGAAGAGTTTGTGAAGGGTACTTGGTATTTCTTGACTTGTGTGTAGGTCTCCCCGGCAACGGCGCCAAAAATCCTTCTTGCTACCTCTTGAGCATGCGTTGGTCTTCCCTTGAAGAGAAAAGGGTGATGCACCAAAGTAGCGTAAGTATTTCCCTCAGTTCTTGAGAACCAAGGTATCAATCCAGTAGGAGACTACACGCAAGTCCCTCGTACCTGCACAAACAATCAAGAACCTTGCAACCAACGCCATAAAGGGGTTGTCAGTCCCATCACGACCACTTGCAAAAGTGAGATCTGATAAAGATAATAAGATAAATATTTTTGGTATTTTTGCTGTATAGATTGAAAAGTAAAGATTGCAAAATAAACAGTAACAGAAATAGCTAGTTGACGGGAGATTAATATGATGGAAGATAGACCCGGGGGCCATAGGTTTCACTAGTGGCTTCTCTCAAGATAGCATAATTTACGGTGGGTGAAAAAATTACTATCAAGCAATTGATAGAAAAGCGCATAGTTATGAGAATATCTAGGCATGATCATGTATATAGGCATCACGTTCGTGACAAGTAGACCGAAACGATTCTGCATCTACTACTATTACTCCACACATCGACCGCTATCCAGCATGCATCTCGAGTATTAAGTTCATAAGATTAGAGTAACGCATTAAGCAAGATGAAATGATGTAGAGGGATAAACTCAAGCAATATGATATAAACCCCATCTTTTAATCCTCGATGGCAACAATGCAATACGTGCCTTTCTTCCCCTGCTGTCACTGGGAAAGGACACCGCAAGATTGAACCCAAAGCTAAGCACTTCTCCCATTGCAAGAAAGATCAATCTACTACGCTAAACCAAACTGATAATTCGAAGAGACTTGCAAAGATATTAAATCATGCATATAAGAATTCAGAGAAGAATCAAATATTGTTCATAGATAATCTTGATCACAAACCCACAATTCATCGGATCTCGACAAACACACCGCAAAAAGAATTACATCGAATAGATCTCCAACAGAATCGAGGAGAACTTTGTATTGTGATCCAAAGAGAGAGAAGAATCCATCTAGCTAATAACTATGGACCCGAAGGTCTATGGTAAACTACTCACACATCATCGGAGAGGCTACGGTGTTGATGTAGAAGCCCTCTGTGATCGATTCCCCCTCTGGCGGAGCGCCGGAAAAGGCCCCAAGATGGGATCTCATGGGTACAGAAGGTTGCGGCGGTGGAAATAGGGTTCCGTGGTGCTCCTGGATGTTTTCAGGGTATATGAGTATATATAGGCGAAAGAGGTAGGTCGGTGGAGCCACGAGGGGCCCACGAGGGTGGGGGCGCGCCTACCCCCGTAGCCTCCCTACCTCGTGGCCGCCTCGTTGCTTCCTTGACGTCCACTCCAAGTATCCTGGATTGCGTTTGTTCCAAAACAAATCCTCGCGAAGGTATCATTCCGTTTGATATTCCTTTTCTGCGAAACACTGAAATAGGCAAAACACAACAATTTGCACTGGGCCTTCCGTTAATAGCTTAGTCCCAAAAATAATATAAAATTGCATAATAAAGCCCATTAAACATCCAAAACAGATAATATAATAGCATGGAACTATCAAAAATTATAGATATGTTCGAGACGTATCATCATGCCTAGCTAAAATGGCATTAAAGAAAAGCGCGTGTTGGGAGACAACCCAACACTTATACCTACTGTTTTTAGTGTTCACATAGTTAAGCTACTGTAGTAATCATGTTTTATAGCTTTTATTTCAATAAAGTGCCAATTAAAGCCTTCGGGATAGTGTGGATAATAGTTGACTTGATTCTGTGCAAAAACAGAAACTTTTGCATTAAGTGCAGAAATTCTTATCTTTTAGTGGAACATGGAAAATTCTGAATTTTTTACAGTTGATGGTTATAGAAATTTTCTACATTGACCTAAATTTTCAGAATGTTTGGAGTTACAAAAGTATGACCTTAATTCAGATCTTTACGTAATGTTCTGTTTTTGACAGATTCTGTTTTCAATGCATACTTTGCTTGATTTCTAGTTTCTATGGCTTACATTTCTCAATATAAATTTTAGAAATGATTGGGTACACTAGGCATTGTATGAGAATAATTATGAATCTTGTCTTTGACAGTACCAAAGTGAATGATTTGTCTTTATCATACTAACCCATCTCACGAAGTTCCGTTAAGTTTTGTGTGATTGAAGTATTCAAGTTTTGGGTGAGATATCAATATGAGGAGAATAAGGAGTGACAAGACCCTAAGATTGGGTATGCCCAAGGCACCCCAAGTAATATTCAAGGAAGATCCAAGCAACTAAGCTTGGGGATGCCCCGAAAGGCATCCCCTCCTTCGTCTCCGACATTATCGGTAACCTCACTTGGATTTGTATTTTTATTTGTCACATGATATGTGTTTTGCTTGGAGCGTCAATTTATTTTGTTAGGATTTTCTTGCTGTTATTTATAATAATGTTTTGCATTTTTTATTTCAATAAAAGTGGCAATGATAGTCTTTACTACGCTTATTTTGCAAGTCTACATGTTGCTGTTTGAAAACAAAAAGTTTACACCTGTTACAAAAATTCCCTAGGAAAGTCAGAATGTGATAAAATGTTGAAACTTTTTGCACAATAAGCTCTGATAAAGTTTATACAGTGTGTTAAATTTTCAGAATATTTTGAGCTGAATAAGTATTGATACTCTTGCACTCTTTACAGACTATACTGTTTTGGCAGATTGTTGTTATGTTTGCATTGTTTGCATATGTTTGCTTGTTTAATGATTCTATTTGAGGATAGGAGTATTAAATATGCAGAGGCATTTAGTATGCAATGTTGAATAATAATTTTAGTGATTTGCTATAGTAGAGAATGATAAGGTTTTTGCATTGGTTTATACTAACTTATCTCACGAGTTCTTGTTGAGTTTTGTGTGGATGAAGCTTTTGAGATTTAGGAAAACCGTGATATGAAAAGAATTAAGGAGACACAAAAGATCAAGCTTGGGGATGCCCAAGGCATCCCAAGATAATATTTCAAGAAGTCTCAAGCATCTAAGCTTGCGGATGCCTCGGTAGGCATCCCACCTTTCTTCTTCAACAATTATCAGTTAGTATCGGTTGAGCCTAAGTTTTTTGCTTCTTCATATGATGTGTGCTATTCTTGGAATGTCATTTTATTTTGTTTTGCTTGCTCTTTTAATAAAATTCTTAGATCTCGAAGTTTTTGAATAAGAGAGAGTCCTCAAATAGCTACCTATTTACTTAACTACTCGCATCATCTTCACTTATATCTTTTTGGAGTAGCTTGTCATTTACTATTGTGTTTCACTTATATCCTATGAGTAATTGTTGAATAAATTGAATGTCATGAAGTTGAAATCATATCATGCCTAGTGGTAGCTTCACGTTGGGTTCAGAAAGTGAATCTTTTGAGGCTTGACAATCACAATATTGGTCATACAAGCAATTCATGAATAATTAGTATAAGGAAGAGAACTTTCACATGCAAATATACTATCTTGGAAATATTTTGTGATTGTGAGCCCCCATCAAAATATTATATGCAAAAATTGTTGACGTTGGACAAGGAAGACAACGTAATGGTTTATGTTTGTCATATTCACATAGAAGTTATATTGTCATAGATCCTTCAACATGTGGTGCTTGCCCCCCATCTTTGCTAGCCAAAAATTCCGCACCAAGTAGAGATACTACTTGTGCATCCAAAAACCCTTAAACCCAAATCCTATTTTCAAGAGTCCACCATACCTACCTAAGGATTGAATAAGATCCTTCAAGTAAGTTGTCATTGGTGCAATAAGGCAATAAAAGTTGCTTCTAAAAATGTTAGATCATTTAGTGTAAGAGAAAATTGAGCGTTTTGCGAACTCTTGATGGCAAAGAATAAAAGCGACAGACTGCATAATAAAGGTTGCTATCATAAGGGGAAATATAACATGACGTTCTTTTGCGCTAAGGGGTTGAGCATACAAACAAATAAACGCATGGCAACCTCTGATTCCCTCTGCGAAGGGCGTATCTTTTAGTTTTATGTATTTACTTTCATGCAAGAGTCAAAGTTTCTCCCTCTATTCCTTTTCCTTTTTATTTTTTGGCAAGCATCATGTGGTGAGGAAAGATCTAAGCACATATATCCAGCTGGATGTGGGTAGCATGAGTTATTGTTGACATCACCCTTGAGATGAATTCGTTGGGAGGCGAAATTATAAGTCCCTATCTTTCTATGTGTCCGGTTGAAACGTTTTTCTCATGTGTATGTGGTGAGTGTTAGCAATCATAGAAGACTATGTGATGGTTGAGTATGTGGAGCTCTTACTTAGACTCTTTTGAATAAGCTGAATTACAATTGCTTGGTGACTGAGAACATAGGTTGTTGAGTTTCAAGAGAATTCACTGTCTGAACCTTAACATGTGAATTGGTTGCTACTATAACATGAGAAGTTTCATAAGAAAGAATTGTTGTTATGATGCTAGGAAAAGTGGTTGAAATTATCATGGATCAAACTTATGCACTTTGCTAGCATTCACACTTCATAAATTATTTCTTTTATCATTTACCTACTCGAGGACGAGTAGGAATTAAGCTTGGGGGTGCTGATACATCTCCAACGTATCTATACTTATGAACTATTCATGTTGTTTTATTATCATTCTTGGATGTTTTACAATCATTTTATAGCAACTTTATATCATTTTTTGGGATTAACCTATTGACCCAGTGCCCAGTGCCAGTTGATGTTTTTTGCTTGTTTTTTACATCACAGGAAACCAATATCAAACGGAGTCCAAACACCGCGAAACTTTTTGTGGATTTTTTATGGACCAGAAGACCACCAATGGGCCAGAGCAGCACCTCGGGGGTGCCCGAGAAACAACCACGAGGCGCCTGGGGACCAGCGCCATTGGGTTGTGCCCACTACGGTGGCCTCCGCACCCCTCTTTACCCTATAAATTCCCAAATATTCCGAAAACCCTCGGGGTTAACCTAGATCAGAAGTTCCGCCGTTGCAAGGCTCTGTAGCCACCGAAAACCAATCTAGACCCCGTTCTGGCACTCTGCCGGGGGGGGGGAATCATCACCGCTGGCCATCTTCATCATCCTGGCGGCCACCAAGATGAGGAGGGAGTAGTACACCCTCGGGGCTGAGGGTTTGTACCAGTAGCTATGTGTTTAATCTCTCTCTCTCTCTCTCTCTCTCTCTCTCGTGTTCTTGAGATGTCACGATCTTTATGTATCACGGGCTTTGTTAATATAGTCGGATCATATGGTGTTTTCCCCTCTCTATCTTGTTGTGATGAATTTAGTTTTTCCCTTTGAGATTTCGTTGTTATCGGATTGAATATTTTTATGGATTTGAGAGCACTTGATATATGTCTTGCATATGAATAGTCGTGGTGACAATGGGGTATCGTATTGATTCACTTGATATATGTTTTGGCACTCAACTCGCGGATTCCCGAGGTGACATTGTGGTAATCTACGCATAGGGGTTGATGCATGTTCTTGTCTTTGTTTCTCCGGTAGAAATCTTGGGGCACTCTTTGAGGTTCTTTGTGTTGGATTGAGTATTATGAATCTGAAATTATTTGGTGTTATTTTAGTACGAACTCTTGGGTAGATTGATCACAAAGAATAGCTTCGAGGTGGTTTCGTACCCTACAAATAATTTCTTCTTATGTTTGATACGTCCATTTTGCATCATGTTTTCTTACTGTTATTTATGATGTTTTTATCCATAATAATGCTTTTTGGAGTAATTCTAATGCCTTTTCTCTCATAATATGCAAGGTATACACAAAGAGGGAGAATTACGGCAGCTGGAAATCTGGACTTGAAAAAGCTACGTCAGGCTACCTATTCTGCGCAACTCCTAATGAGATGAAACTTCACGGAGATTTTTATGGAATATATAAGAATTATTGGAGCAAATAACTACGGAGGGTCCACCAGTGGGCACAACCTACCTGGGCGCGCCAGGGCCCCCAGGCGCGCCCTGGTGGGTTGTGCCCTCCTCGGCACACCTCTGGTGCCCATCTTCTGGTATATAGGTCATTTTCACCTAGAAAAAATAAGGATAGGACTTTCGGGACGGAGCGCCGCCGCCTCGAGGCGGAACTTGGGCAGGAGCACTTTTGCCCTCTGGCGGAGCGATTCCGCCGGTAGAACTTCCCTCCTGGAGGGGGAAATTAAATCATCGTCATCATCATCACCAACAACTCTCCCATCTTGGGGAGGGCAATCTCCATCAACATCTTCAACAACACCATCTCATCTCAAACCCTAGTTCATCTCTTGTGTTCAATCTTGTTACCGGAATTATAGATTGGTGCTTGTGGGTGACTAGTAGTGTTGATTACATCTTGTAGTTGATTACTATATGGTTTATTTGGTGGAAGATTATATGTTCAGATCCAATATGCTATTTAATACTCCTATGATCATGAGCATGTTTATCATTTGTGAGTAGTTACTTTTGTTCTTGAGGTCACGGGAGAAATCATGTTGCAAGTAATCATGTTAACTTGATATGTGTTCGATATTTTGATAGTAAGTATGTTGTGATTCCCTTCTTTGGTGTCATGTGAGCGTCGACTACATGACACTTCACCATATTTGGGCCTAAGGGAATGCATTGTGGAGTAGCAATTAGATGATGGGTTGCGATAGTGATGTAAGCTTAAACCCCAGTTTATGCGCTATTCCGTAAGGGACCGATTGGATCCAAAAGTTTAATGCTATGGATATAATTTATTCTTAATACTTTTATCGTAGTTGTGGATTCTTACGGGAGGGTTAATCATAACTAGGAGGTTTGTTAAAGTAAGAACAACACCTAAGCACCGGTCCACCCACATATCAAATTATCAAAGTAGCGAACACAAATCGAACCAACATGATGAAAGTGACTAGATGAAATTCCCGTGTACCCTCAAGAACACTTTGCTTATCATAAGAGACCGTTTTGTCCTGTCCTTTGCCTCAAAAGGATTGGGCTACCTTCCTGCACTTTTGTTACTACTATCGTTACTTGCTCGTTACAAATTATCTTGCTATCAAACTACTCCGCTACTTACAATTTCAGCACTTGCAGACACTACCTTGCTGAAAACTACTTGTCATTTCCTTCTGCTCCTCATTGGGTTCGACACTCTTACTTATCGAAAAGAGCTACAATTGATCCCCTATACTTGTGGGTCATCAATGTTCTCCGCTAGATAGGAACTTTGGAATGATTCTTCATCGCACTTTGAGGGGTGGTTATATGATCCAATTACATTAGCACTATTGAGAGATTGCACTAGCGAAAGTACGGACCCTAGGCCTCATTTTCAAGCATTGCAATACCGTTTGTGCTCACTTTTGTTACTTGCTACCTTGCTGTTTTTTATTGTTCCTACTACAAAAATCAATATCTACTATCATTATTACACTTGTATCACCATCTCTTCACGGATCTAGTGCACCTATACAAATTTCCATTTTATTTGGTGTGTTGGGGACACAAGAGACTTTTTATTATTTGGTTGCAGGGTTGTTTGAGAGAGACTATCTTCATCCTACGCCTCCCATGGATTGATAAAACTTAGGTCATCCACTTGAGGGAAAATTGCTACTGTCCTACAAAACTCTGCGCTTGGAGGCCCAACACGTATCTACAAGAATAAAGTTGCGTAGTAGACATACGAAGTTTGCTTCTAAGAAGAACTCCAAGGGAATTATTGGGAGTCGTCTGACAGTTATCTCCATCCCCGGAGGTTGGCGGAAGTACGGCCGTGCGAATGGCCGCACACCCCATTCATGGATGAGGCTGGAATCCTTCAGGAGTTTACACAATATGCTGCTAATGCCGGCCTCACCGACTTCATCACAGCTGAATGTGAACAGTATCATCTCCTCACAAACATCTTTGTTCAAAGTTCTAGTTTCCTTCCTAGGAATAATCCTCCCGAGGTACAGTTTAATTTATATGCTGATTTCCATCTGATACCGCTTACTGAGTTCTGTGAAATATGCTTGCTACCTTCTGATGGTAGTTTGGCAGAGCCTAGGCCGATAGAGTTTGAGGCCTTTTATCGTACCTTGACAGTGGGAGATGAGAGAGGGGTGTCGGGTATCACTGTCGCTGGCTTGCATTTTCCTGTTGTTCATTATTTCACTCTTTTCATTGCAAAATGCTTGCTTGCTAGAGAGAAGGTAGGTGCACTCAGTTCACCAGACCTTGCTATTTTACGTCGTGCACTAGAGGGCGACAACACTTATAGCTTGGGAGCTATTGTGGCACGTCGCCTCCATATTAATAAGTCCAAGGGTAAAATACATGGTGGTATTTTAGCTACTTGTTTAGCGGCTCGCTTTAATGTTGAGATACGCCTTCATGATTACCCTTTGACCAAGGTTTATCTAGATCCTGTGCAGCCATGGAACACCACCATTTTATTGCACGAGATTATCCTAACATTCCTATTCCTTATAACCTGGTTTTCAGTGTTAATACTCGTGATATTATTCCATTGCCTGCTCCTGCTTTGTTTGAACCTATTGCCAGGGGAGGATATAGGATTATGCATGTAGATATCATCGCCTACCGGAATGACCAGGCTACAGAAGAGGAGGAGCCTCAGCAGTGGGATCCGTGGATTCCCGCTCCACAGCACCCCGACTACTATCCAGGTTACTGATTGATTACCAAGTTAGGCCAAAAGCCTAAGCTTGGGGAATGCGATGTTCCCACCGACATTACATTCATGTTCACACATTTCATTCCAGTTGTCGGTGTCCACACTTTTTCATTGTATCATCCATGTTAAATTTATTTTCTCGCTTTCTTTTGTGTGTTTGAAAAACGTTAGAAAACCAAAAAAAATAGTTGTAGTTAGTTTACTTTCTATGCATGCTTAGTTGTAGTACTAAAAACAAAACCAAAAAAGATTTCCTTGTTCTTGCTTTACTTGTTGGGAGCTTTCCCGTGTAAATAGTTTTTATTGTTTTCGCTTCTCCCTTTTATTAGCTTGTTCAAGAAAACCAAAAACTCCAAAAATATTTCAGCGCGTTTCTCTGAATTTCTTTTCTTTTTATTCGAGTCCTACCAAGGAGAAGACCACGATGAAAATGTTGAGTGGCTCTCATAAGCATAATTGTTTATCTAACAAAGAGCCTGTTTTACCTTGTCTTCTCCTGTTGAATAAATGTTTGCAGATTCCAGCTTAGTCCACGACACTTTTGCATTATTATTATTTTCACATCGTTCGGTTGTGCAAGTGAAAGGCAATAATGACGATATTTGATGAATTGGCCATGGCAGAGAGAAACAGGTATGAACTCGACTTGTTCTGCTTTTGTAAATATGTTTAACCTAGTATCCATGATTCAGTCCATTATGATCAAACATGTTTGCAATGACAATTAGAGATTATAGTTTCTCATGCCATGCATAAGTAGCTAGGAGTGGATAATGATTTATCTTGGATATCAACATTGCGTTAAAATGATCGTGATGTGGTATGATGATATGGTATCCTCCTCTGAATGTTCGAGTGGCTTGACTTGGCACATGTTCATGCATGTAGTTGAATTAAAACCAACATAGCCTCTATGATATTTATGTTGATGGTGTTCATATCCTACTCATGCTAATGTCCAATGTTAGTTATGCATAATGCATGTTCATGACCGTTGTTGCCCTCTAGCTGACCGCTTCTCAATCTATTTGCTAGCCTCACCTGTACTAAGTGGGAATTCTGCTTGTACATCAAAAACCTTGAACCCAAGTTATTCCAGATGAGTCGACCATACCTACCTATATGCGGTATTACCCTGCCGCCCTAAGTAAATTTGCATGTGCCACCTCTAAAAACTTCTAATAAACATCCTTTTTGTGTGCTTGGATCGTTCATGGAACGACAGGAGGTGGTCGGTATCTTTCATGCTAAGCGGGTTATTCTCAGGTTGAGTGTTTATTCACTTGCCACTACACGAGAAAAGGGCGGTAATAGGGATTCCCAGTCCCGAATTCAAAATTGCAAATAATTAAACAAAACTCCCCCGGGACTGTTGTTGGTATGGACGGCACTCGTTGTTTCGGACAAGCCCTGGAGTGTGATTGTTGGTGGATGCGGAGTAAACCTTTACTTTTATCGCTTGGGAACCGCCACTAGCGTGCTTAGCATGGAAGATATTGATAACTGATGGTCGTGAAGTAAACAAGAAGGGTGCATTCCTCAAAATATCATTTACCTCTGTTTTAGAAGCTAGAGCTCTGGCACCTCTGCAAATCACTGCTCCCCTCTGCGAAGGGACTATCTATTTACTTTTATGTTGTGTCATCACCTTCTAAAATAAGCGCCAGAACCTGAGAGCACTGTTGTCATGCTTATGTATTGTGTGTAGCTAATGGTGGGTGCATCATGACTGGATCTTTTCTACCATGAATTACAATGTTTAGTCGTTGCTTGAACTTTGGAGGTGCTCTGCATTTATGTTTTGCGGTCTCAGAAAGGGCTAGCGAGATACCACTATTGTCATATTATATCATGGTTGTTTTGCAACATGTTGCTGTTTGAGATATCTTATTATTGCTCACTAGCTGATTATGTCATTGACATGAGTTAATGTAATCTTTAAGAGTTATTGTCGGCATGGTTAGTTATAATGTTGGCTGAAAACCTGGTGTTGTTTAAGCTTATTTATGCAAACAAGAACAAAAGAGTTCGTAAAAGTATTTCTTTTTCACTTTGAGTTTATCAACTGAATTGCTTGAGGACAAGCAAAGGTTTAAGCTTGGGGGAGTTGATACGTCTCCAACGTATCTAGTTTTCCTAACGCTTTTCCTCTTGTTTTGGACTCTAATTTGCATGATTTGAATGAAACTAACCCCGGACTGACGTTGTTTTCAGCAGAACTACCATGGCGTCGTTTTTTGTGCAGAAATAAAAGTTCTCGGAATGGAACGAAACTTTGCGAGGATTTTTTATACAATAAAAGAGAATTTCTGGAGCCAAGAGTCACCTGAGGGGGTACCTGGGTGGGCACAACCCACCAGGGCGCGCCTACCCCCCCCCCCCAAGCGCACCTAGGTGGGTTGTCCCCACCTGGTGGCCCCGCAGACCCTGAAACTGACGCTATAAAATCCCATATTGCCAGAAAAAATCAGGGAGAAATAATTATCGCGATCCACGAGACAGAGCCGCCATCACCTCATGTTCTTCATCGGGAAGCCAGATCTGGAGTCCGTTTGGGGCTCCGGAGAGGGGGATCTTCGTTCTTCGTCATCACCAACCCTTCTCCATCGCCAATTTCATGATGCTCCCCACCGGGAGTGAGTAATTCCTTCATAGGCTCGCTGGTCGGTGAGGAGTTGGATGAGATTCATCATGTAATCTAGTAAGTTTTGTTAGGGCTTGATCCCTAGTATCCACTATGTTCTGAGATTGATGTTGCTACGACTTTGCCATGCTTAATGCTTTTCACTTTGGGCCCGGGTGCCATGATTTTAGATCTGAACCGTTTATGTTATCACCATTATATCCATGTTCTAGATCCGATCTTGCAAGTTATAGTCACCTACTACATGTTATGATCCGGCAACCCCGGAGTGACAATAGTCGGGACCACTCCCGGTGATCCGTAGTTTGAGGAGTTCATGTATTCACCGTGTATTAATGCTTTGTTCTGGTTATCTATTAAAAGGAGGCCTTAATATCCTTTAGTTTCCTTATGGACCCCGCTGCCACGGGAGGGTAGGACAAAAGATGTCATGCAAGTTCTTTCCATAAGCACGTATGACTATTTATGGAATACATGCCTAAATTATATTTATGAAGTGGAGCTAGTGTCGTATCGCCTTAGGTTATGACTGTCACATGATGAATATAATCCAACAAATTACCGATCCAATACCTACGAATTTTATCTTATATTGTTCTTGCTAAGTTACTGCTGTTGTCGTTACTGTTGCACTTGCTACAAAAATACTGCTATCACTGTTACCGTTACTATTGCTACTGTCACTGAAGGAAATATGCCCTAGAGGCAATAATAAAGTTATTATTTATTTCCTTATTTCATGATAAATTTTTATTATTCATGCTAGAATTGTATTAACCGGAAACATAATACATGTGTGAGTACATAGACAAAAGTGTCACTAGTATGCCTCTACTTGACTAGCTCGTTGATCAAAGATGGTTATGTTTCCTAGCCATAGACATGAGTTGTCATTTGATTAACGGGGTCACATCATTAGGAGAATAATGTGATTGAATTGACCCATTCCGTTAGCTTAGCACTTGATCGTTTAGTATGTTGATATTGCTTTCTTCATGACTTATACATGTTCCTATGATTATGAGATTATGCAACTCCCGTTTACCGGAGGAACACTTTGTGTGCTACCAAACGACGTCACTGGGTGGTTATAAAGGTGCTCTACAGGTGTCTCCGAAGGTACTTGTTGGGTTGGCATATTTCGAGATTAGGATTTGTCACTCTGATTGTCGGAGAGGTATCTCTGGGCCCTCTCGGTAAAGCACATCACTATAAGCCTTGCAAGCATTGTGACTAATGGGTTAGTTGCGAGATGATGTATTACGGAACGAGTAAAGAGACTTGCCGGTAACGAGATTGAACTAGGTATTGAGATACCAATGATCGAAACTCGGGCAAGTAACATACCGATGATAAAGGGAACAACGTATGTTGATATGCGGTCTGATCGATAAAGATCTTCGTAGAATATGTGGGAGCCAATATGAGCATCTAGGTTTCTCTATTGGTTATTGACCGGAGACGTGTCTCGGTCATGTCTACATAGTTCTCGAACCCGTAGGGTCCGCACGCTTAAAGTTTCGATGACGGTTATATTATGAGTTTTGATGTGCCGAAGGTAGTTCGGAGTTCCGTATGAGATCGGGGACATGACGAGGAGTCTCTAAATGGTCGAGACGTAAAGATCGATATATTGGACGACTATATTCGGACATCGGAAAGGTTCCGAGTGATTCGGGTATTTTCCGGAGTACAGGAGAGTTACGGGAATTCGCCGGGGAGTATATGGGCCTTATTGGGCTTTAGGGGAAAGCGAGAGGTTAGGCGCCCCCCAAGGCCTAGTCCGGGTGGACTAGGGAGGGCTGCCCCTCCTTCCTTCTCTTCTCTCTCCCCTTTCCTTGACTCCTACTCCTACTATTTGGAAGGGGGGAATCCTACTCCCGGTGGGAGTAGGACTCCCCCTTGGCACGCCTCTCCCTGGCCGACCACCTCCTCCCCTTGCTCCTTTATATACGGGGGCAGGGGGCATCCTAGAGACACAACAATTGATTGTTTGATCTTTTAGCCGTGTGTGGTGCCCCCCTCCACCATAGTCCACCTCGATAATACTGTAGCGGTGCTTAGGCGAAGCCCTGCGTCGGTAGAACATCATCATCGTCACCACGCCCGTCGTCTTGTGAAACTCTCCCTCAACACTCGGCTGGATCGGAGTTCGAGGGACGTCATCGGGCTGAACGTGTGCTGAACTCGGAGGTGTTGTACGTTCGGTACTTGATCGGTCGGATCGTGAAGACGTACGACTACATCAACCGTGTTGTGCTAACGCTACCGCTTTCGGTCTCACGAGTGCGTGGACAACACTCTCCCCTCTCGTTGCTATGCATCACCATGATCTTGCGTGTGCATAGGAATTTTTTTGAAATTACTACGTTCCCTAACAGTGGCATCCGAGCCTAGTTTTACTCGTAGATGTCATATGCACGAGTAGAACACAAGTGAGTTGTGGGCGATATAAGTCATACTGCTTACCAGCATGTCATACTTTGGTTCGGCGGTATTGTTGGGTGAAGCGGCCCGGACCGACATTACGCGTACGCTTACGCGAGACTGGTTCTCTTGGCGTGCTTTGCACATGCAATTGGTGGCGGGTGTCGCTTCTCCAACTTTAGTTGAACCGAGTGTGGCTACGCCCGGTCCTTGTGAAGGTTAAAACAGCACCAACTTGACAAACTATCATTGTGTTTTGATGCGTAGGTAAGAACGGTTCTTGCTAAGCCCAGTAGCAGCCACGTAAAACTTGCAACAACAAAGTAGAGGACGTCTAACTTGTTTTTGCAGGGCATGTTGTGATGTGATATAGTCAAGACATGATGCTAAATTTTATTGTATGAGATGATCATGTTTTGTAACCGAGTTATCGGCAGCTGGCGAAACCATATGGTTCTCGCTTTATTGTATGCAATGCAATCGCCTGTAATGCTTTACTTTATCACTAAGCGGTAGCGATAGTCGTAGAAGCATAAGATTGGCGAGACAACAACGATGCTACGATGGAGATCAAGGTGTCGCGCGGTGGCGATGGCGATCATGGCGGTGCTTGAGATGGAGATCACAAGCACAAGATGATGATGGCCATATCATATCACTTATATTGATTGCATGTGATGTTTATCTTTTATGCATCTTATCTTGCTTTGATTGACGGTGGCATTATAAGATGATCCCTCACTAAATTATCGAAGTATAAGTGTTCTCCCTGAGTATGCACCGTTGCGAAAGTTCTTCATGCTGAGACACCACGTGATGATCGGGTGTGATAGGCTCTACGTTCAAATACAACGGGTGCAAAACAGTTGCACACGCGGAATACTCAGGTTAAACTTGACGAGCCTAGCATATAACAGATATGGCCTAGGAACATGGAGACTGAAAGGTCAAGCGTGAATCATATAGTAGATATGATCAACATAGTCCTGGTAGTATGGATCACGTGATCACTTAGAAGATTAGAGGGATGTCTATCTAAGTGGGAGTTCTTAAGTAATATGATTAAATTGAACTTTAATTTATCACGAACTTAGTCCTGGTAGTATTAGCATATCTATGTTGTAGATCAATAGCCCGCAATGTTGCTCCCCTGTTTTATTTTTGATATGTTCCTAGAGAAAACTATGTTGAAAGATGTTAGTAGCAATGATACGGATTGGATCCGTGATCTGAGGTTTGTCCTCATTGCTGCACAGAAGGATTATGTCCTTGATGCACCACTAGGTGATAGACCTATTGCAGGATCAGATACAGACATTATGAACGTTTTGACAAAAGCTCGGTATGATGACCACTTGATAGTTTAGTGCACCATGCTTTACGGCTTAGAATCGGGGCTTCAAAGACGTTTTTTGAAACGCCACGGAACATATAAGATGTTCCAAGAGTTGAAATTTGTATTTCATACTCATGCCCGTGTCGAGAGGTATGAGACCTCGACGATTTCTTTGCCTACAAGATGGAGGAGAATTGCTCAACTAGTGAGCATGTGCTCGTAATGTCTGAGTACTACAATCACTTGAATCAAGTGGGAGTTAATCTTCCAGATAAGATAGTGATTGACAGAGTTCTCTAGTCACTATCACCAAGTTACTAGAACTTTGTGATGAACTATAATATGCAAGGGATAAAACGGAGATGATTCCCAAGCTCTTCGTGATGCTGAAATCGACGAAGGTAGAAATCAAGAAAAGCATCAAGTGTTGATGATTGACAAGACCACTAGTTTCAATAAAAGGGGCAAAGGGAAGAAGGGGAACTTCAAGAAGAACGGCAAGCAAGTTGCTGCTCAAGTGAAGAAGCCCAAGTCTGGACCTAAGCACGAGACTAAGTGCTTCGCTGCAATGGAACTGGTCACTGGAAGCGGAACTACCCCAAGTATTTGGCGGATAAGAAGGATGGCAAAGTGAACAAAGGTATATTTGATATACAGATTATTGATGTGTATTTTACTAGTGTTCGTAGCAACCCCTCGGTACTTGATACTGGTTCAGTTGCTAAGAGTAGTAACTCAAAACGGGAGTTGCAGAATGAACAGAAATTAGTTAAGGGTGAAGTGACGATGTGTGTTGGAAATAGTTCCAAGATTGATATGATCATCATCGCACACTCCCTATACTTTCGGGATTAGTGTTGAACCTAAATAAGTGTTATTTGATGTTTGCGTTGAGCATGAATATGATTTGATCATGTTTATTGCAATACGCTTATTCATTTAAGTCGAGAGAATAATTGTTGTTACATTTACATGAATAAAACCTTATATGGTTACACACCCAATGAAAATGGTTCATTGGATCTCGATCGTAGTAATACACATATTCATAATATTGAAGCCAAAAGATGCAAAGTTAATAATGATAGTGCAACTTATTTGTGGCACTGACGTTTAAGTCATATTGGTGTAAAGCGCATGAAGAAACTCCATGCTGATGGGCTTTTAGAATCACTTGATTACGAATCACTTGATGCTTGCGAACCATGCCTCTTGGGCAAGATGACTAAAACGCCGTTCTCCGGAACAATGGAGCGAGCAACGGATTTGTTGGAAATCATACATACTGATGTATGTGGTCCGATGAATATTGAGGCTCGCGGAAGGTATCGTTATTTTCAGACCTTCACAGATGATTTGAGCAGATATGGGTATATCTACTTGATCAAACATAAAGTCTGAAACATTTGAAAAGTTCATATAATTTCTGAGTGAAGTAGAAAATCATCGTAACAAGAAAATAAAGTTTCTACGATCTGATCGTGGAGGAGAATATTTGAGTTACGAGTTTGGTCTTCATTTGAAACAATGCGGAATAGTTTCACAACTCACGCCACCTGGAACACCACATCGTAATGGTGTGTCCGGACGTCATAACCGTACTTTATGAGATATGGTGCGATCTATGATGTTTCTTACCAATCTACCACTATCGTTTTGGGGTTATGCATTAGAGACAGATGCATTCACGTTAAAAAGGGCACCATCTAAATCCGTTGAGATGACACCTTATGAACTGTGGCTTGGCAAGAAACCAAAGTTGTCGTTTCTTAAAGTTTGGGGTTGCGATGCTTATGTGAAAAAGTTTCAAACATGATAAGCTTGAACCCAAATCGGATAAATGTGTCTTCATAGGATACCCAAAAGTTACTGTTGGGTACACCTTCTATCACAGATCCAAAGGCAAGATATTCGTTGCTAAGAATGGATCCTTTCTAGAGAAGGAGTTTCTCTCGAAAGAAGTGAGTGGGAGGAAAGCAGAACTTGATGAGGTAATTGTACCTGCTCCCTTATTGGAATGTAGTTCATCACAGAAATCTGTTCCTGTGACTCCTACACCAATTAGTGAGGAAGCTAATGATGATGATCATGTAACTTCAGATCAAGCTACTACCGAACCTCGTAGGTCAACCAGAGCGAGATCCGCACCAGAGTGGTACAGTAATCCTATTCTGGAGGTCATGTTACTTGACCATGACGAACCTACGAACTATGAGGAAGCGATGATGAGCCCAGATTCTGCAAAATGGTTTGAGGCCATGAAATCTGAGATGGGATCCATGTATGAGAACAAAGTATGGACTTTGATTGACTTGCCCAAATGATCGGTGAGCCATTGAGATTAAATGGATCTTAAAGAGGAAGACGGACGCTGATAATAGTGTTACTATCTACAAAGCTAGAATTTTCGCAAAAGGTTTTCGACAAGTTCAAGGTGTTGACTACGATGAGAGTTTCTCACTCATATCTATGCAAGTCTGTCCGAATCATGTTAGCAATTGCCGCATTTTATGAAATCTGGCAAATGGATAAACAAAACTACATTCCTTAATGGAGTTATTAAAGAAGAGTTGTATATGCTGCAACCAGAAGGTTTTGTCGATCCTAAAGGTGTTAACAAAATGTGCAAGCTCCGGCGATCCATCTATGGACTGGTGCAAGCATCTCGGAGTTGGAATATACGCTTTGATGAGTTGATCAAAGCATATAGTTTCTCTGAGACTTGCGGTGAAGCCTGTATTTACAATAAAGTGAGTGGAAGCACTACAACATTTCTGATAAGTATATGTGAATGACATATTGTTGATCGGAAATAATGTAGAATTACTCTACAAAGCATAAAGGAGTGTTTGAAAGGAGTGTTTCAAAGAAAGACCTCGGTGAAGCTGCTTACATATTGAGCATCAAGATCTATAGAGATAGATCAGGACGGTTGATAAGTTTTTTCAATGAGTGCATACCTTGACAAGAATTTGAAGTAGTTCAAAATGGAATAGTCAAAGAAAGATTTCTTGCCTGTGTTACAAGGTGTGAAATTGAGTAAGACTCAAAGCCCAACCACGGCAGAAGATAGAAAGAGAATGAAAGTCATTCCCTATGCCTCATCCATAGTTTCTACAAAGTATGCCATGTTGTGTACCAGATCTATTATATACCCTACCACTGAGTTTGGCAAGGGAGTACAATAGTGATCTAGGAGTAGATCACTGGACAGCAGTCAAAATTATCCTTAGTGGAATAAGGATATGTTTCTCGATTATGGAGGTGACAAAGGTTCATCGTAAAGGGTTACGTCGATGCAAGTTTTTGACACTGATCCAGATGACTCCAAGTCTCAATCTGGATACATATTGAAAGTGGGAGCTATTAGCTAGAGTAGCTCCGTGCAGAGCATTGTAGACATAGAATTTGCAAAATACTTACGGATCTGAATGTGACAGGCCCGTTGACTAAAATTATCTCACAAGCAAAACATGATCACACCTTAGTACTCTTTGGGTGTTAATCACATAGCGATGTGAACTAGATTATTGACTCTAGTAAACCCTTTGTGTGTTGGTCACATGACGATGTGAATTATGGGTGTTAATCACATGTTGATGTGAATTATTGGTGTTAAATCACATGGCTGAACTAGATTATTGCTCTAGTGCAAGTGGGAGACGGAAGGAAATATGCCCTAGAGGCAATAGTAAAGTTATTATTTATTTCCTTATTTCATGATAAATGTTTATTATTCATGCTAGAATTGTATTAACCGGAAACATAATACATGTGTGAGTACATAGACAAACAGTGTCACTAGTATGCCTCTACTTGACTAGCTCGTTGATCAAAGATGGTTATGTTTCCTAGCCATAGACATGAGTTGTCATTTGATTAACGGGGTCACATCATTAGGAGAATGATGTGATTGACTTGACCCATTCCGTTAGCTTAGCACTTGATCGTTTAGTATGTTGCTATTGCTTTCTTCATGACTTATACATGTTCCTATGACTATGAGATTATGCAACTCCCGTTCTGGGAGGAACACTTTGTGTGCTACCAAAGCGTCTAGCGTAATCGGGTGATTATAAAGGTGATCTACAGGTGTCTCCGAAGGTACTTGTTGGGTTGGCGTATTTCGAGATTAGGATTTGTCACTCCGATTGTTGGAGAGGTATCTCTGGGCCCTCTCGGTAAAGCACATCACTATAAGCCTTGCAAGCATTGTGACTAATGGGTTAGTTGCGAGATGATGTATTACGGAATGAGTAAAGAGACTTGCCGGTAACGAGATTGAACTAGGTATTGAGATACCGATGATCGAATCTCGGGCAAGTAACATACCAATGACAAAGGGAACAACGTATGTTGTTATGCGGTCTGACCGATAAAGATCTTCATAGAATATGTGGGAGCCAATATGAGCATCTAGGTTTCTCTATTGGTTATTGACCGGAGACGTGTCTCGGTCATGTCTACATAGTTCTCGAACCCGTAGGGTCCGCACGCTTAAAGTTTCGATGACGGCTATATTATGAGTTTATGAGTTTTGATGTGCCGAAGGTAGTTCGGAGTTCCGTATGAGATCGGGGACATGACGAGGAGTCTCTAAATGGTCGAGACGTAAAGATCGATATATTGGACGACTATATTCGGACGTCGGAAAGGTTCCGAGTGATTCGGTATTTTCCGAGTACAGGGAGAGTTACGGAATTCGCCGGGAGTATATGGGCCTTATTGGGCTTTAGGGAAAGCGAGAGGAGAGGTTAGGCGCCCCCAAGGCCTAGTCTGAATTAGACTAGGGGAGGCTGCGCCTCCTTCCTTCTCTTCTCTCTCCCCTTTCCTTGACTCCTACTCCTACTACTTGGAAGGGGGGAATCCTACTCCCGGTGGGAGTAGGACTCCCCCTTGGCGCGCCTCTCCCTGGCCGGCCACCTCCTCCCCTTGCTCCTTTATATACGGGGGCAGGGGGCACCCTAGAGACACAACAATTGATCGTTTGATCTTTTAGCCGTGTGCGGTGCCCACCTCCACCATAGTCCACCTCGATATCTTGTGGCGGTGCTTAGGCGAAGGCCTGCGTTGGTAGAACATCATCATCGTCACCACGCCGTCGTGCTGACGAAACTCTCCCTCAACACTCGGCTGGATCGGAGTTCGAGGGACGTTATCGGGCTGAACGTGTGCTGAACTCGGAGGTGTCGTACATTCGGTACTTGATTGGTCGGATCGTGAAGACGTACGACTACATCAACCGCGTTGTGCTAACGCTTCCGCTTTCGGTCTACGAGGGTATGTGGACAACACTCTCCCCTCTCGTTGATATGCATCACCGTGATCTTGCGTGTGCGTAGGAATTTTTTTGAAATTACTATGTTCCTCAACAGTCTGTACTATAAATACTATCATATTACTTTGCTACTGATCATGTTGCTGCAGATAATTAATATCCAGGTGTGGTTGAATTGACAACTCAGCTGCTAATACCTTAAAATATTCTTTGGCTCCCCTTGTGTCGAATCTATAAATTTGGGTTTAATATTGTACCCTCGAAAACTGTTGCCATCCTCTATACTTGTGGGTTATCAGTGATCAACAACTGGTTTAGCATCAGGCTCCAATTGAATTTTGTGCTGACATAGAGTGGGACTAATGCCCTTAAGATCATTAAGAGTATATCCAATAGGGGCACGATGCTTCTTCAGTGTTTTCAATAATTTCTTTTCTTCATGCTCAGAAAGTTTAGCACTAATATTAACATGATATATCTTATTTTCATCGATATAGGCATATTTCAAAGTATCAAGTAATTGTTTAAGCTCCAACGCAGGATCACCCTTGGGTGGAGGAAGATCCCCAAGGATTTCAACAGGCAAGTTGTGTTTCAAAATAGGCCCTGGATTTAAGAATATATCATCTATTTCCCTTCTTTCATTCATAAACATATCATTTTCATGGTCTAGCAAATATTGTTCTAAAGGATCAGTAGGAGGCACGGCAATAGAAGCAAGATCAATAATTTCATCCTTACTAGGTAATTCTTTATCATGGGGTTGTCTATGAAATTTAGAGAAATTAAAATCATGAGACATATCCCCCAAACCAATAGTAACATATCTTTCTCGCAGTCTATCTTAGCATTAACAATGTTCAAGAAAGGTCTACCAAATATAATGGGACAAAAATTATCTTGTGGGGAAGCAAGAACAAGAAAATCAGTAGGGTATTTAAATTTCCCACACAAGACTTCAACATATCTAACAATCCCAATTGGTGATATAGTATCTCTATTAGTAAGCTTAATAGTAACATCAATATCTTCTATCTTAGCAGGGGTAATATCATTCATAATTTATTTATATAGAGTATAAGGAATTGCACTCACACTAGCACCCATATCACATAAGCCATGATAACAATGATCTCCAATTTTAAAAGAAACAACATGCATGCCAACAATAGGTCTATGTTTATCTTTAGTATCGTGTTTAGCAATCCTAGCAGCTTCATCACGAAATAAATGACATGCCCATCAATATTATCGACCAAGAGATCTTTAACCATAGCAATACTAGGTTCAACTTTAATTTTTTCAGGGGGTGTAGGTGTTCTAGTATAACTCTTACGAACCACAGTTGAAGCTTTAGTTTGATCCTTTATTCTAACAGGAAAAGGTGGTTTCTCAATATAAGCAGTAGGAACAATAGGATCAACATTATAAGTAATAGTTTATTCTTCAACTTTAATAGGTTCTACTACTTTAACTTCAATGGGAGGATAGTATTTAAACAACTTCTCCTTTGGGAGATCAACATGAGTAGCAAAAGATTCACAGAAAGAAGCTACTATCTCAGATTCACGTCCATATTTAGTGCTAAAATCTCGAAAAGCATTAGTGTCCATAAAAGATTTAACACAATCAAACTTAAGGTTTATACCTGACTCCTTACCTTCGTCGAATTCCCAATCTTCATAGTTGCGTTTAATTCTTTCCAATAAATCCCATTGGAATTCAATATCCTTCTTCATAAAAGAACCAGTACAAGAAGTATCGAGCATGGACCGATCATTATGAGAAAGCCGAGCATAATTTTTTTGAATAATAATTTATCTTGAGAGCTAGCTCATGATTGGGGCATGAATATAACATTGACTTAAGCCTCCCCCAAGCTTGAGCGATACTTTCTCCTTCACGAGGCCATATATATATAATTCCGATCACGATGAACCAGATGCATAGGATAAAACTTCTGATGAAACTCCAATTTCAATCGGTTGTAGTTCCATGGTCCAATATCATCACATAGCCTATACCATGTCAATGCCTTTCCCTTCGAAGATAAAGGGAAGACCTTCTTCTTGACAACATCCTCGGGCATACCTACAACCTTAAATAATCCACAAACTTCATCCACATAGATTAGGTGCATATCGGGATGTAATGTTCCATCTCCTGTGTAAGGATTAGCTAGCAATTTCTCTATCATACCTGAAGGAATTTCATAATAAATATTTTCAGTACGTGCAGTAGGTTGAGGAGCAACTCTTTTCTCTTCAAGATACCCCGAACAAGCCCCTCAAAGGATTACTTTCCATAGTAACAAGTGACAGTAAATTTCAGCACACTATATAAATGTTTCCTTACCAAATTCCACTTGCCAAAGGCGCTTCACTCCCCGGCAATAGCGCCAGAAAAGAGTCTTGATGACCCACAAGTATAGGGGATATATGGTAGTCCTTTCAATAAGTAAGTGTGTCGAACCCAATGAGGAGCAGAAGGAAATGACAAGTGGTTTTCAGCAAGGTATTCTGTGCAAGCACTGAAATTATCGGTAACAGATAGTTGTGTGATAGGATAATTCATAACGGGTAACAAGTAACAAAAGTAAACAAGGTGCAGCAAGGTGGCCCAATCCTTTTTGTAGCAAAGGATAAGCCTGGACGAACTCTTATATAAAGCAAAGCGCTCTCGAGGACACATGGGAATTGTTGTCAAGCTAGTTTTCATCATGTGATTCACGTTTGTTACTTTGATAATTTGATATGTGGGTGGACCGGTGCTTGGGTGTTTTCCTTCCTTGGACAAGCCTCCCACTTATGATTAACCCCTCTCGCAAGCATCCGCAACTATGAAAGAAGAATTAAGGTAAACCTAACCATAGCATGAAACATATGGATCCAAATCAGCCCCTTACGAAGCAACGCATAAACAGGGTTTAAGCTTTTGTCACTCTAGCAACCCATTATCTATTTATTACTTATCAATGCCTTCCCTAGGCCCAAACAATGGTGAAGTGTCATGTAGTCGACGTTCACATAACACCACTAGAGGAAAGACAGCATACATCTCATCAAAATATCGAACGAATACCAAATTCACATGATTACTTATAACAAGACTTCTCCCATGTCCTCAGCAACAAACATAACTACTCACAGAGCATATTCATGATCAAGATCAGAGGAGTATTTTAAGGATCTGGAAATATAATCTCCCGCCGGATAAACCAACTAGCATCAACAAGGGGTAATCAACACTACTAGCAACTCACAGGTACCAATATGAGGTTTTGAGACAAAGATCGGATACAAGAGATGAACTAGGGTTTGAGAGGAGATGGTTCTGGTGAAGATGTTGATGGAGATTGACCCCCTCTCGATGAGAGGATCGTTGGTGATGACGATGGCATCGATCCCCCCCCCCCCCGGAGGGATGTTTCTCCGACAGAACAGCTCCGCCGGAGCCCTAGATTGGTTCCGCCCAAGTTCCGCCTCGAGACGGTGGCGCTTCGCCCCGAAAGCTTCCTTCTTATTTGTTTTCCATGTCAAAACACATCATATAGCAGAAGATGGGTGTCGGGGGCCTGTTAGGGTGCCCACAAGGACGGGGG
Source organism: Aegilops bicornis (assembly GCA_021605145.1). Lineage (NCBI taxonomy): Eukaryota > Viridiplantae > Streptophyta > Magnoliopsida > Poales > Poaceae > Aegilops > Aegilops bicornis. The sequence continues at coordinate 511,887,118 of CM038675.1, read as the reverse complement.
GGGGGGGGGGCGCCCAGGGGGGTAGGGCGCGCCCTCCACCCTTGTGGCTGGCTAGTGGTCCCCCTCTTGTGCTTTCTTCGCCCAATATTTTTTATATATTCCAAAAATATTCTCTGTGAAGTTTCAAGACTATAGGAGTTGTGCAGAATAGGTCTCTAATATTTGCTCCTTTTCCAGTCCAGAATTCCAGCTGCTGGCATTCTCCCTCTTCATGTAATCCTTATAAAATAAGAGAGAAAAGGCATAATTATTGTGATATAATGTGTAATAACAGCCTATAATGCAATAAATATCAATATAAAAGCATGATGCAAAATGGACGTATCAACCCTCGCTGTGCCAGCCTGTGTGATGTCCACACTGTATCCTTGAGTGCTAGCCATGGCCCATCGAGACTTTCGCTGCGGAGAGAAAACGCTCGAGGGTTCACCTTTGAGCCAGACACTTAGGGCATCTTCAAGGCGGACCTGCAAACCGCCCGCATCCGTTTGGACCGTGCTGTTTGAATTGCGGAAGTCATAAAATGCGGTTGTGTATCGATCCACGGTTCGAACGCGATTTCTTTCGCAAACCAAAGACAAACGTGGGGCTTTGCGGGAGTCCGGACCGATCCCATGCTCGCTTTTAACCGCCCTGGCCCATTGAAAACACCCCCTTCGTGTGTGTTTTCGGTCAGTGCTCCACAGGGGCGTGCCGGCCGAGAGAGCGCCCCCTGCGCCGCTTCCTGGTGCAGGCGACTACCGTGCATTCAAACGACACGACGGTCGCCCGTCCGCCCGTTTGTCGACCACATTGATGGCACAAGGTTGCCGAGACGTCTCCTCCGGTGCCACCCGTATGTCCCTCTACCACCCACCATTACTATAAAAACTGACGCCCCGGCCATAGCCACAGCCATCCACCTCTGATCCCTCTCCGCACCACCTCCACCATTGATTCCTCCTCGTCAAAGCTCTCTGGACGGGCTGACGTCGGACCAGAAGAAGGAGATGGTCGCCATTGCCGACCACATTGATGGCACAAGGCAGCCGGAGGACGACGACATCCCAATGGAGGACACTGCCGACGACGAACCGGTGCCAGCCTTCTCCACCGTGCCACCGTCTTCCTCCTCCTCGTCCCCTCGCTGGTGCATTGCACCATGACCATTGATACGTCTCCAACGTATCTATAATTTTTGATTGCTCCATGCTATATTATCTACTGTTTTGGACCATATTGGGCTTTATTTTCCACTTTTATATTACTTTTGGGACTAACCTATTAACCGGAGGCCCAACCTGCATTTGTTGTTTTTTGCCTATTTCAGTGTTTCGAAGAAACGGAACATCAAACGGAGTCCAAACGGAATGAAACCTTCGGGAACATGATTTTCTCATCAGATATGATCCAGGAGACTTGGACCATCCGTCAAGAAAGGAGAGGCGGCCACGAGGTGGGAGGCGCGCCCACCTCGTGGGCCCCCCGAAGCTCCACCGACGTACTCCTTCCTCCTATATATACCTACGTACCCCCAACAGATCAGAGACGGAGCCAAAAACCTAATTCCACCGCCGCAACTTTCTGTATCCACGAGATCCCATCTTGGGGCCTGTTCCGGAGCTCCGCCGGAAGGGAATCCACCACGGAGGGCTTCTACATCATCATCATAGCCTCTCCGATGAAGTGTGAGTAGTTTACATCAGACCTTCGGGTCCATAGTTAGTAGCTAGATGGCTTCTTCTCTCTTTTTGGATCTCAATACAATGTTCTCTCCCTCTCTCGTGGAGATCTATTCGATGTAATCTTCTTTTTGCGGTGTGTTTGTTGAGACTGATGAATTGCGGGCTTATGATCAAGATTATCTATGAGCAATATTTGAATCTTCTCTGAATTCTTTTATGTATGATTGGTTATCTTTGCAAGTCTCTTCGAATTATCCGTTTGGTTTGGCCAACTAGATTGGTAGTTCTTGCATTGGGAGAAGTGCTTAGCTTTGGGTTCAATCTTGCGGTGTCCTTTCCCAATCGATGAGGGGCAGCAAGGCACGTATTGTATTGTTGCCATCGAGGATAACAAGATGGGGTTTTTACTTTTTATCATATTGCATAAATTTATCCCTCTACATCATGTCATCTTGCTTAAGGTGTTACTCTGTTTTCATTAACATAATACTCTAGATGCATGCTGGATAGCGGTCGATGAGTGGAGTAATAGTAGTAGATGCGGTGAGTCGGTCTACTTGTCTCGGACGTGATGCCTATATACATGATCATACCTAGATACTCTCATAACTATGCTCAATTCTGTAAATTGCTCAACGGTAATTCGTTCACCCACCGTAAAATACTTATGCTCTTGAGAGAAGCCACTAGTGAAATCTATGGCCCCCGGGTCTATTCTCATCATATTAATATTCCTATGCTTTATTATTGCTTTGCTTTTTTACTTTGCCTTTTATTTTACTTTGCATCTTTATACCAAAAATACCAAAAATATTATTTATCATCTCTATCAGATCTCACTCTCGTAAGTGACCGTCAAGGGATTGACAACCCCTTATCGCGTTGGTTGCGAGGAGTTATTTGCTTTGTGCAGGTACGAGGGACACGCTCGTATCCTCCTACTCGATTGATACCTTGGTTCTCAAAAACTGAGGGAAATACTTACGCTTACTCTGCTGCATCATCCTCTCCTCTTCGGAAAACCAACGCAAGCTCAAGGCGTAGCAAGAAAGATTTCGCGCCGTTGCACGGGAGTCTACGCAAAGTCAACATACCAAGTACCCATCACAATCCCTTATCTCTCGCATTACATTATTTGCCATTTGCCTCTCGTTTTCCTCTCCCCCACTTCACCCTTGCCGTTTTATTCGCCCTCTCTTTTCCGTTTGCCTTTTTCTCGTTCGCTTGTTTGCTCGTGTGTTAGTTCGCTTGTTTGTCGTTATGTCTGAAATTGGGGAAATTATTGCCGATATGGACAATAATAATATAGAAAATTCTGATGCTCCTGCTGAAGAACCCCCTACCTTGCATACAAAAAGATTTCGAATTGGTAGTGGTAATATTATTGGAAAAGGAGTTATTCAAGATTTCTTTACTTGTGCTGGTGCTTTGCCTTCTATGGGCGGGTCTATTCTCCATAGAACTAGTAGTCTTCATGGACGCTATTTCCATGCTTATCGTTGAACTTGAAAGGCAATTTATGCACATGCATCCTTGCATACAAAGAATTTTCCTGGAATTCTCTAATATTGAGCATTCTTCTGTTAAGCGTGCCGCTACTATCTTTTTGGCTAATGAGTTCAGATTTATAATAAAAGAGGCCAAAGAAATCTTTGCGCATTATAGGGTTGACGCTGGCGTCCTCCCATAGAAGCTATCCTCTTTGATCAAGAAGAAATAATCGCTTTCAATCTCTAGATTATGTTGCTTTCAATGAAAACCTTAGAAAAAAGGTTCCTACCAATGTTCTAGTTGATAGAATTTCTGATCTTAATGATGATTTGGCTATTCGAAATAATGAGCTAGGATATTCTCTCGAGTATAAGCTCACCAAGTTCTGCCAAAATAATGCTTATAATGATGAATTGGTCGTGCATTACGAAGGGCCGAAAGAGGAACCTATACCTCCTAAAATAGATCTTGGGGACTTCTTTCCCATTAAATTTAGCCCTTTTGATTACTTTTGCTTGCCCCAAATAAAACTTGCTGCCGAACGTAGAGAGTATGAGATGAGTTTTACCGATCTATCCTATTACTATGGCAATACCTAGATCTATCCCTGTTTTTATGCCTAGCTAGGGGCATTAAACGATAGCGCTTGTTGGGAGGCAACCCAATTTTATTTTTACTTTTTGCTTTTGTTTCTGTTTAGGAATAAATAATCCATCTACCTTCTGTTTAGATGTGTTTTTATGTTTTAATTAGTGTTTGTGCCAAGTTAAACCTATAGGATCTTCTTGGATGATAGTTATTTGATCTTGCTGTAATTTCCGTAAACTTTACATTCACGAAAACAATTGTTAAAAATCACCAGAACGTGATAAAATAGTGATTCCAATTTCTGCTGATCAATAAACAGATTTCCTAGGTATTCCTATTTTGGCTGAATTTTTGGAGTTCAAGTTTGCGTTAGTTACATATTACTACAGACTGTTCTGTTTTTGACAGATTCTGTTTTTCGTGTGTTGTTTGCTTATTTTGATGAATCTATGGCTAGTAAAATAGTTTATAATCCATAGAGAAGTTGAAATACAGTAGGTTTAACACAAATATAAATAAAGAATGAGTTCATTACAGTACCTTGAAGTGGTCTTTTCTTTTCTTTCGCTAACGGAGCTTACGAGATTTCTGTTGAGTTTTGTGTTGTGAAGTTTTCAAGTTTTGGGTGAAATCTTTTGATGGATTATGGAACAAGGAGTGGCAACAGTCTAAGCTTGGGTATGCCCATGGCACCCCCAAGATAATCTAAGGACACCAAAAAGTCAAAGCTTGGGGATGCCCCCGGAAGGCATCCCCTCTTTCGTCCACTTCCATCGGTAACTTTACTTGGAGCTATATTTTTATTCACCACATGATATGTGTTTTGCTTGGAGTGTCTTGTATTATTTTCGTCTTTGCTTGTTAGTTTACCACAATCATCCTTGATGTACACACCTTTTGAGAGAGCCATACATGAATTGGAATTTGATAGAATACTCTATGTGCTTCAGTTATATCTTTTGAGCTATATAGTTTTGCTCTAGTGCTTCACTTATATCTTTTAGAGCACGGTGGTGGATTTGTTTTATAGAAACCTTTGATCTCTCATGCTTCACTTAGATTATTTTGAGAGTCTTAAATAGCATGGTAATTTGCTTAATAATAATAATAATATTCTTGGTATTCAAGATTTGTAAAACTTTCTTTTGAGTGCGTTGAATACTAAGAAAAGTTTGATGCTTGATAATTGTTTTGAGATATGGAGGTAGTAATATTAGAGTCATGCTAGTTGAGTAGTTGTGAATTTTAGAAATACTTGTGTTAAAGTTTGTGATTCCCGTAGCATGCACGTATGGTGAACCGTTATGTGATGAAGTCGGAGCATGATTTATTTATTGATTGTCTTCCTTATGAGTGGCGGTCGGGGACTGACGATTGTCTTTTTCCTACCAATCTATCCCCTTAGGAGCATGCACGTAATACTTTGCTTTGATAACTTGTAGATTTTTGCAATAAGTATATGAGTTCTTTATGACTAATCCTGAGTTCATGGATTATACACACTTTTCTCACCCTTCCACCATTGCTAGCCTCTCAAACACCGTGCACTTTTCGCCGGTATTATACACCCACCATAAACCTTCCTCCAAACAGCCACCATACCTACCTATCATGGCATTTCCATAGCCATTCCGAGATATATTGCCATGCAACTTTCCACCGTTCCGTTTATTATGACACGCTCCATCATTGTCATATTGCTTAGCATGATCATGTAGTTGACATCGTATTTGTGGCAAAGCCGCCATTCATAATTCTTTCATACATGTCACTCATGAATCATTGCATATCCCTACATCACGGAGGCATACACATAGAGTCATATTTTGTTCTAAGTATTGAGTTGTAATTGTTGAGTTGTAAGAAAAATGAAAGTGTGATGATCATCATTTTTAGAGCATTGTCCCAAGTGAGGAAAGGATGATGGAGACTATGATTCCCCCATAAGTCGGGATGAGACTCTGGACGATAAATAAAAAAAGAGAAAAGAAAAGAGGCGACAAAAAAAAGAGAAAAGGCCCAAATAAAAAAATAAAAAAATGAGAGAAAAAGATAGAAATGACAATGTTACTATCCTTTTACCACACTTGTGTTTCAAAGTAGCACCATGATTTTCATAATAGAGAGTCTCTCGTTTCGTCACCTTCATATACTAGTGGGAATTTTTCATTATAGAACTTGGCTTGTATATTCCAATGATGGTCTTCCTCAAACTGCCCTAGGCTTCGTGAGCAAGCGAGTTGGATGCACACCCACTTAGTTTCTTTTGTTGAGCTTTCATATACTTATAGCTCTAGTGCATCCGTTGCATGGCAATCCCTACTCACTCACATTGATATCTATTGATGGGCATCTCCATAGCCCGTTGATACGCCTAGTTGATGTGAGACTATCTTCTCCCTTTTTGTCTTCTCCACAACCACCATTCTATTCCACATATAGTGCTATATCCATGGCTCACGCTCATGTATTGCGTGAAGATTGAAAAAGTTTGAGAATGTCAAAAGTATGAAACAATTGCTTGGCTTGTCATCGGGTTGTGCATGATTTAAATACTTTGTGTGGTGAAGATAGAGCATAGCCGCACTATATGATTTTGTAGGGATAACTTTCTTTGGCCATGTTATTTTGAGAAGACATGATTGCTTTGTTAGTATGCTTGAAGTATTATTATTTTTATGTCAATATTAAACTTTTGTCTTGAATCTTATGGATCTGAATATTCATACCACAATTAAGAAGAATTACATTGAAATTATGCCAAGTAGCATTCCACATCAAAAATTATCTTTTTTATCATTTACCTACTCGAGGACGAGCAGGAATTAAGCTTGGGGATGCTTGATACGTCTCCAACGTATCTATAATTTTTGATTGATCCATGCTATATTATCTACTGTTTTGGACCATATTGGGCTTTATTTTCCACTTTTATATTACTTTTGGAACTAATCTATTAACCGGAGGCCCAGCCCAGATTTGCTGTTTTTTTGCCTATTTTAGTGTTTCGAAGAAACGGAATATCAAACGGAGTCCAAACCGAAGGAAACCTTCGGGAACGTGATTTTCTCATCAGATATGATCTAGGAGACTTGGACCCTCGCTCAAGAAAGGAGGGAGGCGGCCACGAGGGTGGAGGGCGTGCCCCCTGCCTCGTGGGCCCCCCGAAGCTCCACCGACGTACTCCTTCCTCCTATATATACCTACGTACCCCCAACAGATCAGATGCGGAGCCAAAAACCTAATTCCACCGCCGCAACTTCCTGTATCCACGAGATCCCATCTTTGGGCGCCTGTTTCGTAGCTCCGCCGGAAGGGGAATCCACCATGGAGGGCTTCTACATCATGATCATAGCCTCTTCGATGAAGTGTGGGTAGTTTACATCAGACCTTCGGGTCCATAGTTAGTAGCTAGATGGCTTCTTCTCTCTTTTTGGATATCAATACAATGTTCGCCCCCTCTCTCGTGGAGATCTATTCGATGTAATCTTCTTTTTGCGGTGTGTTTGTTGAGACCGATGAATTGTGGGTTTATGATCAAGATTATCTATGAGCAATATTTGAATCTACTCTGAATTATTTTATGTATGATTGGTTATCTTTGCAAGTCTCTTCGAATTATCCGTTTGGTTTGGCCAACTAGATTAGTAGTTCTTGCAATGGGAGAAGTGCTTAGCTTTGGGTTCAATCTTGCGGTGTCCTTTCCCACCGATGTAGGGGCAGCAAGGCACGTATTGTATTGTTGCCATCGAGGATAACAAGATGGTTTTTTAATATATTGCATGAATTTATCCCTCTACATCATGTCATCTTCCTTAAGGCGTTACTCTGTTTTCATTAACTTAATACTCTAGATGCATGCTGGATAGCGGTCGATGAGTGGAGTAATAGTAGTAGATGCAGGCAGGAGTCGGTCTACTTGTCTCGGACATGATGCCTATATACATGATCTTACCTAGATACTCTCATAACTATGCTCAATTCTGTAAATTGCTCAACAGTAATTCGTTCACCCACCGTAAAATACTTATGCTCTTGAGAGAAGCCACTAGTGAAATCTATGGCCCCCGGGTCTATTCTCATCATATTAATCTTCCTATGCTTTATTATTGCTTTGCTTTTTTACTTTGCCTTTTATTTTACTTTGCATCTTTATACCAAAAATACCAAAAATATTATTTATCATCTCTATCGGATCTCACTCTCGTAAGTGACCATGAAGGGATTGACAACCCCTTATCGCGTTGGTTGCGAGGAGTTATTTGCTTTGTGCAGGTACGAGGGACTCGCGCGTAGCCTCCTACTGGATTGATACCTTGGTTCTCAAAAACTGAGGGAAATACTTATGCTACTCTGCTGCATCATCCTCTCCTCTTCAGGTAAAACGAACGCAAGCTCAAGACGTAGCAACCATCAGCAAGGCCCGTGCCCATTACATGGACATGGCGCGGGAGGAGTAATTTCGGAAGGCACATGCCTACGCCGCCTACAACCACGACCTCGTGCAGGAGCACGTGCAGGCGGAGGAGCAGCTCGCCGCCGGCAGGGCTGTCACACCGGACGCGGACCTAGAGGAGCAAGAGGCGCCGCTCGAGTCCTACCGCTCCGCCCGCGAGATCCGCCTCGCCCGTTGGCGGTACTGCCAGCAGGTGGTGGAGGTGGCGGTCGCCTACAAGGAGAGCGACGACACAGGCAAGGCGGTGTTCAGCGAGACAGACGACAAGGAGGAGGACATCACCGAGTCCGTGCCCCGCCGCGATGACCACGAAGCCGGCGCTTCCGCGGGTGCCGCCGGCAGCGAGGAAGAGTAGTGCATGATAGGTCACCGCTACTTGTGTCCCTGTAAGGCCGTCGCTCCTCCCCTCCCGTCAACGCCAAGCTTGGTGGGCTCGACATCTTCAACCGATTAGTCTCTTGGTGGCGATGTGGAGGCAGACAACTTCACTTCCCGGGCCTCCGGAGGCAGAGGTTACGAAGGCGGAGTTGGAGAACGCCGAGGCGGAACTGAAGACAGTAAAGCTTCATTTCTCGGGGCACATGGCTGGACACAGGGAAAGGGCGCTAGCGACCATTTAGACATAGTCAGACGAGCTCTTCTTAATTGATGCAAATGTAATAAAATCCGTCATGTTTATATGAAATCAGGCTGTGTTTATATAAAATCCGGCTGTGTTGACATATAATGTGATGTCTAGTCTCTTCCATCAGATCGGTCTTTTAGTCGTGTTGGCTAGTGCATGAAGCTTTACATGATATCAGAGCCAAGAGGTCTTGAGTTCAAGACTCGGCTGGAGCAATTAAATTTCAGCTCATTTTCGGTCCACGTTTAGGCCTGAGGGAGCCACACGTGAGGGGGAGTGTTGACGTATAATGTGCTAGCTAGTCTTTTCCATCAGATCGGTCTTTTGGTTGCATTGGCTAGAGCATGCACTTCCACATGACGTGTTTGAACGAATTTCGTCCGGTTAGTTTGAGTTATTATCAAAATGTATGCGGCTAGCGTTGGATCACACCCTCCTGCATCCGTGTCCACGGTCTGGTTCCCTCGTTCGCGGACGGATGCGGAAGGAAATTTATGAGTTGCCTTAAAAATATCCTTACTAAGTTATGAAAAACGTATTACTTTTTCTCAAATTAATTGTCTTAGATTTATCATTATACCTAGACATTTGTCTAGATACGAATATACGTAGACACGAATCTATACGTAAACAAATCTAAGATAACTACTGCTCCCTCCACTTCACCAAGACGCACGCATTCTTTCTTCCACGGAAAGAAAGAGGGCCTTTTGGCTAGGGTTTTTTGTGCTTCCCGCCGGTGCCGCCGCCGGTCTACCTCGTCTCCTGTGGTCTTAGGGCCATGGAGGCGTGGTGGATCCCGGCCCTTGCCGGCTTATTTTTTATGCTCTTTTGAGGTTTTCAGGGTTTGTGTCCTGTTTAAAGAGACGAGACGGCGGTAGCTTTTTGAAGATGGAATAAGCTTCTCCCCGCCTTGTTTCTGTTCCAGTGGTGTTTATAGCATCATCGGAGGCCGCGTGAAGGTTTGTCTCCGGCGGATTTTGTGGGATATGGTCGGCATTTGTCCTCGGTGGATCCATGTGGATCTTGTCTTCGTTCGTCTGTGTTCGTATGTCTACAAGTTGGATCCTTCTATCTACTTTCTCTTTATGGACGGTGGTTGTTGTTCTGGCGCGCTGGTTTTATGGGGCCTTAGCACAAACTTCCCAGCTGTCTACTACAACAAGATTTGCCCGACTATGATGAAGGAGGGGTGAAGGCGACAACACGTTTTCGGCTCGCTCCAGTGCTAGTAGTCGTCGCTAGATGATCTACGAATCTAGATGTATCTTTACTTCTAGTGTTTCTTGTATTACCTTAAGAGTTGATGAATAGATAAAACATTATCCTGAAAAAAATAACTAAAAAACTAGTACTCCCCTGTTGTAATGTCAAAACGCTCTTATAGAACGAAGGGAGTAGAAGTGGAGACATATCTTGTCGTGTTATATCACACCTCCGGCAGGCATGTGTTGTGGTCTCTCTCGGGATGGGAGCTCGTGACTACTGACGGACTGATCAGTGTCTCCATGCACGTCCCCATCAACTTCAAGCTAGCACAAATAGTTTGTTTCTTGCATAGCTTCGTGCTGAACTAGCTGCTGCATGGAAAGCTCCAAATCTAATTAACTGGGTCGCTGCCATGCCGTCCGGACTCCAGCGAGCTCCGCACCCGCTCCCATTGACTCATTCCAGCGCTTTTGTACGCTGCTCCGAGCTCCGACCTCTTCTTGCATAGTTACGTCGTCGGTCTTTGGCTTTTTCTGCTGCCTGTGTCAGACTGCTATTCAGCAATAGTTCCCGTTTTCAGACGTTTCATCTAGTATGTTCATCGCTATATTTATGAACATATATGGACGAGTTTATATTTCAAGTTTGACATGAACTGTCGTAGTAGATGATAAGTATGTGTGGTGAGAAGCTGAGCTAATAGGAATAATGAACCATTGGAAAAGATCACCATTACTCTTAATAGTCTATATAATACTCCCTCCGTTTTATAAACCAGCAAACGTCGACGTTTTTCCAAAAGTCTTCGTAGACCTCTTTTCGATGAAAAAACTCATTTTCCAGACACTAGCTTGGTTAGTAAAGTTGTCGTTATTAAATTAGTCATGCATCCACTGGAATATCGTCCTTTGTTATTGCAAGCTTCCTAAGTCAATGGAGTCAACTCCTTGGAAAAGTCCCTTATCGACCCAAAGTGCGTGTTAAAATATACATACTTAAATCCTTTTGTTGTTTTTTGTACCTCTGGACTAAGCTTAAATCTTTTATCATTACTACTATTAAAGTAGAGTCCGTACATCATTTCCCCCTCACACCTCCTCGTCCCTACCATGTACACGCATCTCCAATCGGGTTTACTGACTTTTTAGGTCGTCCGGTTCTTCCGTCACAAATCGTCCGAACCAAAACAAACCGCTTCTTTTATCCTGAGTGCACAAATGGGCTAGGGTTGCCCAGCCGCTACGCTCCCCACAGCGGCACCTCCCCGTACCGATTTCGCCTGTGTGATATAGTGTTGTAAACGGTGAACTCACTTGATTTTTGTTTAGTATGTCCGCAAGGAAGTGTTGATGACTTGGAAGCTATACATATACATGCTGGAAATTGATGACTACTTGGAGGTAGTTGCTTGTGCATAGAAACATACTCAAACCACTTTTAACATTATATTTTTCACCGGGGCAACTCGAATTGCATCATTTATCGCTCTATAGTTCGTTAAATCTTTGAATTATTTTTCAAATCTATGGTAAATAATCTAACTAAAATTCATATGCGAACATGTCGGTAAATGAGTAGGAAAACAGATTGACGTCTGTTCTGCTAAGATGTGATGCTTAAATGGATTTGAAATCATGCACATGACTATACTTAGGTTAGGTATTTTCTAAAATTCTAAAAATGTAAGGTCATTGTAAATGGTGTGTTTTGTGCTTTCAAATGTTCTACCAAGACCAACTATTGGCAGATATAAGGAATATGTTGTCTTGATACTACAAACTCTTTCAGTCTCGTGTGAGTTTTTTTTGGTGAGCTTTAAACTGAGAACAATGTATGGACCATTACAAAATTGAAGATAAAGTGTGAACCATAGATTTGTCATCGAATTACATGTGGCTTTAGGATAGTTGAATTCCTTACATGCTAAATTATGCAAAAATTTGTAGCCACGCAGATGCACTCAGTCGCACCTTCGCGCCAGGTTAATTACAAGTTTGAAGATAAAGTGTGAACTATAGACCTGCTGCCGAATTACACATGGCTTTTATAAAGTTGAATTCCTTACATCTGGCTTTAGGATGATAGAGTATCCTTGTTTCAAACTCGTGAATATGTTCCTCACTATAGGATGAATGTAATATTGCTTAGCATGTTTCCTTCAGGTACAAGATTCCACAAAGGTCATGCATTGCATAACAACTTTGTCATTAATTTAGAGTAAGTGCATAACAACTTTGTCGTTAATTTAGACTTTAGAGTACAAAGTTGACCCTTCTCAATCAACATTGAAGATGCAAACAATGTTAATTATGAGAGCGGCATTTCAAGTAGAGGAAGAAGGATGGGGAGGAGGAGAAGAAGAGCACTTACTTAATGGTAAAACAAAAGACGGACAATCCAATGTGATGGGCATGAGGACTCTAAAGCTATATATTTGACATGGTTATTGTTGGAAGCACTAGAATATCTATGGCCTCGCTGTAACCCACAAACGCTTTTACTAGTATGTAATTATTTTGGGGGCTTAAGAAGTCATTATCATCTTCGAGGTTGTTATCTAGATGATGATGCACTGAAGCAAGGCTCCGCGAAGCCTGACCAAATAAATAAACTGGATCTACTACCATTCCACACATCCTAAAGTGGCTATATGTGTAATGGCTGAAGCATCAAGCAAAGTACATCGTAGGCAAAGCCGGTGCCAACGCCTACACTACCCTTTGCACTTTGTGTGATTTACGACATGCTTGCCATTGTGAACGCTGCTTCCTTCGCCTCTTGCTCCGCCAATGCCTCGAGCCTTCTCATGAAACCTAACATCCACCACATACCACTCAGTTGGACACCCACCTCCCTTAATCATTCATGCCTTGTCTGCATGTCTAAATTTGAAGGAGAGATTTAGAGATAACTAAGAATCAACAAACTACAATTATCTAAGTAGTTAGGGGCATTTTAGACCATTCATCAACTCAGAATCGCTCCCACAACCATGTTGCCAAACAACTAAGGTTGCGTTTGGATGCAAAATATTTTGCGACCTTAGAAGAACATTGTGTCTTAAAAAAAACCATAGTAATATGTTTGGCATCAATATATACTGCAGTTTGATAAACTCTGGTATCTCTAAAACAATGATATTTTTGTAATATCTAAAAAAGTTTTTAAAAAAGGGAAATGCTAGATTGTTGGTCTCTCTAAGTCCATATCGCAGTAATCGCCTCTGACTCCTATTGATGCAAGCTAGCCGATTGATCTATTTGTCTAGAGGCGCACATACACGCCCAAATGACTTAGTGTGAATTGGAAACACATGCACGGGAGGAGGTTCTAACAGGGGTGTGTCGCTCCTGATCACTTCGACATCTTCATCGGCACAAGCTTATTTATAGGTCGTGAAGTTCCATGAGTGTAGTTGTGTTAGGTTCAACTAGGTATCTCCATGATTTTCCACGCAACGAAGTAACAATCGGCCAAAACTAGTGGAAACCGAGAAAATTTGCCACTTGCCAAACTCCTCGACAATTTTACCAAGAAAAACTATAGTTTTTAGTAACTCCTCCACAAGGCCTAAAACTATCACAAGCAGATGATACAAATATGCTAGAACAAGCAAGTGACTACAATAAATATATTACTCACAAAGATGCATCAAGGTAACTATTAACAAACAACAGCGAGTCCAGACCTAAAGGCCGGCACGAAGTCCCTTCAAAAGCCATCTTTAGTTTCTGAGCAATGTCTTCAGAACGGAGATGCACACAAACAAACGTCGTTCGGTCCAACAAAAAATATTGGATCATAGATTTTCAATCTTGAAGGTTGAATTCAACCAAGAAAGTGTAGTTCATCAATGTGATACAACGTCTTTGAAAGTGCATGTAGACCCAATGTGGTTTTGGTAATTAATGACAATATTTGTGGACTAATGTTTCCATTGAGATGTATATGAACGAATTTATAGGTAATGCATGAAAAATATTGGATGGATTCAAGGATGAAATCCATGAAGATAAGAAATATGTATTGAGTATTGATTATGGATAGTAATTCATATGGACCAATGATTTCATGAAATTATATATGAAGAAATATTTCATAGCTGATGCAAGATGGAAGATCAATGAGATCAATGGATGAATATATTATTATCAAGAAAAAGTAAGTGAAGAGAAGTTGATGCATTAAGGTTTAGTTCAACGAGTAAAACCAAATATGATGAAGATGATGTTCATGTGAAGAATAAGAAATGACTAAAATGTAGTTCTTTGGTGAAACTCAAAAAAGGTCATGGTCGGATTTATGATCAACTCTTTAAGCATGTAATTCAATTGAACAATTCATTGTCTCTCTTAAGAGAGTGTGATTCATTCATTGGTGATTGAGTCCTGAAGCAATGAAGTGAAATGAAGAGTTCGTTATGGATTTTCAAGAAATCAGTATAGAGCATGTGATGTAGGGCGGAACCCTACGTGGATGATCTTTCACGTTGGAGCGGATCCTACGGTGGATTACGAAGAACACGCGGAAGAACAAGAGGGAAACACGTGGGGGAACGAGGGAAAACACTCAACCAACAAGGAATCGGTCACACAAATGCTAGATCACCGATCACATAAGGTGGCACAAGATTCAAGATCAACAAAGGTAAGGATACACGAGTAGCCGTTCTTCTCCGAGAGGAGGTCTTGATGGGGTCCACCCTAGAAGGGGGTCTTGAATCCGCTTGGGGGATCTTCTCCGAAGAGGTCCTGAGCTCGGAGGAGAAGTAACCAAGTGGATGAGCAAGGCTCTCACACAAACATGAGCTAAACCTAAGCTAAACCTAATACGAAGCTAGGAGAAGAGTATATATAGTGCTAAGCCACTAAGAGGTAAGTGAGGGCGAAGGGGTACACGGGCTCGACCCAATACACTGTGCGCAGACAGGCCGGTTGTACCGGTCGCGGGGGCGGTTGTACCGCTGAGAGCTCCTGAGGGGCGGTAGTTCCGGCGGAGGAAGGCGGTACTACCGGGAGGTCGGCATCAAGCTTCGGAGGTGGGCGTCGAAGGAGCCAGCGGTTGTACCGGATGTCAGGGCGGTTGTTCCGGTCTTTGGGCATAAACCGGTAGAACCGGTGCTGTACCGGCCTTGCACCGCTTGATCACAGAATGGTGGCCGGTTGTTGAGCGGTGGCTGGCCGGTTGTTCCGCCCGGGCGGTGGTTGGGCGGTTTTACCGGTCCTTCCAGGCTGGGTGGAATGCCTCCTTGGTCTTGATGTCCATCGCCGTCTTGTCCAATGCTCGTAGCTGTTCCATGGCCTTCCTCTTGGTTCCTGGACATGCATAGCATACACGTTTGAGGTAGTAGCCATGTCTCACATGTGGAAAGTGAAGGTTCGGAGAGGAGCGAGTTCACCTTGTGTCCAAAGGTGTATCTTCGAGGTCTCATCATATGTCCTCTTGGGGCTCGGAGAGTAGTCGGAGTGTACATGGGGATGAACGTGGGATGCTCCGCATCATCTCCCCCCCCCCCCTTGTGAAAGATCCGACCTCGGATCGTGATCCTCATCACCATGGAAACGGTTGTCGTGGGACGGACTTGTAGTTGGACGAAGTTGAAGACATGGCGCAATCCAAGTAGTCCAGGTGTCGCCGGAGTGATAGACATGCAAAAAGAGCAAACACAAGCAACACTCGGAAATACAATGGTTAGCGCACACAAAGTGTCCATCATGCAAGAATGAGTCCGTGCGGCAAAATTGGCCGTGACAAAGCGCATGAAGCTTATCAAGATGATCTTTAATGAGATGCAAAGCATTCATGGGAGGAAATGCAATCATTGTGCACACACATGTATTGTAAGAATGATCAATGCAACCACGGTGCAAAATGATGTCATAGGGAGATGGTTTATCAATAGCATGAATATGGCAATGAATGCGCAATATGAAGAAGTTATCATGCAATTGATGGTAGGCAATGTGATCATTATGTATGAATATGCCGTCAAGGAATATCACAACAAATTTGCTAAGGAAATGGACAAGCTCATATATCATGGATGACATAGAAATACAAGATGCACCAAGGCAATCATAATGCAAGTCAACCCATGTATAAAGTGCAAACTTATTATGAGAGTTGTTGTACCATGGCTCAATGTCGTGGAAGAAATGGTGGTCCGTTGGTGAATCCACTAAGTCCGAGCACTCCTCAACTTGAAGGTCCATAGGGTCCATCTCCAACGCCGGTCCTCCATCCAATAGATGTATCATGTAGATAACAAGAAGGAAACAACAATGAAAGAATGGCCCATCCAATATGTGTATTTGAGGATGGCTCAAAGGGAAGGAGGTCACCTTTAGGAGGTTCTCGAAGATGTTGGAGTTGCACATCATGTATGCCTTCACATAACCAATATGTCGCATATCGGCACCGCCTTGTGAATCCTCCAAAATGAAAGAACATGACAAACACTCGGAAAAACAAATGAGGTTAGTGCAAATGCAAGACCTATCATTAGAGGCGAGATACCCAGCAAGTGTTTTCATCATTCTTATCATAAGAAAGAACAAGGTGTGGTATGGTATGAAAGCATATGATGCAACTATAACCAAAGACAATAGGCTCAAGTAAGCAAGCATGCATCACAAGTAATATGTCCAATTCTCCACGATCAATAAGCATAGCATGGGTGCACTCACTACAAGGTGATATGAGAGATGCAACTAATGGAGACAAGGGACAATGATCAAGATATATCATGCGAGAGGCATGAACATAGATGTCATCAACCCAAGAAAGCGAGTAATGGAACATGGGTGATGCAACATAGCTAGCAATCATAGAGATCAAGTCAAGCAAGCTAGTAGTGCGAAGATGCAACGTACTAGAAGGAATCATGGCAATCATGTCATGGGTGCAAATAGTGTGCATGAATACTTCACATGACATGTCACAAGCATGAAGGCAAGATATGAACAAAATAGCATCAATAGCATGGGGCACATGATAAACATGGCAATAGCAATAAGGATCTCCACCAAGCATGCAAATACACATAGAGGTATCATAATGGTGAATCATGGGTAGATGCAAGCAAGGGTCACAATTGCATGGCAAAGGCATAGGAGCAAGCATAGCATGCAATGTGAACACGGTAAAATGAGCATAAGGTGACAAGTGGTAAATAGCCCATAGCCGTGTGAGAGCCAAGTAGAAGAGATGCGCGTAGTCCTTGCGCTAAGGGAACGGTGGTAAGGATAGTCCACGGGATCCCAAGTCATCATTGCTCTCAAGAGCTCGTTTCGTCAACTCATGTGATTGAGATGTTGATGAGTATACGTGCGTACCTACACAAAACAAAGACAAAGGGAAAATTGTGTGTGCGTGGTACATGTACACATCATCCATCATGATGCGCACGGGCATGTGTTGGTTAGTACTAAATAGCCAATGCTCAAATAAATGAGATGCGTGATATAGAAACATGTCATCCATCATGATAGGATTGTTATTATGTATCGCATAATGGAGATTCAAAGGATGTAATGCATCATTAGAATTATCTAGAGCATTGTTATTCATGGAATGCATATGGTGTACACTATCATGGGAATCATGCAAAGTATGAAATGCATCAAGATCTCCTAATATGTATGAGGAAACTATGGGGGTCGCCTCATGAGCAAGAGTAGAAACATTACGTGGAGAATATTGACAACATCCAAAACAATGCATATTCGAAATAATGTGATCATGGAATGTCATAGTAGAGGAATTGCACAAATCATGTAAAGGGGGCATGGCAATATCATCACAAGAGAAGCAAAAGCCAATGACCATCATCTCGTCATCTATGCCATTAGTGCAAATGGGATTGATTTTAATGGGGCATGCATAGTTACTATGTTGAGATTGTAATGATGCAATATGGGAGATCTCACTCATAGCATATGACAAGGTCAAAGGATTGTCAAACATGAAGTGACCAATAGAATTTTCACAAGATATCCTATGAAGCATAGCATCACAACTAGGCAACTCAACATGCTCATCATCATATTCATCATAAATAGGTAAATCAAGGCATGAAGAAGTTTCACTAGCATGAAGCATGGTAATAGGTGGGTCAACATCATGGGACCAATCGATGGTAAGAGAGTCCACTAGTGGGACAAGAGAAGCACCATCACCTATGTTTCCTTTGGAGCGTCGCTCATATGTTGTAGGTGAGGTGTCAACGATCCATTCGTTGTCATCTTCATCTTGATGGAACCATGTGGGGGGTGTATCATCGTCCACCATGGCCATCGTCGTCTCCAATGTAGGGACGGACTCGTCGAGGGTAGGCATGTCGTCATGTAGGAGACCTAGCACCAAAGAAGAAAACACACTAGGAGTAGAGGTTAAGTCGTTAGAAATCATAGTGGCCTCATGTGCCGTGTCAACTACCTCACTCACTAAGTGTTGTGGCTCACTCACTCCCTCAAGGATGCTCTCACTCATATGGTTGGTGGAGTCACTCAAATCGGGCTCAACCTCACATAGGATGTGTGGCATGCTCTCATGTGTGGGGCTAGCGGTGGTCACACTCATCCTCTCATAGGAAATGCTCTCAATGTCACGTATGGTGGAGTCACTCATGTTACTCATGGGGTGGTGGCTCTCCTCACATGGCACTTGGGACATCTCGACATATGTGGGTGCCGGAGAGATGTAGGTGCAAATGTCTCCATGCGCGGTCGCGTAGCTTGACTCGGAGTATGAGTCCAATGTGGGCGTCGTCTTCATGTTGTTGAAGAGGTTCGCGCTCGTCGCCGTGGTCGAAGGGGATGGCCCTTGCTCGACCGTCTTGTCACCGTCTTGGTGTTGGAGGCCCATGTGATGTGGCACCTCATAGCTCGTCTCCATGACCGAAGGGAGTTTCCCATGCTCGGCCATCTTCCTTGGGGGGCTTCCGAAGATGGAAGTGTCACCCTCACTCGTAGGTAGTCGCCTTGGACTTGATGAAGTCGATGTAGGCGTACACGTGGGAAGTAGGCGAAGATGCCGTACGTCAAAAGGCGAAGATGCCTTGAGAAGACTTGGCGAAGATGCCGAAGTGGTTGATGTAGCCGTAGCGCCGTCTTGGTGGTGGTCGTCTCGTGGTCTTCTCTTGTGCTTATGAAGCTTCGACTTGGCGTGAAGTAGGGCTTGTTGGGACTTGTGCATTTGCGCCAGGAGCATCTTCATGATGATGATGTCGTTGTCGTGCTTGAGCTCCTTGGCGTTAAATGTAAATGCGTGCACATGATTCTTGGAGGTGACTTGCCCTTCATGACGATGTTGATCCGCGAGCGTGATGGTGGTCGCCATGTAGATGTGGACGAGGACGATTTGCACTTGCGTCGTTTCCGCACTCCAAGACTTGTGGCTTGAATGTCGCCGCCTTGAAGATGACGAAGGGAAGTAGACTTGATCAAGGCTCTAATCTCCTCCATCCTTGCATCTTGCTCCTCTTTATGTGCGGCAAGCTTCTTGTCGATGTAGTCCCTTCTCCTTGCTTCGGAGTGATGAATGTTGATGGAGATGTTCTCGATGCGCTCTCGCAATCTTGATTGTGTGCCTTGCACTTGTCGTTGTAGATTGAAGATAGACGCTTTGGTGATGTAGTTGTTCACGCCGTCGTTGTTGTCGAGGACCGAAGAGGAAATGCCTTGCCTATCCATCACAAGACTCGAGCAAATATGAGTGGGAGAAAGAGAAGAACTTATACCAATGTACCTTGACCGATGTTGACAATGAATCAAGTTCACTCAAATGCGGACAATGAAATAGCACTATTGGTACCAATTCTTGTCGGTTCTCACACCTACACAAGTAAAGCTTATGGAGGAGCTCGGTGAGGATAGTGGCACAAAAATTTAATGCAAAATGTTAGCAAGAGTCAATAATGTTGAAAGAGATTCGCAAATTCGCAAGTGAAACAAATGGACCAATAGCAAAGAATGGCACACGGGAACACACACACGGATAGATAAATGGGGTCGTGCAACCAAGGAATGAGCACAAAATGTGGAATCCACGGAAAATGCTCGTGTTGCACAACTCAAGAGAGACACTAGCACGATTGCTCAATAGGCGGATACGACACTTGTGCACAACCTATAAGATGCAAAATGGATAAACCTCTATCCCAAGTATGCTATGTATGTATGGTTCCCGGTGTTTCTCTCAAGATGTTCCAAGATGATCGGATATGACAATCTTATATGCAATGCGGTATGATGCTATGGCACTTGCTTACAAGCTTCTTTGCTCTCTTTCTTTTGCTTAAAAGCTTTTTTTATGGCCACTTTGCACAATGCACAAACCAAGATAGCAATTGTGTGTATGCGGGAACAAACTTGTGACACAAGATATGATACCAATATATGCACCACAATGATATGGTATATATGCTATAGGAAGTATGATCACTAATGTGCACAAGTAACGTTGCCGGCTATACTCAAATGGCTAGTCTCGATAGGCAAGTAACGCAAAAGTAAGGCTAGGGGTTAACAATGCAATGGTAAGGGGAATATACAATGGAGGGATACCACGATACCAAGATGATATGGAGGTTACCGTCCGGCGATGATGAGTAGCGGTGTTCTTGATGTAGAAACCAAGATGATGGAGACTCGTCCCTAAGTAGCCGAAACACCTTAGGAAACGGAAAAACCGTGAACTCAAAATCTCAAACGTCAAATGTCAAAATGGTGGTAGCGGGAATGCGGTGGTGGTTTGCACTTGGCAATGCGGAAGTGGGATGATGGGCTATACACGGTGTAAGAGTTGGAAGCACACTGTCCCTAAGTAGCCGAAACACCTTAGGAGACACAAGCCACAACTCGAAAAGCTCAATCAACAATTGGGTTAAGTTGGGTTGTCGGAAGTGTATGGTGGGCAATGTTATGTGGAAGTGGTGGTGGTGGTGGTTGATGAAGAAGCAACCGTCCCTAAGTATCCTAAACACCTTAGGAGACTCAAATCACAACTCAAACAACCACTAATGCTATAAGGAACAAAATGGGTTAGTTTGCGGAGGGCTATGGTGGTATTGCGGATGATGTGGTGGAAGCCCTAGGCAAAGATGCCAAAGTACCAAAAATTTGATGGTGTCAAAAGGTGGTGGTAGTATTTTTGTGGGATGGGGATGTCAATAGCTTCAAGACGAGCTAAAGAACGTCAAAAATGGACTCCGGATGAATTAGTTATGGGCAAAACGGTGAAACTCGGAACGCTGAAACTGGGAGGGGCGGTAGTACCGCTTGTGAGGGCGGTTGTACCGCTCGAGGTACTCAGCGGTAGTACCGCTCGGAGGGGCGGAAGTACCGCTCGTGTCGGGATTTTTCGCAGATCGACTCGGTGCGAGATTTTGGGGCGGAAATAGATGATTTCGGGGCCAAAATTGGATGGATTTCGTGGATGGAAGGTGGGGAAACTTGGGGAGATGCTAGATCCACTCGAAACCAAGCAAATCCATGGATCAAAATCAACAAAACATCATCAAAACTAACAAATCACAAAAAATTGGGGCTATTTTTGGTGGGGATTTTTGGATTTAGGACGAAAACAACAAAATCAAGCTAGAAAACTCGGGGTAGGGGCTCCAAAAACGTGATCAATGTGGCTCATGATACCAAGATGATGTAGGGCGGAACCCTACATGGATGATCTTTCACGTTGGAGCGGATCCTACGGTGGATTACGAAGAACACGCGGAAGAACAAGAGGGAAACACGTGGGGGAACGAGGGAAAACACTCAACCAACAAGGAATCGGTCACACAAATGCTAGATCACCGATCACATAAGGTGGCACAAGATTCAAGATCAACAAAGGTAAGGATACACGAGTAGCCATTCTTCTCCGAGAGGAGGTCTTGATGGGGTCCACCCTAGAAGGGGTCTTGAATCTTGGGGATCTTCTCCGAAGAGGTCCTGAGCTCCGAGGAGAAGTAACCAAGTGGATGAGCAAGGCTCTCACACAAACATGAGCTAAACCTAAGCTAAACCTAATACGAAGCTAGGAGAAGAGTATATATAGTGCTAAGCCACGAAGGGGTAAGTGAGGGCGAAGGGGTACACGGGCTCGGCCCAATACACTGTGCGCAGACAGGCCGGTTGTACCGGTCGCGGGGGCGGTTGTACCGCTGAGAGCTCCTGAGGGGCGGTAGTTCCGGCGGAGGAAGGCGGTAGTTCCGGCGGAGGAAGGCGGTACTACCGCTTGATCACAGAATGGTGGCCGGTTGTTGGGCGGTGGCTGGCCGGTTGTTCCGCCCGGGCGGTGGTTGGGCGGTTGTACCGGTCCTTCCAGGCTGGGTGGAATGCCTCCTTGATCTTGATGTCCATCGCCGTCTTGTCCAATGCTCGTAGCTGTTCCATGGCCTTCCTCTTGGTTCCTGGACATGCATAGCATACACGTTTGAGGTAGTAGCCATGTCTCACATGTGGAAAGTGAAGGTTCGGAGAGGAGCGAGTTCACCTTGTGTCCAAAGGTGTATCTTCGAGGTCTCATCATATGTCCTCTTGGGGCTTGGAGAGTAGTCAGAGTGTACATGGGGATGAACGTGGGATGCTCCGCATCAGCATGAAGTCAATAAATTTTATTTCAGTAAGGGTCGTACTATCCAGGATGCCAATCCCAAACAATTTGGATGTGTACTGATGAGGACAAGGTAGCTCCCAGGGTACGACCATCGGGGCAACCTTTCCTACTGTGACCTGGCTCACCACAGTAGTTGTAGTGCATGATCATACCATGTCTAGACAGCTTATTACCTCCATTGCTGCAAACTACTTCTCCCGAAGCTTTCCTTGTATCTGTGCATGGACTTCCAACATGTTTGTGGTACATTGGCTGAAGGGGGGCCGTTCATATTCCAACATGTAGGGTTCGATCGGGAAAATCCCAAAGCTGACCCCCGAACAGCTGGCGGACTGCTCTACCCCTTAAATCTCATTTTAATTGCTCCGTTTCACATTGTTCTTGGCTGATGTATACTACGCAATTTTATTCTTGTAGACTCGTGTTGGGCCTCCAAGCGCAGAATTTTCTAGGACAGTAGCAATTTTCCCTCAAGTGGTTAACCTAAGGTTTATCAATCCGTGGGAGGCATAGGATGAAGATAGTCTCTCTCAAACGATCCTGCAACCAAATACAAGAAATCTGTGTGTCCCCAACACACCCAATACAATGACAAATTGTATAGGTGCACTAGTTCGGCGAAGAGATGGTGATAAAAGTGTAATATTGATGGCAGAAATATATTTTTATAATTTGAATAAATAAAAACATCAAGGTAGCAAATAGTAAACAGGCACAAAAACGGTATTGCAATGCTTGAAAATGAGGCCTAGGGTCCGTACTTTCACTAGTGCAACATCTCAACAATGCTAACATAGTTGGATCATATTATTATCCCTCAAAGTGTAATAAAGAATTGATGTCTACTACACAACCTTCTTCTTGTAGACGTTGTTGGGCCTGCAAGTGCACAGGTTTGTAGGACAGTAGCAAATTTCCCTCAAGTGGATGACCTAAGGTTTATCAATCCATGGGAGGCGTAGGATGAAGATGGTCTCTCTCAAAAAACCCTGCAACCAAATAACAAAGAGTCTCTTGTGTCCCCAACACACCCAATACAATGGTAAATTGTATAGGTGCACTAGTTCGGCGAAGAGATGGTGATACAAGTGCAATATGGATAGTAGATAAAGGTTTTTGTAATCTGAAATAATAAAAACAGCAAGGTAACTAATGTTAAAATGAGCGTAAACGGTATTGCAATGATAGGAAACAAGGCCTAGGGTTCATACTTTCACTAGTGCAAGTTCTCTCAACAATAATAGCATAGATAGATCATATAACAAGACCACAACATGAAACAAAGAGTCACTCCAAAGCCATTAATAGCGGAGAACAAACATAGAGATTATGGTAGGGTACGAAACCACCTCAAACTTATTCTTTCGGATCGATATATTAAAGAGTTCGTACTAGAATAACACCTTAAGACACAAATCAACCAAAACCCTAATGTCACCTAGATATTCCATTGTCACCTCAAGTATCCGTGGGCATGATTATACGATATGCATCACACAATCTCAGATTCATCCAACCAACATAAAAGTACTTCAAAGAGTGCCCCAAAGTTTCTACCGGAGAGTCAAGAACGTGTGCCAACACCTACGCATAGGTTCATGGGTGGAACCCGCAAGTTGGTCACCAAAACATACATCAAGAGGCACATGATATCCCATTGTCACCACAGATAAACACGGCAAGACATACATCAAGTGTTCTCATAAAAGACTCAATCCGATAGGATAACTTCAAAGGGAAACTCAATTCATCACAAGAGAGTAGAGGGGAGAAACATCATAAGATCCAACTACAATAGCAAAGCTCGGGATACATCAAGATCGTGCCATAGAGGGAACACGAGAGAGAACATGAGAGAGAGAGATCAAACACATAGCTACGGGTACATACCCTCAGCCCCGAGGGTGAACTACTCCCTCCTCGTCATGGATAGCGCCGGGATGATGAAGATGGCCACCGGTGATGGGTTCCCCCTCTGGCAGGGTGCCGCAATGGGCTCCCGAGAGGTTTTTGGTGGCTACAGAGGCTTGCGGCGGCGGAACTCCCGATCTATCTTCTCCGTGGATGTTTTTAGGGTACGTGGGACTATATAGGCGAAAGAAGTCGGTCGGGGGAGCCTCGAGGGGTCAACGAGACAGGGGGGGCACGCCCAGTAGGGGGGGGGCGCCCTCCTATCTCCTGGCCTCCTCGAGGATCCTCTGACTTGAACTCCAAGTCTCCAGGATGATATTCTTCCCAAAAATAACGATGCCGAAGGTTTCATTCCGTTTGGACTCCGTTTGATATTCCTTTTCCTCGAAATACTGAAACAGGCAATAAAACAACAATATGGATTGGGCCTTCGGTTAATAGGTTAGTCCCAAAAGTAATATAAAAGTGAATAATAAACCCCAATATTTCCCAAAACAGTAGATAATATAGCATGAAGCAACCAAAAATTATAGATACGTTGGAGGCGTATCAAGCATCCCCAAGCTTAATTCCTGCTCGTCCTCGAGTAGGTAAATGATTAAAAAGATAATTTTTGATGTGGAGTGCTACTTGGCATAATTTCATTGTAATTCTTCTTAATTGTGATATGAATATTCAGATCCATAAGATTCAAGACAAAAGTTCATATTGACATAGAAATAATAATATTTCAAGCATAATAACAAAGCAATCATGTCTTCTCGAAATAACATGGCCAAAGAAAGTTATCCCTACAAAATCATATAGTCTGGCTATGCTCTATCTTCACCACACAAAGTATTTAAATCATGCACAACCCCGATGACAAGCCAAGCAATTGTTTCATACTTTTGACATTCTCAAACCTTTTCAATCTTCACGTAATACATGAGCGTGAGCCATGGATATAGCACTATGGGTGGAATAGAAGGGTGGTTGTGGAGAAGACAAAAGGAGAAGATAGTCTCACATCAACTAGGCGTATCAACGGGCTATGGAGATGCCCATCAATAAATATCAATGTGAGTGAGTAGGGATTTCCATGCAACGGATGCACTAGAGCTATAAGTATATGAAAGCTCAACAAAAGAAACTAAGTGGGTGTGCATCCAACTCGCTTGCTCACAAAGACCTAGGGCATTTTGAGGAAGCCCATCATTGGAATATACAGGCCAAGTTCTATAATGAAAATTCCCACTAGTATATGAAAGTGACAACATAGGAGACTCTCTATCATGAAGATCATGGTGCTACTTTGAAGCACAAGTGTGGTAAGAGGATAGTAGCATTGTCCCTTCTCTCTTTTTCTCTCATTTTTTTTGTTTTTTTATTTTATTTGGGCCTTTTCTCTTTTTTTATGGCCTCTTTTTTTTATTTTTTTTATTTTTCGTCCGGAGTCTCATCCCGACTTGTCGGGGAATCATAGTCTCCATCATCCTTTCCTCACTGGGACAATGCTCTAAAAATTGATGATCATCACACTTTTATTTTCTTACAACTCAAAAATTATAACTCGATTCTTAGAACAAAATATGACTCTATATGAATGCCTCCGGCGGTGTATCGGGATGTGCAATGACTCATGAGTGACATGTATGAAAGAATTATGAACGGTGGCTTTGCCACAAATACGATGCCAACTACATGATCATGCAAAGCACTATGACAATGATGGAGCATGTCATAATAAATGGAGCAATGAGGAAAGTTGCATGGCAATATATCTCGGAATGGCTATGGAAATGCCATCATAGGTAGGTATGGTGGCTGTTTTGAGGAAGATATATGGTGGGTGTATGATACTGGCGAAAAGTGTGCGGTATTAGAGAGGCTAGCAATAGTGGAAATGTGAGAGGGCGTATAATCCATGGACTCAACATTAGTCATAAAGAACTCATATACTTATTGCAAAAATCTACAAGTTATCAAAGCAAAGTATTACGCGCATGCTCCTAGGGGGATAGATTGGTAGGAAAAGACCATCGCTCGTCCCCGGCCGCCACTCATAAGGAAGACAATCAATAAATAAATCATGCTCCGACTTCATCACATAACGGTTCACCATACGTGCATGCTACGGGAATCACAAACTTTAACACAAGTATTTCTCAAATTCACAACTACTCAACTAGCATGACTCTAATATTACTACCTCCATATCTCAAAACAATTATCAAGCATCAAACTTCTCATAGTATTCAACACACTCATAAGAATTCTTACAAATCTTGTATGCTTAGCATATTAGGGTTATTTAAGCAAATTACCATGCTATTTAAGACTCTCAAAATAATCTAAGTGAAGCATGAGAGATTAAAAGTTTATATAAAACAAATCCACCACCGTGCTCTAAAAGATATAAGTGAAGCACTAGAGCAAACGACAAACTACTCCAACAAGATATAAGTGAAGATCAATGAGTAGTTAAATAATTGTGCAACTATGTGAAGACTCTCTAACATTAAGGAATTTCAGATCTTGGTATTGTATTCAAACAGCAAGCAAAACAAACAAAATTACATTGCAAGGATAGCACAACTCATGTGAATAAGCAAAAAACTTAGGCTCAACCGATACTAACCGATAGTTGTTGAAGAAGAAAGGTGGGATGCCTACCGGGGCATCCCCAAGCTTAGATGCTTGAGACTTCTTGAAATATTATCTTGGGGTGCCTTGGGCATCCCCAATCTTTAACTTTTATGTCTCCCTAATTCCTCTCATATCATGGTTTCTCTTTTTTATCAAAAAGCTTCATCCACAACAAACTCAACAAGAACTCGTGAGATAGGTTAGTATAAACCAATGCAAAACCTTATCATTTTCTACTGTAACAAATCACTAAAATTATTATTCAACATTGCATACTAAATGCCTCTGCATATTTAATACTCCTATCCTTAAATAGAATCATTAAACAAGCAAACATACGCAAACAATGCAAACATAACAGCAATCTGCCAAAACAGTACAGTCTGTAAGGAATGCGAAAGTATCAATACTTCCCTGACTCCAAAAATTATGAACTAAAATTCCCACTGTAATAAATTTATCAGAGCTAAATATGAAAAAATATTCAACATTATACCACTCTCTGACTTTTCTGAGGAATTTTTGCAACAACGGTAAACTTTCTGTTTTCAAACAGCAACATGTATACTAGCAAAATAAGCATGACAAAGGCTATCCTTGACTTTTTTATTGAAACTAAAGATGCAAAAAATTATTCTAAATAACAGAAAGCAAAACTAACAAGAGAAAATGACGCTCCAAGCAAAACACATATCATGTGGTGAATAAAAATATAGCTCCAAGTAAAGTTACCGATGAACGAAGACGAAAGAGGGGATGCCTTCCGGGGCATCCCCAAGCTTGGGCTTTTGGATACTCTTGAATATTACCTTGGGGTTCCTTGGGCATCCCCAAACTTAGGCTCTTGCCACTCCTTATTCCATAGTCCATCGAAGCTTTACCCAAAACATGAAAACTTCAACCACACAAAACTTAACAGAAAACTCGTGAGCTCCGTTAGCGAAAGAAAACAAAACACCACTTTAAGATACTGTAATGAACTCATTCTTTATTTATATTGGTGTTAAACTTACTGTATTCCAACTTCTCTATGGTTTATAAACTATTTTACTAGTCATAGATTCATCAAAATAAGCAAACAACACACGAAAAACAGAATCTGTCAAAAACAGAACAGTCTGTAGTAATCTGTAACTAACGCAAACTTCTGGAACTCCAAAAATTCTAAAATAAATTGCTGGACCTGAAGAATTTGTCTAGTAGTCATCTTCAAAAAGAATCAACTAAATAGTACTCTCCAGTAAAAAGTTGAAGCTAATCTCGTGAGCGCTAAAGTTTCTGTTTTTACAGCATGATCATAAAGACTTCACCCAAGTCTTCCCAAAGGTTCTACTTGGCACAAACACTAATTAAAACATAAAACCACATCTAAACAGAAGCTAGATGGATTATTTATTACTAAACAGAACCAAAAGGCAAGAAACTAAAATAAAATTGGGTTGCCTCCCAACAAGCGCTAACGTTAAACGCCCCTAGCTAGGCATGATGATTTCAATGATGCTCACATAAAAGATAAGAATTGAAACATAAAGAGAGCATCATGAAGAATATGACTAGCACATTTAAGTCTAACCCACTTACTATGCATAGGGATTTTGTGAGCAAACAACTTATGGGAACAATAATCAACAAGCATAGGAAGACAAAACAAGCATAACTTCAAAAATTTAAGCACATAGAGAGGAAACTTGATATTATTGCAATTCCTACAAGCATATGTTCCTCCCTCATAATAATTTTCAGTAGCATCATGAATGAATTCAACAATATAACCAGCACCTAAAGCATTATTTTCATGATCTACTAGCATAGAAAATTTACTACTCTCCACATAAGCAAATTTCTTCTCATGAATAGTAGTGGGAGCAAACTCAACAAAATAATTATCATGTGAGGCATAATCCAATTGAAAACTAAAATCATGATGACAAGTTTCATGGTTATCATTATTCTTAATAGCATACAAGTCATCACAATAATCATCATAGATAGCAACTTTGTTCTCATAATCAATTGGAACCTCTTCCGAAATAGTGGAATCATCACAATAAGATTCAACATCTTCCAAAATAGTGGGATCACTACTTCCTAAAGTTGACACTCTTCCAAACCCACTTTCATCAATATAATCATCATAAATAGGAGGCATGCTTTCATCATAATAAATATTATCATCAAAACTTGGAGGACTAAAAATATCATATTCATCAAACATAGCTTCCCCAAGCTTGTGGCTTTGCATATCATTAGCATCATGGATATTCAAGGAATTCATACTAACAACATTACAATCATGCTCATCATTCATATATTTCATGCCAAGCATTCTATGTAATTCTTCTTCTAGCACTTGAGCACAATTTTCCTTTCCATAATTCTCACGAAAGATATTAAAAAGATGAAGCGTATGAGACAAACTTAACTCCATTTTTTTAGTTTTCTTTTATAAACTAAACTAGTGATAAAACAAGAAACAAAAAGATTCGATTGCAAGATCTAAAGATAGACCTTCAAGCACTCACCTCACCGCAACGGCGCTTAAAAGAGCTTGATGTCTACTACACAACCTTCTTCTTGTAGACGTTGTTGGGCCTGCAAGTGCACAGGTTTGTAGGACAAGAGCAAATTTCCTCAAGTGGATGACCTAAGGTTTATCAATCCATGGGAGGCGAGGATGAAGATGGTCTCTCTCAAACAACCCTGCAACCAAATAACAAAGAGTCTCTTGTGTCCCCAACACACCCAATACAATGGTAAATTGTATAGGTGCACTAGTTCGCGAAGAGATGGTGATACAAGTGCAATATGGATAGTAGATAAAGGTTTTTGTAATCTGAAATAATAAAAACAGCAAGGTAACTAATGTTAAAATGAGCGTAAACGGTATTGCAATGATAGGAAACAAGGCCTAGGGTTCATACTTTCACTAGTGCAAGTTCTCTCAACAATAATAACATAGATAGATCATATAACAAGCCCTCAACATGAAACAAAGAGTCACTCCAAAGCCATTAATAGCGGAGAACAAACGTAGAGATTATGGTAGGGTACGAAACCACCTCAAAGTTATTCTTTCGGATCGATCTATTAAAGAGTTCGTACTAGAATAACACCTTAAGACACAAATCAACCAAAACCCTAATGTCACCTAGATACTCCATTGTCACCTCAAGTATCCGTGGGCATGATTATACGATATGCATCACACAATCTCAGATTCATCCAACCAACATAAAAGTACTTCAAAGAGTGCCCCAAAGTTTCTATCGAGAGTCAAGAACGTGTGCAAACCCCTATGCATAGGTTCATGGGCGGAACCCATAAGTTGGTCACCAAAACATACATCAAGAGGCACATGATATCCCATTGTCACCACAGATAAACACGGCAAGACATACATCAAGTGTTCTCATAAAAGACTCAATCCGATAAGATAACTTCAAAGGGAAACTCAATTCATCACAAGAGATTAGAGGGGAGAAACATCATAAGATCCAACTACAATAGCAAAGCTCAGGATACATCAAGATCGTGCCATAGAGGGAACACGAGAGAGAACACGAGAGAGAGAGAGATGAAACACATAGCTCTTGGCACATACCCTCAGCCCAGGGTGAACTACTCCCTCCTCGTCATGGATGGCGCCGGATGATGAAGATGGCTGGCGATGGCTTCCCCCCTCGGCAGGTGCCGAACGGGCTCGAGAGATTTTGGTGGCTACAGACGGCTTGCGGCGGCGGAACTCCCGATCTATCTTCTCCGTGGATGTTTTTAGGCATTGGGACTATATAGGCGAAAGAAGTCGGTCGGGGAGCCTCGAGGGGTCCACGAGACAGGGGGGCGCGCCCAGTAGGGGGGGCGCCCCCTATCTCCTGGCCTCCTCGAGGATCTTCTGACTTGAACTCCAAGTCTCCAGGATGATATTCTTCCCAAAAATAACATTGCTGAAGGTTTCATTCCGTTTGGACTCCGTTTGATATTCCTTTTCCTCGAAATACTAAAACAGGCAATAAAACAGCAATATGGACTGGGCCTCCGGTTAATAGGTTAGTCCCAAAAGTAATAGAAAAGTGAATAATAAACCCCAATATTGCCCAAAATAGTAGATAATATAGCATGGAGCAATCAAAAATTATAGATACATTGGAGACGTATCAAGAATCACTCCCGAGTTCCTATTAGAGGAGAAAATGGATATAAATTTTCTGTAGGGTACGAAACCACCTCAAAGCTATTCTTTCCGTTTAATCTATCCTAGAGTTTGTACTAAAATAATGCAAGCTATTCTTTCCGATCGATCTAATCAAGAGTTCATACTAAAATAACACCAAAGCAATTCATATTCATAATACTCAATCCACACAAAGAACTACAAGGGGACCCCAGAGTTTCTATCAGAGAAAAGATAATAAAAACGTGCATCGAACCCTATGCATAGATTACCCCAATGTCACTTCGGGAATCCGCAAGTTGAGTGCCATAACATATATCAAGTGTATCAATACGATATCTCAATGTCACCTCAAGTATTCATACCGCAAGACATACATCATGTGTTCTCAAATCTGAATATTCAATCCGACAAGAAAAAACTTCAAAGGGTAAAGATTCAATTCATCACAACAAGAGTATAGAGGGGAGAAACATCATATGATTCATCTATATTAACAAAGCCCATGATATAGATCACGAGAGAGAGAGAGAGATTAAACACATAGCTACTGGTACAAACCCTCAGCCCCGAGGGTGGACTACTCCCTCCTCATCGTGGTGGCCACCGGGATGATGGAGAAGGCCACCGGAGATGATTCCCCCCTCCGGCAGGGTGCCGGAATGGGTCTAGATTGGTTTTCGGTGGCTACAGAGGCCTGCGGTGGCGAAACTTCTGATCTAGGTTAACCCCAAAGGATTTCGGAATATTTGGGAATTTGTAGTGCAAAGAGGGGCTGCGGGAGGCCACCGAGGTGGGAAGAACCCACCTGGGCGCGCCAAGGGGCCCTGGCGCGCCCTGGTGGGTTGTGCCCCCCCTTTGGGCACCCCCAGGTTCAGCTCTGGCCCATTGGGTTCCTTCTGGTCCATAAAAAATCCCTGTGGAGTTTCGTTGCATTTGGACACCGTTTGGTATTGATTTCCTGCGATGTAAAAAACAAGCAAAAAACAGCAACTGGCACTGGGCACTGGGTTAATAGGTTAGTCTTAAAAAATGATATAAAGTTGCTATAAAATGATTGTAAAGCATCCAATAATGATAAAATAATAGCATGAATACTTCATAAATTACAGATACATTGGATACGTATCCTAGGCCTTCTTGAACATCTCCACAGAGTAGCACTGATGTACCAGCTGTAGAGGGATCAACTCTTTCATGTCTTACACATGCCATAGCATGCAAATATGGGATCCCACTCTTCTCCTATCTCTTGCAACTATAATGTAATCTCGTGCTCTGTCTCCAACCTGAAACATATTCCATCTCCTGCCCCATCCACATAGCATGTACTTGCCCATTCAATCATCTTCTCCACCTTTTTCTTGATCTTGGGGAAGATGTGTCCTGTCATTTGTTCAACCTCCATTTGTTTGGTGCAGTGCCTTGTCATCCATTGACCTTTGATCCTTTCAATCATTGATAGCATAGGAAGCTCTATTGCATCTAGAATGTATCCGTGGAAACAAATATCATAATACAGTTAGTACACTTAAGTAAGATGTATGTAGGATATCATAGTTATGGTTTTGATCTTACTTGTTGAAGACCTCACAGTTGTTGTTCAGTAGTATATTGCTACAGCACTGCGTTGGTTTTCCCTTGAAGAGGAAAGGGTGATGCAGTAAAGTAGCGTAAGTATTTCCCTCAGTTTTTGAGAACCAAGGTATCAATCTAGTAGGAGACCACGCTCGAGTCCCACGCACCTACACAAACAAATAAGAACCTCGCAACCAACGTGATAAAGGGGTTGTCAATCCCTTCATGGTCACTTACGAGAGTGAGATCCGATAGAGATGATAAGATAACATTTTTTGTATTTTTATGATAAAGACTAAAAGTAAAGAAAGCAAAATAAACGGCGCCAGAAATAGCTTGTTGACGGGAGATTAATATGATGGAAAATAGGCCCGGGGGCCATAGGTTTCACTAGTGGCTTCTCTCAAGATAGCATAAGTATTACGGTGGGTAAACGAATTACTGTCGAGCAATTGATAGAATTGAGCATAGTTCTAAGAATATCTAGGTATGATCATATATAGGCATCACCTCCGTGACAAGTAGACCGACTCCTGCCTGCATCTACTACTATTACTCCACACATAGACCGCTATCCAGCATGCATCTAGAGTATTAAGTTCATAAGAATGGAGTAACGCTTTAAGCAAGATGACATGATGTAGAGGGATAAACTCATGCAATATGATATAAACCCCATCTTTTATCCTCGATGGCAACAATACAATACGTGTCGTTTCCCTAGCATCACATCGGGATCGAGCACCGCAAGATTGAACTCAAAGATAAGCACTTCTCCCATTGCAAGAAAGATCAATCTAGTAGGCCAAACCAAACTGATAATTCGAAGAGACTTGCAAAGATAACCAATCATACATAAAAGAATTCAGAGGAGATTCAAATATTGTTCATAGATAATCTTGATCATAAACCCACAATTCATCGGATCTCGACAAACACACCACAAAAGAGGAGTTACATCAAATAGATCTCCAAGAGAAACGAGGAGAACTTTGTATTGAGATCCAAAGAGAGAGAAGAAGCCATCTAGCTAATAACTATGGACATGAAGGTCTGAGGTAAACTACTCACACATCATCGGAGAGGCTATGGTGTTGATGTAGAAGCCCTCCGTGATCAATGCCCCCTCCGACGGAGCGCCGGAAAAGGCCCCAAGATGGGATCTCACGGGTATAGAAGGTTGCGGAGGTGGAAATAGGGTTTTGGCTCCGTCTCTGATGGTTTGGGGGTACGTAGGTATATATAGGAGGAAGAAGTAGGTCGGTGGAGCTACGAGGGGCCCACGAGGGTGGAGGGCGGGCCCAGGGGGTAGGCGCCCCCTGCCTCGTGGCCTCCTCGTTCATTTCTTGACGTCCACTCCAAGTCCTCTGGATCACGTTTATTCCTAAAATCACATTCCCGAAGGTTTCATTCTGTTTGGACTCCGTTTGATATCCTTTCCTTCGAAACACTAAAATAGGCAAAAAAACAGCAATTCGGGTTGGGCCTCTGGTTAATAGGTTAGTCCCAAAAATAATATAAAAGTGTATAATAAAGCCCATTAAACATCCAAAACAGAATATATAATAGCATGGAACAATCAAAAATTATAGATACATTGGAGACATACTGTCGTGGAATTATCACGGCAGATGTCCTTAGTGTCAGGACTTAGTCGCGAGGCCAACGCATCTATGTGGTAGCTTGAGAGGGGTTGATCGGGACGAGAGACGCAACACACAAGACAGGGATTTAGACAGCTTCGGGCCCTGGGAAACATCATCCGGTAATAGCCCTACATGCTGTTTGTGGCTAGGTCTCATTATGCTCACGAGAGAGTCGCGGTAAACCGGCTCTCCTCTAGTTGTGCCTAGCCCTAGAGATTATTGCTTCTTGCCTCTCTCCCCCTTTGGGGAGCCCTGCCCCTCCTTATATATGTTGAAGGGGCGGTTTACATGTGGAGTCCTATTAGGATTAGAACTAGTCTATCTCTAATACAAACCGCATACAAGTCCAGGTCTTAACTCCTTGTAAGACAAATATTCCTTATGCCTTTCCTCTTAAACCGGCCCACCATAGTATGAACCGGCCTTCATGAACCGCCTGTTGGGCCACCAGGTCTTGTCGCTCCTCGCACCCGCCTGCCGGATTACCAATGAGTCGTGAACCGCCAGGTCCAAACGGGTCGCCGGTGAACCGCCAAGTGTCAGCGGGGTCTCAAATAAACCGCCAAGTCCGGCCGGGTTATACTTCCGGCCGGTTTACACCGCGGGGTATATCCCCGACATTAGCCCCCAGTTTAATTTGGATTTATCCATGTTAAACTGATCCTATGAAAGTAACACAAGAACAAACTTGACAGATTATGCTCCGGGTTAAGAATTCTTGTAAACCGGCATCTGATCATCCTTAAATCCTTGTCATTTCCTCCATCTAGAAAATCCGGGTCAACAAGCCAGCTTCATACTCAATTTGCTGACATTGGTTTCTCACAGAGAAAATTTGTGAAGAATAATCCACTTGAGTTGGCCTTCAATGCTCTGATTTGACAAAAATATTGGTCTTCAAATATTCCGGGTCAAAGTTGTCGGGTTATAAAAACTGATAATTCCGGGTCATGATTGTTGCCAACACCG
The DNA here is from genome assembly GCA_021605145.1 of Aegilops bicornis. Classification (NCBI taxonomy): domain Eukaryota; kingdom Viridiplantae; phylum Streptophyta; class Magnoliopsida; order Poales; family Poaceae; genus Aegilops; species Aegilops bicornis. Next base: position 511,851,564 of record CM038675.1, on the reverse strand, counting down.
GTTCATGATTATTGATGCCGCCGGGTTATGATGGTTGCAGACACCGAGTCAATCTAGTTAGCTATTCCACGACAAAACTGAAAATTTGGAAGATATTTCTCCCTTATATCCATATTACCTATAGCCCCCAAGTCTTGAATGGAACAAAGTGATGATTTGAGACTTGTTTCCATATAATTACTGCCACTTTGAAGAAATCCATGTTGTTCATCTCAGTCACTAGTAAAAACTGATACTCCATACATGTAGCCCCCAAGTGCCGGGTTGTCATGCTTGCGACAGCACAGGACTTGTAATTACTGATGCTCAAAAACTTCAACCAAAGTGTAGCCCCCAAGGGCCAGGTCATTATGCAATAATGAGCAGGGACTTTATAAATATGATCATGTAGATTTGAACAGCAACATGTAGCCCCCAAGGGCCGGCTTAGTAAGATAATACTGAGCTGGGACTTTGTATATAATTGATAATAACATCATATAATATAGTCTCCACCACGGGGCTTGAACCCACGTCCACAAGGTTAAGAGCCTTGTACTCCACCAACTGAATAGTGGATCGTTCAATATAATGGATTAATGCTTGTGTACCTTGAATTTTTGACAGGAGCAATTGGTAGCCCCCAAGGGCCAACTCATTTAGAATCTGATGAGTCGGGTCTTCAATAAGTTGAGCAAAAAATGACTTTGCATTAGCCCCCAAGTGCCATGGTGCATGCTGGCAGTGCCATGGGACTTGCATATTTGATATAATCTCAATTTAAATAGTGTAGCCCCCAAGTGCCGGGCCGTAAGCCTGCAGCGACTCGGGACTATTCCTTCAATTGTAGAATAAATCATATCCTTTGATAAAATAATATCCATTACGCTAAAGCGACTTTGAAAACCTCAATAATACCGGTTATTAATAACCATAATAAAAATCCAGCCATGTTGGCTATTCAAGATAATATAATCCGGTATGAAAACCATATTCATTCAATATCATAATAAAAATTCAGCCAAGTTTGGCTATTTGAATAATATAACCCAATGATTTATAAGCGCATGATTCCAATGGCACAATCCGAATATATGCTGGCGACTTATAGTCCAAAACCAGGCCGGTTCAATAAACACCGGATAATTTCTCATCATATACTGGCGACTTATCGTCTTAAAGCCAGGCCGGTTTAATAAACACCGGATAATTTATCATCATACTGGTGACATATAGTCGAAAGCCAGGCCGGTTCAATAAACACCGGTGATTTATAATCATGCTTTATTCAACCTGTTTCTGCATACAACAAGTTTAAAGTGTCTTGGTGGTTTACCGCCGGACGGGTCATAATGCCCAACATATAACCTGGGTTGATAACCAAGGCTGCACTTAAGAATAATCAAATATGAAATAATCATACCTGTGACATTGAATCACATCGTTGGTTTACCAACTTTTTGTAGTAAGAGTGACAACCCCAATCTTGAGTAATGATAACTCCTTTCATACTGTGCCGGTTTATGATAAAACCGTACCGGGTTGTGATAAACACCGGTTTAACCATATACAATACTGGCGACCCGTAGTCAAACCAGACCGGGCTGATAGTCTCCGGATTATGACTTGATCGTGTACTGACAAGTTATAGTTGACAGTCGGTCCGGGTTGTTTAACGCCGGTCTAAAAAGCAACAAAAAGTCTTTATCAAAAAAAAAACAGAACCCAAACAAAGGCAAATAAAAACCATTGTAGGCGAGGCTTTGAGCCGATCAAGAGGCGTAACCAGGTTGCGGACACGACCAAGCCCCCAAGAAGGCGTAGCTATGGTTCGGGTTCGATCAGGCCCCCAAATGATGATGTGGCATTACGCCGATCAAGAGGTGTAGCTATGGTTCGGGTTCGACCAAAGCCCCCAAGTGATGCTGTGGCATTGCACCGATCAAGAGGCGTAGCTATGGTTCGGATACGACCAAGCTCCCAAGTGATGCTGTGGCATTGCGCCGATCAAGAGGCGTAGCTATGGTTCGGATACGACCAAGCCCCCAAGTGATGCTGTGGCATTGCGCCGATCAAGAGGCGTAGCTATGGTTCGGATACGACCAAGCCCCCAAGTGATGCTGTGGCATTGTGTCGATCAAGAGGCGTAGCTATGGTTCGGATACGACCAAGCCCCCAAGTGATCAATAATATGATAAGCCAATAAGGCATGATACCCATGTTTGAACCGCGCACCATGGCAGCAGGTCCTCTTCGGTAACCTTTAACTTTTTGCAAGAGATAAATTCTTCTTGAACCGGGATTTTGAACCGGATATTGAGAGCTTCAAAGCTTTGTGGGAGACATCTTTCTCTTGAACCGGATTGTAAACCAGAAACTTCATTTTCAGCCGGAAATTTTCTGACGGCCTTTAAACTCAAAATTGTGAGAAGTTAATTTCTTTTTGAACCGGAAATTCTTAAACCGGATTTGAGAGCTTCAGAGCTTTGTGGGAGACAGATTTCCCTTGAACCGGATTGTAAACTGGATATCCTTTCTGATGATCCGGAACTTCTTCATTGAGCCGGGATTTTGTAACTGTCATATACTTTCTAAGCCGGAAATTTTCTGACGGCCTTTAAATTTTCATCATTATAACAGTAGCCTCTGGGACCGGGTTATCTTTCCCTCCATCGTCTTGAGGTTCTTAAATTCGCTGAAACTGGCAAGATTTGCTGAGTCATGTCATCTCGAGGAGTTGGCTTGAGATTCTCCATATTTAACCATGATATAAACCGGCATAACTTGTATATCATTGGTGCTGATAGCACGATGTGAATCCATAGAAGGTTGAGGTGACTGCGGCGGGTTATAAATGCTCCCGTATGAGCCATGTCGACCTTTCGGCCAATGGTTCCTTCCAACTGGCTCCTTGAAGTTTAACCAAACTGTAGTGGCGGCGACTTGTGTGCCTCTCCATTGAGCCATCCAACGCAGACGGCGGTTGATAGTATATGATAATTCGCCTCAAATTTGTTGAAAGAAAAACCGGGCTACCCAAGTTGTGACTTGCTCATAGTTCAATAAATAGCTCATGCAGATAGGTGCGGCCGGGCGTGTTGATGTAGACCAGGCCATGAGAGATGGACGGAAAATACGACCGCTGATCGTGAGGCGGCATGCATAGATGATTGACGCGGCGTTGTAGACCGGTTCGGACGGGCGAAGTCAAACGCAGCGCCGGTCCCGCAAGCTGATGTAAACCGGGTCGTAAGGCGGCGTCTTGCACGTCCATTCACCGTGTCTTGTATCGCGAGCGAACACACCAGGCGGGGCGTTGCCGGTAGCGTGCTCCGTACACATGGTATAAACCACGTTTATAATGAATAATTGTCCTGTATATAAAGAAAATACAAACCAGCGTAATTGTTCTTTGACAAAAACAATATTGTCCAAACTAGATTTAGATGGATTTCACCTAATATGTTAGGCTGGAAATTATCCGTCACGGACTTGATGATCGCCGGATGAAACTGAAATCAATCACAGGTGAACCGGCCGCAGTGCGTTAAGCCGGTGCGGACAGGTGAGTCGACCGTGACGTTTGTAAGCCGACACAGACAACGAATCGGCTGCATGCGTGGACAGATGTAAACCGAACAGCGGGGGTGGCGATTTACACGTGTATCCGTTGAGCAGCATGGCCCGGAGGAACGCCAGTGCAAAATTATGCTGGCACGCGCTCCATGTCCGTGGTATAACAATACCTTTGTCATAAATAATTATCCTGCATAAAAAACATTGTAGACCACGGCCAAGATAAATTGCTCTTTGACAAAAGAAAAATAATATGTGTTAAAAATAGACTCAGATGGATATCACCTGATTTGTCCGGATGAACGCAGATACCAGTACTGGATAATGTGGACGTATTCTGGTGCAACCTTTAATATGTACACAGGACCAACAAAGCAGCAGATATAACAGCGGTCGGAGGGGAGACTTGAAAGCGACACCGCAGTGGCGGCCCGAACCCACAGTAGCTGGGGAAGTGGGCGGCTCAGCGTTGTAGCAAGGGTGCCTCGAGGTGAGGACACGGGCGCAGCGACGCGGGAGACGGCAGGGCCGCGAGCGCAACGCAAGCGGGCGACTCAGCATGCACAGACAGCAGCAGTCAGAGGACTTTTTTTAGAGAAAAGGCCAGAGCCCGACTTTATAAATAAAGCCACATAACAGCGGAGGTGGCAGCAGTCAGAGGACTCAGCGCGGCGGTCCTTAATGGAGGCGGGCCGGTTTGGAAGCAGCTGCTCAGAGTTTCGACTCGTCATAGAGCAGAGGAAATGGTGAACGCGGAATTGTGTCTGACGTGTCCTGTCAGTTTGGACGAACGAGTGGAGACCCTTCAAGTGCGGTTGCGTGTGCGTGCACTGGCTATGCAGCCTGTATGTGTGCAACTGTGAACGCGTCCTCCACATGCTCGACAACTTTGGTGGTATTACTATTAGCAATTGGTGCGCTAGTATCAGTATTCTTTGTCTTCCATCCAGAGTAGTTTTCCATTAAGCCTTGGGACTCGTGACATGCAGTGATGCTTGTTTCTTTATTCCTTTGCCCTCACGCCTAAGATGTAGTAGCAGTGACAACTTGATGGATTTGGCATGCGCTGCCATAAATTATCCTTGGGAGTAAATCGCACTTGGTCAAAAGGCGACTTGTCGTAACGATTTCAACACAGAGATGATGGCGGCCTGTGAGAGCGCGTGGAACGAAGCCTGCCCAGGTGTAGGTTTGAAGGCGGGCGGTTTAGCACGGCCGCGACTGAATCCGACGCTGTGCAACCAAGACATCCTCCGGGTCGTGGTCAGTTTGACCAATCCACATTTTCCCCTCCCTTTGACTTGCGCAAATTAGATCAGGTCGAAACCGTAACAACCGATCAAAACACCTGCTTCTCGGCTTTCGTGACGAGGTCGGCAGCTCCAGTCGCATGTTTGTCTCCCCGTTGGCTATTTTCTCCGTAAATACATGTGGGTAGAATCACCTGTAGATTGCTAACACGCTTTTGATGGTCAACACAGATTGAACCAAAACTGCTGAGATCATCCGTGGTGGCACAAACAAACTTTTTCTTCGATCTTCTTTGAAGGTATTTAAGGTTGTCGTAGATTCTTCCGCACCGACTCTTAATTGATCCGGTAGGTCATACCTGATTGTAAAACACGGACCGATTACACCGATGTCGATTCTTTTGAGTCTTTCTCCATCCTGAAAATTGCGAACTTCTCGAGCCCTAGTAGAGATCCCTCCAAGAACTCATCACCATCATGCGCAGGCCTCACGGTGGGCGCCAACTGTCGTGAAATTATCACGGCAGATGTCTTTAGTGTCAGGACTTAGTCGCGAGGCCAACGCATCTATGTCGTAGCTTGAGAGGGGTTGATCGGGACGAGAGACGCAACACACAAGACAAGGATTTAGACAGCTTCGGACCCCGGGAAACATCATCCGGTAATAGCCCTACATGTTGTTTGTGGCTAGGTCTCATTATGCTCATGAGAGAGTCGCCGGTAAACCGGCTCTCCTCTAGTTGTGTCTAGCCCTAGAGATTGTTGCTTCTTCCCTCTCTCCCCCTTTGGGGAGCTCTGCCCCTCCTTATATATGTTGAAGGGGCGGTTTACATGTGGAGTCCTATTAGGATTAGGACTAGTCTATCTCTAATACAAACCACATACAAGTCCAGGTCTTAACTCCTTGTAATACAAATATTCCTTATGCCTTTCCTCTTATACCGGCACACCATAGTATGAACTGCCTTCATGAACACTTGGTTGGGCCACCAGGTCTTGTCGCTCCTCGCACTACCGCCGGATTACCAATGAGTCGTGAACCGCCAGGTCCAAACGGGTCGCCGGTGAACCGCCAAGTGTCAGCGGGGTCTCAAATAAACCGCCAACTCCGGCTGGGTTATACTTCCGGTCGGTTTACGCCGCGGGGTATATCCCCGACACATACCATATATCACACTTAGGTAGATCACTTTGAAATCACTCACCCATGTATGTGGTTCTAGTTCATGCAACCATTTGTGTGCATCAATACCAAGCTCCTTCATCTTAGTCATGTATTGCTCATACTTCGTTCATGTGTTGCTTCTTGCAATCTTTCACAACTGATTCTTCAATGCATTACCTTTGTGTAGCTGCTAAAAATTCAATCACATGTATCTCACACGGATCCTATGTTGTGATTCTAGAAAGAGCTCATCCACACATTGATTAGTCCCTACAAAGGTATAACAATGCAACCATAAGCTCATAACATAACCTATTACAACAGTCCTGAATTGAATTCCACAATTTTTAGTTTATAACTTTTGTTTGTTGGACATAATTGTCCATGGTGCAGTGTTTATAATGTCCAGATAATTTTTTAGTCTCCCAAGGAACCAACATTGTTGGGCTTGTCCTCCACTTCAACAACAACTATTGCAATTGGGAAAATACAGTCATTTGGATCTATACTCACATCACTGAGTAACTGTCCTCTATACCTTTTCTTAATATGACAACCATCAGTAAAGATTATAGGCATGCATCCGTGAAGGAACCCTATTTTGCAAGCATCTAAGCACATGTAGGATTTCTTGAACCTTGCTTCTTCATCAAGTGTTACAAACAAGGAGCAACCTCGGCTACTCCTTCTTAGCTCATTGCCATAGTCCCAAATCATTTTGTATTGCCCTTCCTCATCACCATGGATGATCTTCATACCTAGCCTCCCAGCCCTCTACAACTTGGTCCTTGTTGGTGTCATATACCACTCCTTCTGCACAACCCTTGAGAAGTTTCTCAAGTTCATATCCTGAGCAGCTCTAAAGCTCTCCAAGTACCTCTATGCAATGAATGGAGCACTGAAAGCCTTGATCTTTCACTTCTTTGCGCATGTGTGTGCATTGACATGCTTCTTGATCATGGAGCACTTGGTTCCTGTCATGGGAGGCCCGCATGTACCAAGTACAATCATCATCGCATTTTCCTATCATTCATAGGCAACTTGACATCAAATATATTCTTGTAATAGTATTCTTTGATGGCTTTCCTCAACAATTCATCTGTTTGAAAAACTTGGCCAACATGGAATTTAGGACAATGTAGGTCCTCTACCTTAAAAGCCTTGAACTTCATGTACATTTCTTCATCATCTGAATTTGCTGGCGACAAATCGTCACCTTTAGACTCATATAGTTCATATTATTGCTCCTCTTTTCCTTCATCTCCAGCTTTCTCCTTTCCTTTGTCTGTACCCTTTCCCTTTTTAGTAGCTTGAATTCCTTGCTTCCCTACGTCCTTTTCGTCCTCATGTTCATCCATATCCACATTGTATGCATATAGATCATCATCACCATCACTAATGTCATAGTCACTGTCTACTGTGGCACCAGGATCAAAGTCTGAATCATCTGAATCACTGTCAACAGTTGAATCTTCTGCTCCCATTTCATATGAAGACTCCATGCCTTCTTGTTCTGCTGCTCACTGCTTCTTGCTTACTAACATTTCTTGTGAATTTTTTCTGGTTCTGATGGTTGTATGTCAATTGTCTCTGGCTCTACCATATTTGCGTCTTCATGATTGCCAACATAGCAGTTCCTCTTTGCAAGCACATAATTACTAACATCACCCGTTGGACTCTCTAGGTAAATCACCTGTATAGGAATAGGATGATATACATGCTCTGCCTCTTCATTTACACATTCATCTACATGTTCTGCATCTTCATTTTCATATCTACCATTCTCTGGTGTACATGTGCTGCTTCACTACTTTCTGGCTCATTGTTCCTAGTCTTTGTTGGACTGAACACTGTAGGCAGGTGGGTTATTGGGAAATTCACCACATCATCCTTCGTAAGATTAGCATCCAAGCTATCATAATGGTCCATATAAAAGACTGAATGAGTTGTGGCCAAGAGACAGAAATGTTACACTATAAAAAAAATACACTTCCGTGATGATACGTGTTTTGTCCCGCGATGGGTCGGCGTTTTTTGTCATGCAGTACATCCATGAAAAATTTATGATGTAATCAAGATAGTCATACTGTCTTTGTCGTAGAAGTGTTCCATGACATTACAAAAATTATCATCACGGAAGTGTCCACTTCCATGACGATAAATCGCGCGTCCGAAGTGCTTTCATCAAGGGTGACCGACATGTGGCATCCACCGTAGCGAACATTTGTTAAGCTATCGGCTCGGGTTTTGGATCCGATAACCCGTTAATGTACCCGACCAATGGGAAATTTCCACGTGTAAAATTCTTATTGGCGGACGAAACACGTGTCGGCTAAATCGATTAGGGTCGAGATAGGCGCCTATGATATGTCGACACGCGTACGGCCCACCACTGGCCCATTTAGCTTACAAAGCCGGCCCGTTTGACTTGGTCAAAAGTTAACGGGGTGGCCCATAAAAAGCCTGTTAACGGTCTCTTCACAAATAGCCCATTTTACGGCCCGTTAACTCACGGCCCGTTAGGCCCTAAAGGAAATCGGCCCAACAACGTCATGTGGGCCGTCTAATATAACACCAGCCCATTTCACTTTCGGCCCATGTATGGCCCATGATGTCTTTCGGCCCATATGAGGCCTTCAGATCTTCGGCCCTTTACGTGCCCACGGTGACTCTAGCCCATAATGAACAGTAATTTTCTTTATACCCGTTAACGGCCGTGATTTACATGGGCTGTTTCACTGCGTGTTAGCTTTCGTCCTATTGACGGCCCATACATTCTTGGGCTCCTTTTGGGCCCTCGATTACTTCCAGCCCGTTACTGGCCTGTTCCCCTAATGGGCCAAATTCGGCCCATGTCAAGAGTCGGCCCATTACTGGCCTGTTCCCCTAATGGGCCAAATTCGGCCCATTGCAAGAGTTGGCCCATTACTGGCCTGTTACCCTAATGGGCCAAATTCGGCCCATGGCAAGAGTCGGCCCGTTTCTGGCATGTTAACCTGTTGCGTCGTTCCAGCCCGTCGTATATTCTGGCCCATTAACGACCCGTTATGCCTGTGACAGAATTAGGCCTTTGTCCCTACGGCCGTTAACGGCTGCTACCGTCTTGGGCCGATACCAATTACGCCGACACGGCCCATGTAGACCCATTTATCCGACGGCCCGAGGCCCACCGATTACTGAGCCCATTTATCGACGGCCCGTAGGAGACCCATGGATCCCTACGGCAGATATGGCCCATGGTAGTTGCGGACCACTAGCAAACCAGGAAAAAGAAGACTAGGAAATAAATAAGGCGAAACTAATGCTAGGCTATTAAAGGCGATTACAGATTACATCCACTCGGCATCAAAGATTGCCACCAAGGTGCAAATATAGGGAACACCCTACACTATACAAAAATGGCTTATCGTTTTCTTTTCAAATGGGTATTGCGTTAAGAATAAATTTTGTATCGCACCAAAACAAATTACAACTATATAACAAAAGGAAGGTTGGCATAAAACTTAATAGCCTAGCGAGATAAATGCACCAACAGAAGTTCGTAAGCTCGATTCATTTGACCGATCACATTACGTTTTCATGTTGTATTGTCCGATGGAGCACCATAACCCTCGCCTTCATTTCCCCTAGGCTCCTGAACAACATATAAAATGTCTGATAGTCTCGTTTCAAAACCATGCATATCTTGACGAAATTGAGCAATGTTTCTCCTTGTTTCACAAAGGGTCTCTGTTAGGGAATGGACTTGTGTCTGGAGCGCAGATACAACATTGCTTTGAGCTTGCATATCTTGATCATGAGGTAGTTTGGACGATATAGCCTTAACAACCAACCCAGTATTACGCAGGAACGTGCTTTTGGCACTGTTAATGGACAGTCTTGACCCACCGCAGTTAAGAGTTGACATTGCGGTTATAGTTTCCTCGCCACCTTCGTAAGGTGGCAGTTCCTCATTTTTCCATAGCTGCTAAAAAGTTGAGGTTTTACATTAGTAGTACCGTAATGTAAGATATTAAGGAGGCAGCAAAACCAAACAAAATAGCTTTGGTCTATATACGTAACTTATTCGTGAACTCATGTAAAATATTAGTTGTATTTTGTTGCAAAGTACATAATAAAACCAGGTTCCAAACATATCACCATGTACCATCGCTAATGTATTGTCTATTTCTTCACATTGTATTGAGGGCTAAGGATAAATAGACGAAGTTTATAATACGGTAAGCATAGTATGACATCATTCATATCACAAAACAACTGAGAAATGCATAAACAGCAATTGTAACATTGTGTGGGCAAGTCCAAAGACGGAACTAGATTACGGGTCAAGATCAAAGGAACATCACTCCTCTCTTTTAAACCTTGTAAGGTGCAATGATACGCTAAGACAATTGTGTATAAAATTGAAAAGAGTAACATACATTGGCTACAAACCATGCAGTTCAAGGCACAAGTCAGAGTAAGTAGTAGTTAAAAGGCATGAGTATTAAGGACTTACAACAACGTCTTTGACTGGTGTAGTCATGCCCTTCTTCTTGCTGGTGTGACAGTCCTTGAAGATTTCCACAGCATTTGGTTCAGGTACTTTTTGGTCCTTCCGGGCTTTCCTCTGCATTTCGAACAAGTCAATATAGATCTGATAATATGGTACAGCGAAAAGAGTGAAACAACAACTAATTACAAGAGCCTCACAGTGTGCAATATAGGTACGAGATCCCGTAAATGCATTGGAATTTCACTTTAAATGCGGTTGGCCTTGTTCTTTGAACAGTTCACCTACAAGAAGATAGATTTGTGTGGCACATGCGTAAATAGGACTTCAACATGTGATCTAATCACATATATATAATGTACCGATACTTACGATCAGACCAGTGTTTAACAAGGCCCCTCCAGTCTTCATCCGATATATTTTCCACTGGAGATGTTTGGGAAAGTTCACTATTAGCCTTGCCTTCAAAGTGAGTTTTGCTCAAGTTATGCCAATACTGTCGCAGAGCAGACTTGAAAACATGGGTGCAAGCTTGTCTGGTTGCATCATCTTGGCTATCCAACTTGAACCTCATCTGTTGAAAATTATGGGAGTCTCATTATCAGCAACCTAGAGAGTATGGGACAGAGCAAGACAATATTACTAGTTTCCATACATAACCATACTTACAGATAAATGGTCGAGGAAGGTGTTGAACTGGGTTTCGTCTTTGTCATCCTATACTGAATCCATGTTGGGAGGATACGTACATGACACCTAACGGCAACCGCTGCCTCTGATACTAACTTGGCTGACTCTGTAGCATCACGTGGCCTTTTTAAACCTGCCTCAAAACGGATCTCCATTCTTCCTCCTCTAGATTTAGTTAACCTATCGAGCATTATCCCTGATGTTTGTTTCATCTTGCGCCTAGGTGCTAGTCCAACAACGAACATAGGAAGTGTTAGTGTACATCAAACTATGAGACTACATATAAAGAAGCATGCAATCAGAACTTGACTCCAGCAACTACCTTCTTGCTGTTGAAGCTCACAAGGTTCATCTGATATTGCCAACTCGCCTTGTGTCAAGAGTGCTTGGGAAGTAGTGTGAGGTGGCAAGGGAGCTTGGGAACGTGCTGCTAGCTCAGTTGACGCACAAGTAAGTCGTGCAACTGGTAGTACTATGGTAGGTGTTGCAAGAACTAGTGTTGTCTCTGCTTGTTTGGTGGCAGCTATTTGTTTCTGTTTGGCTTTTTTTTGCAACTCGTGTAGCATGGGATGCCGTGTTTGTAGAATTTTCCGCTGGACTTTGACCTTCTATTGCACCATCAGTACTAGCAGAATCTGCAGGATTCATCCGCTTCTCATACCCTGCCATTCTGTGTTTCTTCCTCTTTCTCTGTGCCATGTTAAGTCAAGCCGACAAGAAAAATGGATAACAATTTAGTTCTTTAGAACAAATTGATGCGTGATGCAGATGAACTGAACTTTGATGTTAGACAATCACATGATAGGAGGATGTAATATGTATGAAAAACAGGACGGAAGAGATAACCAGAACTATGATGTGTAAACTAAGAAGAAGACATTTCACCAAATTAGAAGCAATGCAATGGAAGGTAGACACCATATGAAAGATGCTACAAATATTTCTCTGCCAAGTTAACAGTGTCTCATCATAAATGGCGTTTAAACAAATGTGAAGTAGTACAAGAAATAAATCATATGCAAGATGTAAACAACATCACACTACCATGTTAGAGGTCTCTCGTCATTAGTGCCATTGCATATTCACAGCATTGCATATTCACAGCTTATGATGTGTAAACTAAAGAGAAGGCATTTCAACAAATTAGAAGCAATGAAAGCTAGACACCATATGAAAGATGCAACGAATATCACTCTACCAAGTTAAAACTGTCTCGTCATAAGTGCCATTTCAACAAATTAGCGGACAAGCTAGAAAAGAATGTGAGATGTAACCTATACCACACTCCAAAGTCAAACGTGTCTTATGATAAGTGATTGTTGCAGGTTACACAACAGTAGTAATTTGATGTAAGAACATGGTGTGATAGACAGATATTGTATGTTCTAGAAACAGAACACGTGTCTTATTCAAGTATAATGTGTAAAGTAAGCAGATGGAATTCAACAAAATTAGAAGCAATACAAGCTATACATCACACATAACATCCAACCACATATAACAGTGCCAAGTTAGAGGGAGCACCGGTGATGCTGCACTAGGGGAGACGTGCTCATCATAAACACAGCTTTGTTGAATGTCTATGCATGTGTTTTCTTGGAAATCATCTTGGGGGTGTGGAGGAGTAGAAACTGTAGAGGCCCTCCGTTTGGAAGGAGCACATTTATCCGCTGCCTTGCTAACTTCCTTCCGCTTTATTGATTTTGAATTGTCAAGTAAAACCGACAAGAAAAAGCAATAAAATTCTCTCTTCAGAACTCATTCATGCATGATACTGACAATCACTACTTTGATGTAAGGTAAACTCATGATACCAGGATGGAATATGTACGAAAACAGACGGCATGGCATGTTCACAAATGTTTGTGTAAACTAAGCGAAACCATTCCAGCAAATAAGAAGCAATGCAAGCTAGACACCACATGAAAGATGCAACCAATATGACTCTGCCAAGTTAAAAGCGTCCCATCCTAAATGGAATTTCAACAAATTAGAAGCAGCGCATGCTATAAACCATATGAAAGATGCAACTAATATCGCACTGCATATACTAAAGGTGTCTCGTCATGTTGATTGATGCGGGATACAAAAAAACAACAGTTTTATGTAAGGACATGCTTAATAGACAGATGTACTATGTACTAAATACAGGAAGGCATGTCACATTACTTGGTATAATGTATAAGCTAAGCAGACTAGCACATGCGCTTTAACCAGATTGGAAGAATTACAATCTAGACACCATATGCAACATGCAACCACATATCACGCTGTCAAGTTAGAGCAAGCACTGCGATGCTAGTGTAGGGAAATGTCAGTAATCAACTACAGAGCTACATTCACTATCTTCATCTAGCATTTCTGTTTCTTGAGAATCATGTCGGAGGTCGACGCTACATTCTTTAAATGAGGAGTAGTCCACTTGCCCGCACGCCTCGTCATAAGTGATTGATGAGGGATACACAAGAACATTAGTTTGATGTAAGAACATGGTTAATACAGATGTACTAGTATGTACCAAAAAATGTAAAGGCATGTCATATTCAAAGGTATAATGTGTAAGCTAAGCGGATGCAATTTAACCAAATTGGAAGCAATACAAGCTAGACATCCGGTGGAGTGGTGAGCATGATCATCTAGGACACGAGAGCCTGGTGGGAGGCGGGCTGCTTCGCCACCATCGCAGCTTTTTAGTTGGCTTCGGTGATGCCTATCTTTGTCGGGCTTGTCACTTTGGCTCGGCCAGTGCCCGACTAACTATTTGTCTTCCGTGCTCACGGGATGGTGGTTCATGTAAAAAATATCTTTCCTTATCTTACCGACTTCGCCTTTCGAATACAAGCTAGACACCATATGGAACATGCAACCACATATGACACCGCGAAGTTAAAGCAAGCACCTGGGATGGTGGTTCATTGCGAGCGAGGTCATCAACTCCAGAGCTACGTTTACCGTCTCCATCTGCTAACACTGAACGCTTTAAAGTGCCGAAACGTGTCTTGCCTAAGCACGAAGAAAGCTGGAGCGACTTCTCTCTTTTCTTTTTGGCTTCTCTCATGGAAGCAGAGTCTGAAATACCCTTGCATAAAAACACAATAGTGAGAGTAAGGGTGAAGTGTGTGCAGAACTAGTGCACTGTAAAAGTTGCAGATAGCAGGTGGCTCAAAAATAAATGACAGGAGACATATGATAGCTCTACAACATTGCATGGCAAACAAAATTAGATTCTACTCCGTATGATTTTGTAATATATGAGCACAGGAAATGCAGGTACTCCTCCAGCACACCACCACATGTGGTCATATCTAAGATAACAGTCGACTGAAAATAAATAGGCCAGTCGATTTTTTAATGAACCGTCCGATCTATAAGGAACGGGCAGATGGCCTTCGTCTACATCCCGCCAGTCACCGTTAACGATCTTTCTCGAACCGCCAGCGACCACCGGCCCAGACCCCTGCCTCCGCCGCCCCGCCCTCCCATCGACCTCACACCACCGCCGTGCTTGGCAGCGCCCCCAGGCCATCCCTTTAATACCGGCCGACCTCCAGATCGGGCGCCAGTAGCTCTAGGTCGCACACGCCCCTAAGATAAACACCAAGGCGCTGCTTCCCCGGTGTAATAGGCGTACTAGCGCCTGTTACGCCGGGGAATGCTTCTGCTAATTGGGAATCAACTGGCCAGAAATTGAAATTCAGGGGGGCGACGGACCTCCAGCTAAGGTGAAATAGTATATGAGGAGAAACCTTGTGCATCACGAGTTACTAGGAACATCTAGTATCAAGAAGAAGCGGTCAACGAGTGTCTTCTGTGGGATGAATACCGTGCAAGCAGAGACGTAAGATTTGCACGAATAAGGGAAGAGGAGTACCTTTTTCTGTTGCCGGTGTGGTCACCTCCACATGTCGCACCAATTTTCTTCTTTTTACCGAGGAAACCGATGTTCTGGAGGGTGCAGGCTTGGACGAACCCATGGCCAAATTGTTGACTGTGTTGCCGTGGCCGTATGTCGGCGGAGGGGAAGCAGATCCGAGGCGGCGAAGGACGGCGTAGCAGGAACAGCTCCGGTGCGGTGGAGGGTGGCGAAGTTGGAGTGGCAGCGGTGAGGCGCAGGACGGCGTGGTTGAACTGGCTTGGGTATGGACGACTCAGCCTCGGCTTCAACTACTAGCCGTGGAGGGCGTTTCGGTTGAGGTTATGTGGGACGCACGGCGTGGGTATCGGCTCCAGTGATGGAGGAGGCGGCGGTTGAGGGATGGGATGTGGTGGAGGACGGAGGACGCTGGGGGTTCGCGGCTGGTGGAGAGGTAGTTTTGGCGCCCCCAGAGTACGAATTGGGAATCCGACGGGTGGGGGGAACCATGTTTGATGCAGGGACGCGCTTGTTTTTGGCTTTTGAATGTAAGATGGGACGTGCTTGTTTGAAATTTGGGGAAAGTACAAACTTTGCCCCCTCTTAAATTTCGGACCTCATCATGGGTCGTGGGTAGGATGGTAATCCTAGATGTCCCAAATAGTGGGCGGAGGCGATTTTGGTCACAAGCGCATGTGTGCTTAGGCGGCCATTGTGTATGAATGTTTTTCGGATGCGGTTGCGTGGCGTCTAGATGAAGCTACAAACCTACCCCGGTTTAGACCTTTGGACGTCGGGCCGGTAGGTTTCACTGGTCGGAGTTATTAGAAAAGTAATTTCCTTGTACTACCAAACATTTGTCTCACGCGGTTTCAAGTAGTAGAGGCTCTTTTGTCGCTTCGTTTGAAATTTTGAAACACAAGCATTCACGTTTAGAGTACTCTTGAACTATGAGGATTGACCTAAATAGACAATGTTATATTTGACCTTGTATGTTTGAAAACCTCATTAAATTATCCGCTTCCTTTTGAAATTTTGACACTTGAACATCCTATAACTATGATTATTTTGGAATGGAGGAGCTAAATTTGAATCTATTTTGTACACGACTACATATGCTATTATGTACAAAATCGAGCAAAGATTGGTGCCCCATAATTTAGGTATGGTTTACAAATGCCATGATATCAAATTCAAATAATTGAATGGACTTCATGTTGAATTCAATTTTTTTAAACCACCTTAAGTTGAATTCAAATGTATGCTAGTTCATAGGTAGCTATTTATAATGAGCAATCGGCTGCGGTGCGCGTGCCGGCGGGGGTGTGATGAGACCCACAGGTGATGATACGGGTGGTGACTTGGCGCATATCTGGTTGTTGCCTGCTGAAGAGCAGGTGGACGAGCAGCCAGCGGACATGGTTGCTGCGGCCAGAGCTTCTGATGCTAGGCAGAGTAAGTAGAGAAGAGGAGAAGCGAACGTTGGATATGTCAGTTTCATTACTTGCAGAGTAGCATAGCACCATATATAGTCATAGTCTAGGTTTGGATTCGAACCAGCTACAGGAGCACGTCTTTCTTTTTTCTAAAACTCGGCAACGTCTCTTTACTAGTACACTAGCTTGTTCTGTACGCCTTTCCAAGTCTCTGATTTTCTTTCCTTTTTTGCGAGGAAGGAAGGAGGACAAAATTGAGAGTTCCTTGGACTCGAACCCAAGACCTCTCGGTTGAAAACCAAGGGTGCTAGTCACTTATGTGGCGAACGTTCCCTGTGAGGACTGACGGCGATTTAACGCATTTTCCTCGCAGTTTTCTTCCTATATATAAAAAATATGCTACTTGGTGTCCGCTTAGTCAACAAACGATTGTGCCAACCTTGACCGTTGGATTGACATTCAACGTCTGTCACGTTTCTTCAGTCTCTTCTTCCTCGAGCCGCCAAAGCCAAACCAGCGCCGACGGGACCACCTGCTCCCGCCTCCCACGGTTGGCTGTGATCTTCCCCGGCTCCTGTTCGTTCCTGTCTGAGGCCTCACAATCGTCCTCCGGCTTGGTTTGCTCGCCGTGGCGCCGCCCTCCGGTGTTGTCAACATGGTAAACAACCGAGAGGAATAAGGAGATGACTGTACATGGTGAGGATGACAGTAGGGACCCAGCAACGCGCGCAGTAATTTTGTTTTTTCGGGACGGAGAAGGGTATCAACTGGGTTTTGCGGGACCCGTGGCCCGTCTAGCCCAGGCTTTTATTTCATATGTTTAGCACATGACCAACCCAGTTTGTTTTTTTCCTTTCTGAAAATGGCTAGCCAGCTATTTTGTTTTTTGCAAAATAACCAACGTAGGCCTACTTGATTTTCTACGCCCTGCTGGGCCGGAAATCTTTCAAGATGAGGAGGGATGTATTTTGCCCAAAAATGGGCTATAAGTAATAAGAAATGGGCTATAAGTAATAATAAATGGGCTATAAAATGAAAAAATTACAGCAAACAGGCAATTAGTTCCAAAATATTGTTTTCTTTCGGATTTTGATATTTCAAATTTCATTGTTTTTGTGCGGGTAAAATTTCATTGAATTTAAATTAAGGTATATTTAGATTTAAAATTAATTTGAATCTGGCTAGAAATTTCGGGCTGTATGCTGTTTGGGACAGATTTGGAGGTTGACTTGTGGGTCTACTAGGTTGACGTGTACTTTGGCTTTGTCAATTTAGTCCACAAACGATTCTAGCAGTAGTGACCGTTGGATGTTAATCCAACGGTCATGCTGCTTCTTCAATATCTGATCTTCTTGCTCCAAATTACCAAACCAGCTCTGGTGGGACTGCCGCTCCGCCTCCGTGGTATTGTCTTTGCCGCTTACAGCCGCACCGCCCACCTTACTTCATTGCAGGCGTGCCATTCCTCTACTCACCCACACCTCCTGTTATTTTCCGCAGCGGCAACGGACCAAGAACCCTCGTACTCCCCACCGCGTGGGCAACCATTGCCGAGTCTTCCACGGCTCGTAGCCGTTCCTTCCTAGGCCTCGCCGTCGTCCACCGCCATGGTGCTCTCGGTGACCTTGTCAACATGGTCAACGAACGACATCCATCGGTCGTGGGATCAGATGCATAAAATAATGATTCCTCCACCGACAATTGGGACCCACCGGAAGGGCCTCTGTATTTCGCGAAAAAAACGTTCCCCCCGCTGACATGTCGGACCCACCAGCTATATCTTCGCACGCAAGGAAATGCCTCCTTATTATGCACAAAAAAAATGAATACCCCCCTGCTAGCTGGGACCCATCATAGTGGGAGGATGACTTGTGGGCCAATTAAGTTGACGGGGACGGAGGGCTTTGTCAACTTAGTCAATATGAACGATTCTAGCTCCAGTGATCGTACGATGTCCATCCAACGGCCGTAGTGCTTCTTCAACCTCTGGTCTTCTTGCTCCAGCCGCCCAAAGCAGCGCCGGTCGTGCCGCATGCTCCTGCCTCCCGTGGCCGGCTGTGCTGCCGTGGAGGCCTCACCGTCCTCTACTATTCCCACCGCTGGCCAGGCCCTGCGGCGACGGCAGCCTCACACCGCAGCCGAACCAATGAACCCTCGTACTCCTCTCGCGCGGGCTTCCACTGCCGCGTCTTTCCCGGCTCCGCGTCGTCCCCTTCCTAGGCCTCGCCGTCGTCCACCGCCGTGGTGCTCTCGGCGCGGCCTGGTCAACGTGGTCAAGGAACGACTTCCATCGGACGTGGACTGTACGTGGAGAGGCTGACAGTCCACGCCGCAGCAAGGAAGTGCCTCCTTATTACGCGGAAAATAATGATTCCTCCACACGATACCGGGACCCACCGGACAGGCCACTGTATTTTGCGGAAAAAACGTTTCCCCCTGACTGCTGGGACCCACCAGCTTCATCTTCGCACACAAGAAAGTGCGTCCGGGCAAAAAAAATGACTCGCCCCCCTGACTGCTAGGACCCACCATCTACACCTTCGCACGCAAGGAAGTGCGTCCGGGAAAAAAACGATTTGCCTCCCTGACTGCTGGGACCCACCGGCTACATCTTCGCACGCAAGTGCGTCCGGGCCAAAAAAACGATTCGCCCCCCTGACTGTTGGGACCCACCAGCTACATCTTCGCAGTAAGGAAGTGCCCGATCAAGACCCACCTGGTCAAGCGTGCGTAAGCGTTGTCATTCTAGTCACGAACGTACGCATAATAATCGTCGATGTAGAGGCGCGCACATATCGTAGTAGAGGCGCCGCGACGCGTCGTAGTAGAGGCGCCACGTAGCATGTACACGTCACGATAGCGGCGTGGTGCAAGAAAGAAAATACGGCCACGTATGTGTACATACGGGCGGGGTCTCGAACGCCTACTCGCGCATACGTACGCGAGGGCTCGTTGACATGGCTGGATCAGAATGGAGAAACAGCATCGTCATCGTGTTCATGGGGAGGCAACGGAATGCGTCGTGTTCATGGGGAGGCAAGGAATGCGTCGTGTTCATCGGGAGGTAACGAAACGCGTGGGAGCCAACCGGCTGGGTCGGAACGGAATGCGTGGTCGTGTTCATCGGGAGGGCTTGGACGGAACAGGCGATGGAAACGAGGCCTGGCGTACCGCAGAACGGAGGAAACGGCCTTGTGTTCGACCGGCCACGTTCGAAACGGGATCATGTTCATCGGGAGGGGTTTTGCGTACTGCAAAACGGGCGAAATGGACCTCCTACGGTCTAAAAGGGGGTCATGTTGATCGGGAGGGGTGTGGCTTACCGCAAAACGGACGAAAAGGACCTCCTACGGTCGAAACGGGGGTCCTGTTGATCGGGAGGGGTGTGGCGTACCGCAAAACGGATTTAAACGGACCTCCTACGGTCAAACAGGGTCATGTTCATCGGGAAGGTGTGGCGTGCATCGCAAAACGGACTCCACGGATACCGTTCATCTCCACCGTCGACCTCCTCCAGCCTCCACGGGCTCCTGTTCATCGAGCCTCCACCGCACGCTTACTCCACCGGCCATCGCTCAACCACCCTCCACCGTCTCTGTTCATCCAGCCCTCCACACCACGGGGTCTGTTCAACCACCCCTCCACAGGCACCCTCCACCGCTCATCGCTCATCCAGCCCTCCACACCACGGGGTCCTGTTCATCCAGAGGCAACGC
Organism: Aegilops bicornis; assembly: GCA_021605145.1. NCBI lineage: Eukaryota > Viridiplantae > Streptophyta > Magnoliopsida > Poales > Poaceae > Aegilops > Aegilops bicornis. The sequence continues at coordinate 511,831,407 of CM038675.1, read as the reverse complement.
CACCGCCAACTGTTAATCCAACCCCCCCCCCCTCCCGCAACGCTCACTGTTCATCCAATCGATCGGCTTGATTAGCGGCAGAGCGGCGAATCGCTCCATCGGGTTCGATTAACAGCCATCGATCGATCGCTTCCGGGTTCGATAACGCGTAGCCTGCGGTCTGTCGCCGGGTTCGATTAGAGCCCAACGCCTCGCCGTGTTGATTAGAGCCAATGCCTCGCACACACGCAGCGTGGTGTACGAGAGAAATGCGCATCGCCGCCCCGGCCTCCCACCGTAACTGAACTCCCGAAATTTTCCTCCCCCTCGCTTCTATCACGGTTTTTTCCATCATGGATGGCCAAAAGAATGTCATGCAGCTGCGTCTCCGGCCCGCCCAGGACGAAAAGCCCATTTTCAGTCATGATTTTTTGTCATAGAAGTAGGAGCCCACCACATATATGATGATACCGGGTTTTGTCACAATTATCTTCATAGAAGTGTCATATGTATGACAGAAAAAAAATTCGTTCGGCCCAAAATGTCACGGATGTGTCTTTTTTTTGTAGTGTTAGCATCTGATCAGTGTCTTCATCACCTCTGATTTCTCTCAAATTGTTCTGCTTGATTAACAAAATAGGAATCACATAGTACACCTTTAATCCGCCTGCCATCTCCCACCCAATCTCCTCAACTAAATTTTCAACCATAACTAGAGACCATGTCACAACATCTAGTTCATCATACCACACAACATGAGCATTGACACAAGAACGATTGCTACCACGTCCAAGGAAATATCCACCATGGTTGAACTGAACAATTTTTTTCTCCATGCACCTTGGAAGAATAAAACACGTACATATGCATTGGAATCAACTACAAGGCACTTCCTTTACAAAGCTAAAACCCTACTCCAAAACTCCCAAATCACATATAAAACCCTAGCGAAATCAACACTCCAATGCGGGAAACCCTATCTAACTACCTCAAAATTGATGATACCAAATGAAATATTGCCGACTAAAACATGTACAAATGCATCCGAATCAACTACAAGGTACCTCCTTTGTATAGCTAAAAACCTACTCTGAAACCCCCAAATCATGCGGAAAACCCTAGCGAAATCTCTAATCCAATGCGGGCAACCCTATCAAACTAACCCAAGATTGTTGATGCCGAAAAGAATATTGCAGATTAACAACCCAAGAATCCAAGGCTTGACGAAAAAGATTGGGGCTTACTGTAGTTTGGGGCGGCGCACTGTCAAGGCGACGAACAGGGGCCATTGCCGCCACACCTATGCACCCACAGACGAATAGGGGTTGACGAACCACGCATCTTGACCTTCTTGACACCTCTCCGTCGGCGATGAGTCGGTGGCAGCGGCGATCACCTTCCTCTCCCATGCGCTGCACCCTATTTCGGTGTGATTGAAGACGGACATGTAAGGGGATTTGATCCATTTCCAACGACACTAGGGGGACACTAGGGGGTTTTGTGATAAACGACATGCAGACGGCCTGTAACATCCCAAAATTTAGAATTTTGGAATGTTATATTAAATAAATAACTATGCTTGTTGTCTGATTGATTGAATGAAATTGAGTGGAATTTGAAACTTTTAAAAGTTGAATGAGAGGGAATGAAATGACTTTCCCAAAACTTTCCCCTTTGTCTTTTGGATCCCAATGAATTCAAGTTCATTCCAACACCAAACCCTAGAGTGAAGATGACATGACTTCTTCCATTTTGAAATGAATAGGGTTTTGGAAAAGATTTGAATTTCATTTGGGAATATTTCAAATTCAAAGCTTTATGCAACTCAATGATTTTCATGAGGGAAGATACAATGACTTCTTTAATTATATGAAATATGAGTTGGAAGTTAAAAAATATCAAAATGAAAGTCATTTGAAAATGCCTTGAAACCCTCTTTCAAATTTGAGTTTTGGAATTTGAATTCAAACTTTGGCAAGTGGGAATCATATCAAAATCTATGTCTGATAAATACTTGAGCAAAAGTATGAGAGGAGTAAATATGACACTCCAAAAATATAAGAGGAAAACAATGCCAAAAGTTTTGAATTCAAATCTGAGTTTTAATTGAATTTGAAAAAAATGAATTTTTATAAAGTTTGGATTTTGCCTTTGGAAAAATGTTCAAATGATAAGGAATATTCCCCTGATCATTTTGGTATATATATGTCCTATATAAAATATTTATATTTTAAAAGTTATCTCTGTTTTTGTTTTTATTAAAAAAAAATTTAAAAAAAAGAAACCCCCAGCGCCACCAAAGCATCGCTCAGCCTACCAAGACTGCCCACCAGCAGCCCAATCCAGCCAATGAGCCAATGAGCCGACCGACCCTCCTCGCCTCGAAACTTCTCCGGCTCGGTCGACCGACCGAGACCGCGCCTCTCCCCACCGCCAAAGCGGACCCCACACCTCCTTCAACCCCCCACGCAACGTCAAGCGCCACGATCACGGATCCGTGAGATCCGGATCCAATCCCTCCCGATCGTCTCCCTTGCCACGCCGAGGCCCCCCTATTTATACCCCTCCCCGCACCCCATTCCCTCGCCTCACGGAACCCTCCTCCTCTCTCACGCCATCGCCGAGCCAGGCCGACCGCCGCCGCCATTTCCCTCGCCCGCCCTAGACCTCCCGACCTCCACCGACTCCACCAAGAACCCCCCGAGCTCGTCAAGACCCGCCGAGTTCTCCGCCGACCTCCCCGACGACCGGAGAGGCTAACGACTCGCCACCGCTGGCCGAGCTCCTAGAAGTCGCCGGAGATCACCCCCCCGTCCGATGCGTTATCGACGGCTAGGATTAGAACCCCGAAGGGGTACGTCTTTTAAATAAAAACCGGCCCGGTTCGTTACGGTTTAAATTTAGTTAGTGTTTTTTTTATTTAGCCGGCCCGACTCGTTTAACCCTAGGCCCGTTTAGTTTATATTACGCTCAGTGCGTAGTTTAGGCCCATTAGGCCCTTTTTCATTTATTTTTGTTTTCTGTTTTAACAGAATAGTTCCTGTTTTGAAAAATTCATATCTTTTATTCTGTTTAATATTTTTAGGTGATTCTTTTTTTGTTGGTTTGCAAATTTTCTATAGTTTCCGTAGAAAATATATTTAGCTATGTTAAAATTAACTAAAATTGCTTTATTTTAGTTTTAGTCAGAATAGTAAATCTGTTATAACATGAGCTAGGAAAATTATTTTTGGTTGATTCTTTTTGTCCCAACTTTATTTTGACATTGCCAAACCACAGGAATTAATTTGGGTATTTTAGGATTAATAAAAAATAGTTTTAAGCAGAATCTTGTTAATCCTAATTAATTAACTAGCTACTGTTTTCCTATTATTTTAATTAGTAAATAAATTTATTTTTAACATGTGATTGATTATTCTAGGATAGTTTCTGTCACTTTATAGGATGAACTTTTATTTATTATAAATAAAAGTTTTATTTTATTTTTCTTAATAGAAATTGAATTAGGCCTAATAGGAGTTTCATAATAGGTTTTAAATTAATTCTTTTTGCTCCTAGTTGCTTAATGAAATCTTTTCTGTTAAGTTAACATAAAACCATGATTAGGTTATGTTAAGAAAATTTTTGTCATATAGAACTAGTTTTAGTTGTTGCTTGAAGTAGGAAAACTTTGAGTTGGTTTTCTTTGAGTTTCCCTTTTGGTTTTGAGTTGTTTGTTTGGTGTGTCATGTTACCATGTGCTATGTTAAGTGATCTCATGCTATGTGCTTACTATAGTTATTGTTTGCCTCGGTAGAATTTCCGGAGTGCTGAAGCTTGCTACTACTGAATCCCTAGTTTTCGAAGATCGTCAACAAGGCAAGTTCACTTTGACCATGCTTTCATACCTATGTTTATTGCATTTAGTGGCATCTTTGCAACCACCCCTCAGTAGTGTTATTGAATCCTTGTAGTTGAGTAGTATGCATGAGGTAGTAACTCATCACCCTGTTACCAAGCCCGGGACGATATTTTATTTTTATGCTACGCTATAGTAGACGGGGTTTGGTATGAGTGTTCGAGAGTCTTTGTGAAGAAGGAGGACTCTACGTCAATGACGACAACTCCATGATGGAACCTGCAAGGATCTGCATCTTCAAGGCCTCAAGACTTCAAGACTCGAGACAAGAATTCAATACACACCATCGGGTGAAGGACGGTTGGCCGACGGCACCTGGAGAACCCAGTGGTTGGCGGGATGCATGGAGAAGCGCCATGACATCTTGCGGAAAGCTTCACCCAGACTCAAAGAGATGTATATACTTCATGCCCTAAGCTTACCTGCAACCGCAAGTCAATATGGGCTCTGGCTTGGTTGACCTTAGTTGTGACTCTGGCTGGGACGGTACTAGCAGATGTAGAACTACGGTAGGATGGGATGAGTACAGGACAGTGGTCAGAGGAAATCTTCTGAAGACCATGTTTCGGTCGTCTTGTTCTCAAACACCACGAAGTGCGAGAACGTAAAGAGGGATCGAATCTTGCGGGTAAAGTGTACAAACCTCTGCAGAGGTTAAAACCTAATCGATTAGCCGTGTCCCGATTCACGAGCAATTTGAGCATCTGGACTTGGATCTATCTCGGAACTCTCAACACCGGATTGATAACTTAATTGTGGGCAACATATGATGAATTTTGGGCTATGAGACATCGGTTGGCGGAACCATGTCATGTTAGAAAACTCCTTAGTACAGACTTCATTTTATTCCTTTGATGTAGGTAAAATAAAATCAGCTTTTACGCAAACAAAACTCAGATACAGAGCCATAAAGCCATATTGCATATAGTATAGTTTTTATCATCTGTTTTCGCATATTGTGATCTTGCGGTACATTCAATGTCTTGACCTACACGGCTGCAACGTATCATGTTGCGATATTTCCTCGACAGTAAGAGTACGGCAGACAGTGGTGACGGTCTACACTCAACCTGCCGATGGCGTTGATGGGACTCCACACCCGTTTGTTTGTTTCCGCTGAGTATTATGAGGTATATATCAGTTTTACGTTAATTATACATGTGATTGCACTTTGATATATACACTGATGTACTGTGTGCCAAAGATATCGATCCGAGGATGGCACAGCAACACAGAGGCTTGACCGTCTGAGGTCGGGTCGCTACACGGCTGCTTCCTGCCAGCTAGCGCGGTGGAGTGGTCAACACGTGGTCAACAACGCCGCGTACAGGCTCAATACGCTCAACAATGACCGTATAATCACGTCTTGTCATATTTAGTGCCCGTAATTGGCCGTAATGGATATATTGGGTAGGGTGACCAAAGTGGGCACACGACACAAGTTAAGTGACTTGCGGTGCATTTTTCTCTTTTAACTACCATGGCACCCACTTAAAATTGCTAATGTTAAGAGCAACTCCAATGCAGCGACCCAAAACGTCCGCCTACGTCTGTTTGGGTCAGCACGGACATAAGTGGAGGCCCAACGCGCTGACCCAAACCCAAAATGCATCCGCTTCGCATCCGCGCCGACGCATTTGCGGCCGAAATGCGTCGGCGCGGACGTGAAACGGACGCCTCGCGTGCCTTCTTGGTGTCCAACACGTGCCCACCTGGCGGTCGCCCAAATACCGCGGCCAGCTTAATTTATTATGACCGCCCACCTCCGGCCCACGCGTCAGCGACGACGGTTGGCCTTTTTTAATCCGAGCGTGCGGGGGGTACGTGATGTGGCTTGAACTACGTCGGTATTTCCCCAAAGAGGAAGGGATGATGCAGCACATTGATACGTCTCCAACGTATCTATAATTTTTCATTGTTCCATGCTATTATATTATCTATTTTGGATGTTTAATGGGCTTTACTAAGCACTTTTATATGATTTTTGGGACTAACCTATTAACCTAGAGCCCGGTGCCACTTTCTGTTTTTTGCCTATTTCAGTGTTTCGCAAAAAAGGAATATCAAACGGAGTCCAAACGGTATGAAACCTTCGGGAGAGTTACTTTTGGAACGGAAGCAATCCAGGAGACTTGGAGTGTACGTCAGGGAAGCAACGAGGTGGCCATGAGGCAGGGAGGCGCGCCTGCCCCCTGGGCGCTCCCCCACCCTCGTGGCTCCCCTGACCGACTTCTTTCGCCAATATATATCCATATACCCTAAAAACATCGGAGAACAGAATCGGAAGTTCCGCCGCCGCAAGCCTTGCAGCCACCAAAAACCAATCAGGACCCTGTTCCGGCACCCTGCCGGAGGGGGGATCCCTCACCGGTGGCCATCTTCATCATCCCGGTGCTCTTCATGACGAGGAGGGAGTAGTTCACCCTTGGGGCTGAGGGTATGTACCAGTAGCTATGTGTTTGATCTCTCTCTCTCTCTCTCTCTCTCTCTCTCTCTCTCGTGTTCTTGATTTGGCACGATCTTGATGTATCGCGAGCTTTGCTATTATAGTTGGATCTTATGATGTTTCTCCCCCTCCACTCTCTTGTAATGGATTAAGTTTTCCCATTGAAGTTATCTTATCCGATTGAGCCTTTAAGGATTTGAGAACACTTGATGTATGTCTTGCATGTGCTTATCTGTGGTGACAATGGGATATTCACATGATCTACTTGATGTATGTTTTGGTGATGAACTTGCGGGTTCAGTGACCTTGTGAACTTATGCATAGGGGTTGGCACACGTTTTCGTCTTGACTCTCCGGTAGAAACTTCGGGGCACTCTTTGAAGTTCTTTGTGTTGGTTGAATAGATGAATCTGAGATTGTGTGATCCATATCGTATAGTAATACCCACGGATACTTGAGAGTATCTAGGTGAAATTAGGGTTTTGGTTGATTTGTGTCTTAAGGTGTTATTATAGTATGAACTCTATGATAGATCGAACGGAAAGAATAGCTTCGTGTTATTTTACGACGGACTCTTGAATAGATCGATCAGAAAGAATAACTTTGAGGTGGTTTCGTACCCTACCATAATCTCTTCGTTTGTTCTCCACTATTAGTGACTTTGGAGTGACTCTTTGTTGCATGTTGAGGGATAGTTATATGATCCAATTATGTTATTATTCTGGAGATAACTTGCACTAGTGAAAGTATGAACCCTAGGCCTTGTTTCCTAGCATTGCAATACCGTTTGTGCTCACATTTATCATTAGTTACATTGCTTTTTTTATATTTTCATATTACAAAAACCTATATCTACCATCCATATTGCACTTGTATCATCATCTCTTCGCTGAACTAGTGCACCTATACAATTTACCATTGTATTGGGTGTGTTGGGGACACAAGAGACTATTTGTTATTTGGTTGCAGGGTTGTTTGAGAGAGACCATCTTCATCGTACGCCTCCCACAGATTGATAAACCTTAGGTAATCCACTTGAGGGAAATTTGCTACTGTCCTACAAACCTCTGCACTTGCAGGCCCAACAACGTCTACAAGAAGAAGGTTGCGTAGTAGACATCAAGCTCTTTTCTGGCGCCGTTGCCGGGGAGGTGAGTGCTTGAAGGTATATCTTTAGATCTTGCAATCGAATATTTTAGTTTCTTGTTTTATCACTAGTTTAGTTTATAAAACAAAACTACAAAAAATGGAATTAACGGTGCCTCATATGCTTCATCTTTTTAATGTCTTTTGTGAAAATGATGGGAAGGAAAATTGTGCTCAAGTACTAGAAGAAGAATTACATAGAATGCTTGGCATAAAATATGTGAATGATGAGCATGATTGCAATGTTGTTAGTATGAATTCTTTGAATACCCATGGTGCTAATGATATGCAAAGCCACAAGCTTGGGGATGCTATGTTTGATGAAGATGATATGTTTAGTCCCCCAAGTTTTGATGAGCAAATTTATTATGATGAAAGCATGCCTCCTATTTTTGATGATTATTGTGATGACACGTATGCTATAAAGAATAAAGATAACCATGAAACTTGTCATCATGATTTTAATTTTCAATTAGATTATGCTTCACATGATAGTTATTTTCTTGAGTTTGTCCCACTACTATTGATGAGAATAAATTAGCTTATGTGGAGAGTAGTAAAATTTCTATGCAAGTGGATCATGAAAGGAATGCTTTATGTGATGGTTATATTGTTGAATTTATTCATGATGCTACTGAAAATTATTATGAGGGAGGAATATATGCTTGCAGGAATTGCAATAATATCAAGTTTCCTCTCTATGTGCTTAAAATTTTGAAGTTATGCTTGTTTTGCCTTCCTATGCTAGTTGATTATTGTTCCCATAAGTTGTTTGCTCACAAAATCCCTATGCATAGGAAGTGGGTTAGACTTAAATGTGCTAGTCATATTCTTCATGATGCTCTCTTTATGTTTCAATTCTTATCTTTTATGTGAGCATCATTGAAATCATCATGCCTAGCTAGGGGCGTTAAACGTTAGCGCTTGTTGGGAGGCAACCCAATTTTATTTTTGTTCCTTACTTTTTTCTCATGTTTAGAAATAAATATTCTATCTAGATTCTGGTTAGATGTGGTTTTATTTTTTAATTAGTGTTTGTGCCAAGTAGAACCTTTGGGAAGACTTGGGTGAAGTCTTTATGATCTTGCTGTAAAAAACAGAAACTTTAGCGCTCACGAGATTAGCTAAAACTTTTTACTGAAGAGTGCTATTTAGTTGATTCTTTTTGAAGATGATTACTAGACAAATTCCTTAGGTCCACCAATTTATTTCAGAATTTTTGAGTTACAGAAGTATTCGAATGATACAGATTACTACAGACTGTTCTGTTTTTGACAGATTCTGTTTTCATTGTGTTGTTTGCTTATTTTGATGAATTTATGAGTAGTATCGGAGGGTATGAACCATAGAGAAGTTAAAATACAGTAGATATTACAACAATATGAATTTATAATGAGTTCACAACAGTACCTAAGTGGTGGTTTTATTTTCTTATACTAACGGAGCTTACAAGTTTTCTGTTGAGTTTTGTGTTGTGAAGTTTTCAAGTTTTGGGTAAAGATTCGATGGACTATGGAATAAGGAGTGGCAAGAGCCTAAGCTTGGGGATGCCCAAGGCACCCCAAGGTAATATTTAAGGATAACCAAGAGCCTAAGCTTGGGGATGCCCCGGATGGCATCCCCTCTTCCGTCTTCGTTCATCGGTAACTTTATTTGGAGCTATATTTTTATTCACCACATGATATGTGTTTTGCTTGGAGCGTCATTTTATTTTGTTTTGCTTGCTGTTTGAATAAAATATCAAGATCTGAAATTATTAAATGGGAGAGTCTTCACATAGTTGCATAATTATTCGACTACTCATTGATCATCACTTATATCTTTCGGAGTAGTTTGTTGTTTGCTCTAGTGCTTCAATTATATCTTTTAGAGCACGGCGGTGGATTTATTTTGAAGAAATATATGAACTCTCATGCTTCACTTATATTATTTTGAGAGTATTAAACAGCATGGTAATTTGCTTTGGTTATGAATTTAGTCCTAATATGATGGGCATCCAAGAGGGATATAATAAAAACTTTCATATAAAGTGCATTGAATACTATGAGAAGTTTGATTCTTTATGATTGTTTTGAGATATGAAGACGGTGATATTAGAGTCATGCTAGTGAGTAGTTGTGAATTTGAGAGATACTTGTGTTAAAGTTTGTGATTCCCGTAGCATGCACGTATGGTCAACCGTTATGTGATGAAGTCGGAGCATGATTTATTTATTGATTGTCCTCCTTATGAGTGGCGGTCGGGGACGAGTGATGGTCTTTTCCTATCAACCTATCCCCCTAGGAGCATGCGCGTAGTACTTCGGTTTGATAACTAATAGATTTTTGCAATAAGTATGTGAGTTCTTCATGACTAATGTTGAGTCCATGGATTATACACACTTTTCCCATCCTTCCACCATTGCTAGCCGCTCTAATACCGCGCACTTTTCGCCGGTATCATACACCCACCATATAGCTTCCTAAAAACAGCCACCATACCTACCTATCATGGCATTTCCATAGCCATTCCGAGATATATTTCCATGAAACTTTCCACCGTTCCGTTTATTATGACACGCTCCATCATTGTCATATTGCTTTGCATGATCATGCAGTTGACATCGTATTTGTGGCAAAGCCATCGTTCATAATTCTTTCATACATGTCATTCATGAGTCATTGCACATCCCGGTACACTGCCGGAGGCATTCATATAAAGTCATATTTTGTTCTAAGAATCGAGTTGTAATTCATGAGTTGTAAGTAAATAAAAGTGTGAGCATTGTCCCAGTGAGGAAAGGATGATGGAGACTATGGTTCCCCCACAAGTCGGGATGAGACTTCGTACGAAAAATAAAAAAAAGAGAAAAAAGAGGCCATAAAAAAGAGAAAAGGCCCAAATAAAAAAATAAAAAATAAAAAAATAAAAAAATGAGAGAAAAAGAGAGAAGGGGCAATGCTACTATCCTTTTACCACATTTGTGCTTCAAAGTAGCACCATGATCTTCATGATAGAGAGTCTCTTATGTTGTCACTTTCATATACTAGTGGGAATTTTTACATTATAGAACTTGGCTTGTATATTCAAATGATGGGCTTCCTCAAAATGCCCTAGGTCTTCGTGAGCAAGCATGTTGGATGAACACCCACTTAGTTTCTTTTGTTGAGCTTTCATATACTTATAGCTCTAGTGCATCCGTTGCATGGCAATCTCTACTCACTCACATTGATATCTATTGATGGGCATCTCCATAGCCCGTTAATACGCCTAGTTGATGTGAGACTATCTTCTCCTTTTTGTCTTCTCACAACCACCATTCTATTCCACATATAGTGCAATGTCCATGGCTCACGCTCATGTATTGCGTGAAGATTGAAAAAGTTTGAGAACGTCAAAAGTATGAAAAAATTGCTTGGCTTGTCATCGGGGTTGTGCATGATTTAAATACTTTGTGTGGTGAAGATAGGGCATAGCCAGACTATATGATTTTATGGGGATAACTTTCTTTGGCCATGTTATTTTGAGAAGACATGATTTCTTAGTTAGTATGTTTGAAGTATTATTACTTTTATGTCAATATGAACTTTTATCTTGAATCTTTCGGATATGAATATTCATACCACAATTAAGAAGAATTACATTGAAATTATGCCAAGTAGCATTCCACATCAAAAATTATCTTTTTTATCATTTACCTACTCTAGGACGAGCAGGAATTAAGCTTGGGGATGCTTGATACGTCTCCAACGTATCTATAATTTTTGATTGCTCCATGCTATATTATCTACTGTTTTGGACAATATTGGGCTTTATTTTCCAATTTTATATTATTTTTGGGACTAACCTATTGACCCAGAGCCTAGTGCCAGTTCCTGTTTTTTCCCTTGTTTCAGTGTTTCAAAGAAAAGGAATATCAAACGGAGTCGAAACAGAATGGAACCTTCTGGAGAAGTTATTTTTGGAAGGAAAGCTACCCGATGGACTTGGAGTGCACGTCAGGAAAGAAAAAAGGGAGCCACGAGGTAGGGGGCGCGCCCACCCCCCTAGGGCGCGCCTCCACCCTCGTGGGCCCCTCGTGGCTCCCCTGACGTACTTATTCCGCCTATATATCTCCATATACCCTAAAAACTTCGGGGAACAGAATAGATCAGGAGTTCCGCCGCTGCAAGCCTCTGTAGCCACCAAAAACAAATCGGGACCCTATTCCGGCACCCTGCCGGAGGGGGGAACCCTCACCGGTGGCCATCTTCATCATCTCGGCGCTCTCCATGACGAGGAGGGAGTAGTTCACCCTCGGGGCTGAGGGCATGTACCAGTAGTTATGCGTTTGATCTCTCTCTCTCTCTCTCTCGTGTTCTTGATTTGGCACGATCTTGATGTATCGCGAGCTTTGCTATTATAGTTGGATCTTATGTTGCTTCTCCCCCTCTACTCTCTTGTAATGGATTGAGTTCTCCCTTGAAGTAATCTTATCGGATTGAGTCTTTAATGATTTGAGAAACTTGATGTATGTCTTGCCGTGTGTATCTGTGGTGACAATGGGATATCACGTGATTCACTTGATGTATGTTTTGGTGATCAACTTGCGGGTTTCGCCGATGAACTTATGCATAGGGGTTGGCACACGTTTTCGTCTTGATTCTCCGGTAGAAACTTTGGGGCACTTTGCGAGGTTCTATGTGTTGGTTGAATAGATGAATATGAGATTGTGTGATGCATATCGTATAATCATACCCATGGATACTTGAGGTGACATTGGAGTATCTAGGTGACATTAGGGTTTTGGTTGATTTGTGTCTTAAGGTGTTATTCTAGTACAAACTCTAGGGCTGTTTGTGACACTTATAGGAATAGCCCAACGTATTGATTGGAAAGAATAACTTTGAGGTGGTTTAGCATCTACCATAATCTCTTTGTTTGTTCTCCGCTATTAGTGACTTTGGATTGACTCTTTGTTGCATGTTGAGGGATAGTTATATGATCCAACTATGTTATTATTGTCGAGAGAACTTGCACTAGTGAAAGTATGAACCCTAGGCCTTGTTTCAACGCATTGCAATACCGTTTACGCTCACTTTTACCACTTGTTGCCTTGCTGTTTTTATATTTTCAGATTACAAAAACCTATATCTACCATCCATATTGCACTTGTATCACCATCTCTTCGCCGAACTAGTGCACCTATACAATTTACCATTGTATTGGGTGTGTTGGGGACACAAGCGACTCTCTGTTATTTGGTTGCAGGGTTGCTTGAGAGAGACCATCTTCATCCTATGCCTCCTACGGATTGATAAACCTTAGGTCATCCACTTGAGGGAAATTTGCTACTGTCCTACAAACCTCTGCACTTGGAGGCCCAACAACGTCTACAAGAAGAAGGTTCGTAGTAGACATCAGTACTCTTGTGCAATGACAAGTGAATAGACACTCATCTTGAGAATCACACATCTAACATGGAAATATATCAGCCACCCCCTACCGTTTCATGAGCGGTACAAGGACATAAAAGAGAAGTTTATTTTGAAAATTAGAGATGTCACATGCAAATTTGCTTAGAACGGCAAAAGAATAGCGCCTATAGGTAGGTATAGTGGACTCATATGGCAAAACTGGTTTAAGGATTTTGGATGCACAAGTAGTGATCATACTTAGTGCAAATGAAGGCTAGCAAAAGATTGAGAAGCATCCAACCAAGAAACGAAAAATCTCATAAGCGAGCATTAAGCATAACTAATCAATAATGCACCACAAGTAGGATGTAATTTCATTGCATAACTATTGACTTTCGTGCTTGCATAGGGAATCACAAACCTTAACACCAATATTATTACTAAAGCATAATTACTCATCAACATGACTCACATATCACTATCATCATATCTCGAAACTATTACAAAGAATCAAGTTTATTTTGTCCAATGATCTTCGTGAAAGTTTTTATTATATCCTCCTTGTATATCTATCACTTTGGAACTAGTTCCATATGTTGCTTTTAATAAACTCAAACAAATATAGGTGAAGAACATGAGCATCATATTTCTTTCTCTCAAATTAATCTAAGTGAAGCATGAGAGAATTTCTTCAAAGATAACAAAGCACACTATGCTCAAAAAGATATAAGTGAAGCACTACAGCAATTCCAAGGCTCTAAAAAATTTAAGTGAAGCATAGGAGCAAGCATAGCATAATTTGGCTCTCCAAAATAGGTGTGTACAGCAAGGATTCTTATTAAAAATTAAAAAGAAAAACAAACAAAGACTCATATCATACAAGACGCTCCAAGAAAAATTCATAATATGTGACGAATAAAAATATAGTTTCAAGTAAAATACCGATGGTTGTTAGAAGAAAGAGGGGATGCCACTCGGGGGCATCCCCAAGCTTAGTTGCTTGATACTTCTTGAATATTATCTTGGGGTGCCTCGGCATCCCCAAGCTTAGTTGCTTGATACTTCTTGAATATTATCTTGGGGTTCCTCGGCATCCCCAAGCTTAGCTTTTTGCTAATCCTTATTCTTTCGTCCATCGCGATCTCACCCAAAACTTGAAAACTTCAACCACACAAAACTCAACAAAACTTCGTGAGATCCGTTAGTATAAGAAAGCAAATAACTACTTTAAGTACTGTTGAAAAACCATTCATATTTTGTTATTGTATTATATCTACTGTATTTTAACTTTTCCATGGCAAAAACTCTTCAAAGGAAACCATAGAATCATCAAAACAAGCACATAACACAACCAAAACAGAATCTGTCAAAAACAGAACAGTCTGTAGCAATCTAAATATTTCGAATACTTATGTAACTCCAAAAATTCTGGAAAATTAGGACAACTTGAGAAATTTGTATATTAATCTTCTGCAAAAAGAATATGTATTTTATCACGCTTCTGTTCAAAATGAGAATTATTTTAGATTAAGCCTTGAAAAGTTTCTTTTTTTTCAGCAAGATCAAATCAACTATCACCCAACATGATCCCAAAGGCTTTGCTTGGCACAAACACTAACTAAAACACAAAAAACACAATCATAACAGTATCATAATTGTGCAAACACTCAAGAACAGAAAGAAAAAGATAAAAATAAATTTTATTCATTGTTTGCCTCCCAACAAGCTCTTTCTTTATAGCCATTAAGATATGCTTAAGATTTTATTGATGCCCACATGAAAGATAAGAATTGAAACAAAAAAAGAGCATCATGAAACATGTGACAAACACATTTAAGTCTAACATACTTCCTATGCATAGGCATTTTATAGGAGAACAAATTATCAAGACAAGAAAAACCTAGCATATTCAAGGGAGAAGAATAAAACATTGACAATCTCAACATAACGAGAGGTAATTTAGTAACATGAAAAATTCTACAACCATATTTCCCTCTCTCATAATAATTACATGTGGGATCACATTCAAATTCAACAATATAGCTATCACATAACATATCCTCTATATGATCCACATGCATGCAAAGTTCACACTCTTCCAAGATAGTGGGATTGTCATCAAATAAAGTCATGACTTCTCCAAACCCACTTTTATCGAAAAATTCACAAGATTGATAATTCTCCAAAGTAGTGGGATCATTAACACCTAAAGTTGGCACTCTTCCAAACCCATTTTCAATATTATTGCCAACATGTTCATCATGAGGTTTAAATAAATTTTCAAGATCATAAGAATCATTATCACCCCAATCATGATCATTGCAATAAGTAGTGGACATAGCAAAACAAGCATCCCCTAGCTTGGGGTCTTGCATATCACTAACACAATTGACATTAATAGAATTTATAAAAACATCACTGCAATCATGTTTTTCATTCAAGGAGCTATAAATTTCTTCGTTTAACACTTCATCACAATTTTCAGATTCATAAATCCCAAGCAAAACTTCATAAAGATAATCTAGTGAACTCAATTCACTAGCAATTGGTTCATCATAATTGGGTCTTTTGAAAATATTAGCAAGTGGATGAGGATCCATATCAATAGATTATTAGCAAGCAAAGATGCAAGCAAAAAGAAGGCACATGGTAACACAAGTAGAGATAGCAAACAAGAGATCTGACGAGAAAAAGGCGAACGAAAAAGATGGCGAATAAAATGGCAATTTTTTGTGAAGTGGGGGAGATGAAAACGAGAGGCAAATGGCAAATAATGTAAATTGCAAGGAGATGAGATTTGTGATTAGGAACCTGGTAGATGTTGATGATGTCTCCTCGGCAATGGCGCCAGAAATTCCTTTTGATGCGGCTTGAACTACGTCGGTATTTCCCCAAAGAGGAAGGGATGATGCAGCACAGCTACGGTAGGTATTTTCCTCAGTGATGAGACCAAGGTTATCGAACCATTAGGAGAACCACGCAACACCACGTAAACAACTCCTGCACACAAAGAACAAATACTTGCAACCCGACATAAGAGAGGGGTTGTCAATCCCTCACGGGTAAAAAAGACAGGTAAAATTGTAGTAGATTGGATAAATAGATCTCGCGGGAATGCGAGATAAAATAAATAAATAAAAATTGCAGCAAGGGATTTTTGTTTTTTGGATTAATAGGTCTGAAAATAAAAGCAAATAAAAATAGATCGCGAAGGCAAATATAATAAAGAAGAGACCCGGGGGCCGTAGATTTCACTAGTGGCTTCTCTCGAGAAAAATAGCATAAGGTGGGTAAACAAATTACTGTTGGGCAATTGATAGAACTTCAAATAATCATGACGATATCCAGGCAATGGTCATTATATAGGCATCACGTCCAAGATTAGTAGACCAACTCCTTCCTACATCTACTACTATTAGTCCACACATCGACCGCTATCTAGCATGAATCTAGTGTATTAAGTTCATGGAGAAACGGAGTAATGCAGTAAGAACGATGACATGATGTAGACAAGATCTATTTATGTAGAAATATACCCCATCTTGTTATCCTTAATAGCAGCGGATACATACGTGTCGGTTCCCCTTCTTTCACTGGGATCAAGCACCGTAAGATCGAACCCATCACAAAGCACCTCTTCCCATGGCAAGAAAAATCGATCTAGTCGGCCTAACTAAACCAAAGATTCGAAGAAGAAATACAAGGCTATAAGTAATCATGCATATAAGAGATCAAAAGACTCAAATAACTTTCATGAATAAAAACATAGTCTGATCATAAACTCAAAGTTCATCGGATCCCAACAAACACACCGCAAAAAGAGTTACATCAAATAGATCTCCAAGAGACCATTGTATTGAGAATCAGAAGAGAGAGGAAGCCATCTAGCTACTAACTATGGATACGTAGGTCTACAATGAACTACCCACGCATCATCGGAGAGGCACCAATGAGGATGATGAACCCCTCCGTGATGGTGTCTAGATTGGATCCGGTGGTTCTGGAACTTGCGGCGGCTGGAATTGATATTCGTCAACTCCCCTAGGGTTTCTAGAATATTGGGATATTTATAGAGCAAAGAGGAAGTGCGGGAGGCCATCGAGGTGGGCACAACCCACCTCGGCGCGCCTGGGCCCCCAGGCGCGCCCTAGTGGGTTGTGCTCCCCTCGGAGCTCCCTTCAGGTACTTTCTTGGCCCAACAGGTGTCTTCTGGTCCAAAAAAATCACCAAAAAGTTTCGCTGCGTTTGGACTCCGTTTGGTATTGATTTTCTGCAAAGTAAAAAACAAGCAAAAAACAGCAACTGGCACTGGACACTATTTCAATAGGTTAGTCCCAAAAAATAATATAAAGTTGCTATAAAATGATTGTAAAACATCCAAAAATAATAATATAACAACATGGAACAATTAAAATTTATAGATACATTGAAGACGTATCAGTCCGTCTTCATCCGCTTCCAGAAAGCCCCTGTCCCCATCTCGCCACCCTCTGCTTCCCCGTTGGCGGCAACCCTAGCCACCTCTAGCCAAGCAAAGATGAGGTTCTTCTCCGGCTCCGGCAAAGCCAAGGGCAAGGCCCCGACCACCCCTCTCCCCCGCCTCTGCCGGCGCCTTTTCATCGGCCGAGGCAAAGTCAACAAGTGCTGCACCAGTGAGCGGCACCGGCAAAGACCACGCCCCTCTCCCTACCCGGATGTGACCTCGGCCAAGACGATCGGGCATTTGATCCGGAGAGGATCCCGGTGCCCACGGCCGGTTAGGGCGCAGCGGAGGCGGCGGGCGCCAATGGCGGCCGACGCCGGAGCAGCCACGAGGTCACAGACGACGCCGACTATTTAATTGGGCTTGTTGGTTCGCCTTCGAGCACGAGGAGGCAAGGCGGGGTGGCTTCCGCGAAGTCGTCCGCAGCTCGCCGCTGCCCCCCTTCGTGGGCGGCTTTAATGTTAGTTTTTATTTTCGAAATATTTGTATTCTTTTTTTCGCACGTCGTCAAAATGGGTCGGACCAGCGTTGGGCGCATGCGTCGATCCAAACATGGAAGCAGACGTTGGTGTCCATCGGGCCGACTCAAACGAAAAATAAGCGGACAAATTTGCTATCCGTTTGGGTCGGCGCGTTGGAGTTGCTCTAATAGCCGGCCAGCCAGTCACCATTGACAATCATCACCAATCAGGGGGAAGGGAAGGGGGGCAAAAGTACACTAGTAGCAGAACCTGCCAAGGTGACCCCACCGCCGTCTATCCACCATAAGAACACCCCTCTCATGAACGCACTTGACTGCAGCTCTCCTCTCGTCCACCCCACCGCACCCCGCCCCAATAATATTTTTCTTCCTCGACCTCCACTCGCCGCCCAACCACTCCAACCAAGGCTCCCCGCATCATCACACGCTCGACGGCTTCCGACGACGAGCGACGATCCTCTGCTGGTGCTGGTGCTGCAGGGGGCTCCGCGCCGCGGCGGAGGGGCACGACCAGCAGCAAGAGGGGGGCAACGACGCGGCGGGAGCTGTGACACATGCCTCTGTGGGGGACCGCGTCCGGCCCACCGCCGCCTCTGGCGGAGGGAGGAGGCGCCGAGGGGTCGGGCGGGTCGTCGGGTGCCGCGGCGATACGGTCGCTGCTGCCTACCAGGCGGCGACTGCGGCTCGACCCGCCATCAAAGCTCTACTTCCCATGTACGTATGCGCCATCAAAGCTTCTTCTCCCTCCTCTGCTTCTTGGCGGCGGCTTCTACTTTCCTGCCGAGCTGTTAGTCCTCCCAGGACTGCCCGCTTTGACCCATCTCTGCCGCTACGTTTGGATTGGATTGTATTGAATTGGGTTCTTTATTTGATTGCTCTTGGCTCGTGAATCTTTGGAGTTGTCCCTGCTTCATCATGTCAAATTTCTGTTCTGGCAAAGAAATTTGGCAGCTTAATAATCGATTAATACATGGCCATGTTTGAGAAATAAAGGCTCCAATTTGCATGAATTAAGTACCTTGTACCTTTTAACCGTGCAGATGAGCCTGGCAAGCAAGTCCGGAGCGCGGTGAGGATCAAGAACGTCAGCAAGTCCCATGTGGCGTTCAAGGTAACAACACTTCTCTCCCTCCACTAATCTCTTCATTAAATTAGGGGATAAATTAATTAAGTCTTTCAATGAATTAAATCCCATAACTTGACCTTGAATCCTAGTGGATTTACAAATTTTCCTTGTTACTTGGTTGGCTTGATGAAGCAATAATAAGGAATAGTACTAATGGAACGCATGTCCTATCTGTTTTTAGTTCCAAACAACAGCACCAAAGAGCTGCTTCATGAGGCCTCCCGGCGGCATACTTGCTCCAGGAGAAACCATCATAGCTACAGGTAATGCAAAGCTGATTTCAACCTTTGATGTGCATTTCTTTGTTTTTCTTCCCCTCTTTTTTCATTGTTCAACCATTCAATGCCAGTGTTCAAGTTTGTGGAGCATCCTGAGAACAACGAGAAGCCTTTAGATCAGAAGTGCAAGGTCAAGTTCAAGATTGTTAGCCTCAAAGTTAAAGGGCCTGTGGAGTATGTTCCAGAATTGGTATATCCTTTTGCCCCTTGAGACCGTCCAATCGCCTAAAATCTTATCGTTGTAGTTTCATTTTCTCTAAGTTTTACCTACCTATATTTGTTTCAAAAAAAATAAGTTTTACCTCTATATGTCACAGTTCGATGAGCAGAAAGACCAGGTTGCAGTTGAGCAAATTCTGCGGGTTATTTTCTTGGATGCTGAGCGTCCTAGCGCAGTAAGTGACATCAGAGCCTCTTCTTTTCTCCTGCTTTCGCTCTGAGAACAACACAATTCTGGAGAGCAGCAAATTCACCTTACACATTTGTGGCAATTTCTTCCTTGAAGCAACTGGACAGACTCAAGCGTCAGCTCGCTGAAGCTGAAGCAGCTCTTGAGGCACGCAAGAAGCCTCCAGAAGACACCAGTCCCCCTATCGTTGGTGAAGGGCTTGTGATCGATGAATGGGTAAGATCAGTGCTCGAGTGTTTTTAGTGACAACAGTCCAGTCTTTTACTAATGCCCGAGATGAGTCTGTGCACCATGTGACCACATTCTCCATTTTTCCTATTTCAGAAGGAACGAAGAGAGAGATATCTTGCTCGTCAGCAGGTTGAAGAGGTTGATTCCGTATAAACACGGTGCTTGGGTTTTAGCTTCTTCATGGGCCACTCTGCAAAACATCGGTCCATGGGTTTTAGCTCTCGCGAACAAAAATGAGGCTTTGTGTAATTAAGATTTAGCTTCTTCATGGGCCCTACATGTAGATAGCCAGTCAGTGCTTGATAATAATATCCTCTGGGATAAATCTTGTACGTGGTGTTCTAGATTTAGATGTGTGATTGTGTTCCATTTCCTACCGCTGTTTCAGTCAGTGCTGGTTCCAATCAATACCAAATGTAATTTTATCAGAAAAACCACTCCTCAAGGTGTTTAATGGAAGTTCTCTGCTCATGTTACACTATTTCCTGGATCAACATGTTTAGGCAGCTAATATTGTGGCCATACTTTTTGTCAGCTCAGTGCCAATCATCAGGGAATCTTTCTCTAATATATGTTTTCCCAACAATAGTAGATACAGTGGCCTTGCTAATAATGATATCTTTCATGTCGTACTATTGAGCACTTTTGAGTTGTCTAACTGACAGGTCTTGCAGGACATGAAACGTTGGGGGCTCAGCATCTGGTTCTTCTCTTTTTATTTGCCCACCTGACCTGTACCGATATAATTGTTCTTGTTCCTTTGCTGATATGATCTGTACTAATATAACTGTTGAGCTGGAAGAATTAGGTACAAATACACCTATACCTAACCTGACCGGCCAACCAGGGAGGCTGATAATGATGGAGCATTATTCAGTCCTTTGTGGCTCAGAACAACCTGTTGCTTTCTTGGAATTCATGAAGGGAGTTGTTTTTAGGTCTATTTCCACTTCATAGCCAGATAGACCCTTGACTTTTAAAGCTGAATGGGTGCAACTTGTGAGAAGCTTCTGCCACTCCCACTTGTACTCACATATATATTTCCGGGCGGTGTCATTTTCAGAGAGGCAACGGTGTAATATTCCAGGGAATGTGTGTATTTCCATTTGACGTGACCTTTATTATTTGTGGAGGGTGGTGGTTTCTTGGACGGTCTCAAGATCATACTTTTCTCCCAAGCATGGCGCAATTGGAACGTTCTGTTCTTGAATTCTAGGAATTTTCAGCTAGCAAGTGTTTACCTTTCCATTCTTTAGTCTTGAGTTACTGTCAAAATGGATTATTCAATGGAGAAATCAAACAATAAGACAGAGACAACACAGGTGCAAAAGGAGCTTTGACTTTTCATTTGAGATGTGAATCTGAAATTCAGCGGTTGTACCCCTCACCTGATCTATTTAGCTTGTTAAACCAATATTTATTGTGCCGAAATTCCGGTAACTATGGACTGCATCAATTCAACATTGCAGCAATTTTTTCCTTCGTTTGAGGTTCTTTGCATCTTCAGCAAAACTGTGAAGCTTGCATTTTGCTTCAGGGAATTGATCGAATTTGGGACTTACTAATTCACGGTAACGATAACTGACAAACGTCAGCTGGGAGATGACAAGCGAACTTCTTTTTTGTGACAATTTTATCTAGTATGGTACGAGATGGCAAATCTTTTGTCGTAAAATTCTTCTTCCCAAAAATTGTCGTACGTTTCTGACTGCCAACCCCATACAACTAAACTCGTCATCTAAAACGTTTGCAAATACTAACCTTCCCAAAAATTGTCATACGTTTTTGACTGTTAACCCCATACAACTAAACTTGTCATCTAAAACTTTTGCAAATACCAACCCTTCCCGGTGAACATTCGCCAGATATTGCGGTCCTTAACTCATGGACTGTGTCTATTCAGTATGCCCATCAATGTTTGCCCTTTATTCCGGGGAATTGTTTATCCACCAACGGTTGGTCGTGTTCCATGTACCAACTAAACAGTGAATAAATAATGAGAACCACCTAAACCTCCCTCGCAGATAGCAGGTTTTCGAAGGGGATATTTTGAACTGGAACAACTCAAGAGCTTAAACCTTTATAGACCGGAACACTCCCGATTCGTCAACTGCAAAACAACACTCAACTTTCCTTCATCTTTATTACTACTCCAGTCAACAAACCACCCACTTAACCAGAACTTGAGAAGGGCAGAAGAAGTTGCTAGCCACAAACATAATTCACATAAACAGTTTCACAGCATTTTCGCCAAAAAAAGAAGTTTCACAGCACAAAATCTGGTGTCCACATCAACAGCATTTCGCATGACAAAATCAGGCCTCCGCACAAACAGGATTTTTCAGAACAAAAACAGGTCCAAACTGGCCCTTTGCATATCTTTGTGGTAAAAGGACTACGTACAAAATTAATCTGCGAGTTTGCACGTGCCGCAGAAGTAGAACTCTCGAGAGTAAAAGGTACAAAGGAATTTTCTCCGTGGAGCACTAGGGAAGTGCAGGGTTACTTTTATTCTTTCCCTGACAAAAAAGATTATATGCATCTGCAAGAACAGACTTGGGTGGAAGGTGCCACTACTGGCCTTAGCTTAGCTTCTGTATATGCCGCAAACAAAATCATATCTCCTTTGACTATATGCCGCTCGAGTCTCTACCGAAGATGAAGCGACGGCCCCAGTCAGATATCACCAGTGCCCTCGTGCGCCAGCTTATTTGTTTGCTGAACTCATAGCAAAGAGGAGGGAAAAACCAAGTGTTAGGTTAGATACAAACGTAGGTGATTGCGCAGTCTGACTTTCACATCATCAAAAAGGAAACAGACACTTACGTTGCGTAGACGGAATACCAGAGCCACTGTGAGCTGTGGCCAATGGAGACCCAGTCACCCGGGAGCTGTGCAGCGGTTTGCTCCCCTCCTAGTGGGGCAAACTGGCCTAAATGCCTGTACCTGGAGGAATCAGCAAAGCAATAGTATCAGCCAACAGACAAGAAAGAAAATAAGGCAACCAGGTATGAGCAGCCTACAAATTATCCTGTTATCCACATATTCCGATCTTCAATTTTCTTTTCAACTGCTTTCCAGATTCAACATAATCATTGCTAGCAGTTACTTCGCATGAATAACTACAGTGCATTCTCGTCAGAATGAAGATACCGAAATGGTTAGGAAAAGAAATGAGCTGACGAATGATGCAAAATAAGCACCTGAAGGGGTTGAAACGATGACGGCCTTCTCCCCTAATGCGGATTGGTCCTTCAGGATTTTCTTCAGCAGTCTGCATCTTGTTAAAGCACGTCGCAAGATACTGTCCTTGCTGTGCAGCAACCTGACAGAACAAACTAGTTAGAACTAGAAAAGCGATGAATTTTAACTGAAGTGGTTGCTTTGGAACTTTGTGCATTGTAAAATTCCAGTAGACAAAAATGGGGAAACCTGAGCTGTTGCAGGTAGATTCTTGACTTGTGAATCCACGAGTGAAAGAGCCTTCTTAAACTCTTCAATGCTCAGCTCTACAGATTCCTTTTCGGTGTCACCTTTGCCAGTTCTTATTAAATCTGCAATTCCGTTAAGTTGCTTGCTCTTCATGTATAGCTTTACTTGTGGATATCTCACGTAGATATCCTCCAGGATGTCTTGGATTTCTTTCACAGTCAAAGTTCCAGATTTATCTTTGTCTGCAACTCTGAATATTTCTGAGATGTCCTCCTGCAAGCATTAGACACCAAGAACATAAATTCCTGAATGGTACCAAATACAATTCGCAAATGATCAACAAAGTCACTATGATGTATTGACATGTAGCTATAATGCACCAAAAAAGGATATGGATACGGTAGCACTGGATAAGTCTAAACAGCTAATATAGCAGTTCAAGTATCCTAGCGAAAGTATCCAACAATACATATCAAATATGTTTGTAGCATTTATGTGAATCCTCATCTACTACATATACAATGAAGATAATCTCAAGAATTTTACTACTCCCTCCGGTCCTTTTTACTCTGCACATTGGATTTGCCGAAAGTCAAACTTTGCTAAGTTTGACCAAATTTATATTAGAAATTATTAGCATCTATAATATCTAATAAATATAATATGAAAATATATTCCAAGATGAATCTAATGATATTGGTGTTGTTATGTGAATGTCTATAATTTTTTATATAAACTTGGTCAAAGTTGGATGAGATTGACTTCAGACAAACCTAATATGCAGAGTAAAAAGGACCGGAGGGAGTACTAGTTAAATGGCACATAGGGGTTTGAGAAGAAAACCCTTTTCTATCCACATGGAAAATAGGGGAGAATCGCAGCACCAAAAGGAACACATAACAAATTACATTGCTTACCATTACTCTCCGCTGGTTTATGGTAGCACAGTCACCTACTGCATAAACATCATCACATTCACGCACCCTTAGCCATTCATCAGTAGCAAGGACACGACGATTAGCCTGTATATGTAGAGAAATGATTCATTGGCTAGCTGAACTGACAGAAGGATACATCGCCAACTCCAAAAGAAAAAGGTCTATATACCTGGCCAATTTGTTTCATGAAGTCCACAACGAATGGGCGGGTCCCAATACCAGTGGACCAGACAGCCATTCCGTAAGGAACTGCAATATCGCCAGTAGCTGGATTTTGCATGGTAATTGCATCCTTAGAAACCTTCACAACTTTATATCCAGTTTTTACATCAATGCCATCCCTTCCAAACTTGTCCTCAGCAAAGTTGGTAATTCTTTTGTCGAACCTTTTCCAATGAAGAAACAATTGTTATTTTGTTAGCCTAGGAAGTAACGTTACGTCATATATGAGGTGATGATGTGTTTCCATACTGTTGGGGAGTAGATTACATGAGTAAAAAGGTGGCAACCTAGTGTAAAGCAGTAGGAACTTTCAGTTCATAAAGCATCAAAGTAAGAGAGGACCGGTATGGCCTTACATAGTCAGTATGTGATCTGCAGCTTCGATCAGTGATATCTTGACAAGATGCTGAATAGAAGGATAGAGCTTGGATAGATCTTCAGTAACAAAATCATGCAACTCTGCCGCAAATTCAACGCCTGTAGGTCCACCTCCCACAACAACAAAGTGAAGATTCTTCTTCCTCTCTTCTTCATTAAGGTATGGGAGGCTTGCCTTCTCAAAGCAGTCCATCACACTCCTTCGGATCTTTTGGGCATCTTCCACTTCCTGTGAATATAATAGGACCATATGAATGGGGCGATAAGGGCAGAAGCTTAGAAACAACTAAAATGCAGTAAGATCATTTAAAAGACTAACATAACTATTTATCTTACATATCTAGTCAAATGGAAAAGGGTGTGTAGATCGAAGGACAAAGGGGGGCTGGGTGTCAAAGACCTTAGGAAGCAAAATATCAGCCTGATGGTGAAGTGGTGGTGGAAATTAGAAACCCAGACTGGGATTTGGCAAGACTTGGTGAGAGCCAGGTTGATGGCAATGTGTGATAGGGCCAGACGCACAGCGGAAGACGCGGGAGAGGTGCTCTCTGGGTGATGATGCTGCATCGTTCGACATTTTGCCTGGTTGAGCTAGGGGGCGATGTGCTGGGCTCTAGTCTCAGGCTTCACTTTTGGGAACTTTTGAAACTGGCTCATTCTGAGTTTGAGGATTTGTTATCTGGCACCACTTTTGTGTGTCTCCCTGGTTTGTAATAGTTAGGTTTGAACTAAGTAGGTGCTGTCAGGTTTTCGCCCCATGGTGCTCGTTTCGATGGCGGGCGAGGACAGTGGGTTTCCTGGCAGTGCGTTGAACTCGCTGCCTTTCTTTCCTCTCTTCCTGGTTGTATCGGATACTGTTGTATTTCCGTTTATCTTAAATGGAAAGGGGCACGCCCGGTTCAAAAAAAAAAAACTATTTATCTTACACAACATAACTGAATGGTTTGAACCAGGTTCATTCCTTTGTCAGCAGGACGTGTATATAAATAAAGCAGATTAATGTAGTTATGGACCTAAAACTGGAGGCAAATTTATTTCATACAAACCATACAAAAGCTTACCTTCAAAAAGTGGCAATTCTCAGTCACACCGGGAGTATTGAATGTGTTAGACCTAGCTCCAACCGCTACCACCAGATAGTCATAGTCAACTAAGAACTCGCCATTTCCATCAAGATTTGTCCCCATATTTGAGCGGCAATGAATCTTCTTGTTTGCTGGATCAATCTTGAAGCACTCTGCTTCCCAGAATTTGAAGTCTCCACCTTTCTGTCAGAGTATTAAGAATGAACGTTAATTCATTTGGCACATAATTAATCATCTGACTGAGCTATGAACGGATGTAGTGTTCAAGTATGAAATATGACTATTCCCTAACAGGTCAAACTTGTAGATAACGAACTTCACTATGGGGATTCAAGATAGGTCTTGAGCAAGATGAGCAAGGTCAGGAATTTTGTTGTACCATCGCAAAAACAAACCATTCCAGTATTTGGAGTAAATGGCATTCAGGAGGTTGTGAAAGAAGTAAAAGTTCTAGAATTGTTCAACAAGTTCCCCGAAATTTATGGAAGCAAACATACCTTCTCCAGAATCCTACGGATTGGCTCAACAACGCTCCTTGGTTCAACTGTTCCACAGGTAACACTTGGGAGCAAGGGTGTGAATGCAAAGTAGTTCCGAGGTGAAATGACCTGGACATCGTACAGTTTGCTATCAAGATTCCTCAGGAATGTGGTGCCAGCCCAGCCAGTTCCAAGAACCACTACTTTCTTCTTTTTAAATCCTTGGGGCTGGTCCGGCTGAGAGTCTGCATATGCGACGAGGCCTCCTCCACTACTGCAAATTCGGCAGACCAAAAATCAGCAAGTTTGCAAATAGGACAGCTGTTCTAGCAATGCAAAACATTTAGAAGTTCTTCGAATTATTCAGCCATCTTAAATGACCTCATTTATGTGTTCTACTTTGAAGCCACCCTTAATAAAAAAATAGTAAGATAGCTGTTCTAGTAATACAAATCATTTCGGAACTCATAACACTAACTTTTTAATGAACCTCATTGGTGTGTTTTACATCGAAGCTACCGCTTACTGAAAAATATTCTCTAAGTTGCAACTGAATTACATCACTCCAAATAATAAAAACGTTAAAATGATCAAGACAAGGACAATATGGTTTCTT
Organism: Aegilops bicornis; assembly: GCA_021605145.1. Classification (NCBI taxonomy): domain Eukaryota; kingdom Viridiplantae; phylum Streptophyta; class Magnoliopsida; order Poales; family Poaceae; genus Aegilops; species Aegilops bicornis. The sequence continues at coordinate 511,804,405 of CM038675.1, read as the reverse complement.
CCAGAAAAGAGGGAGTGTGCCTGGTCTCTGCATAGACAAGGACAATTATATATGCTCAGAAAATTAATCCTATAGCCCAATCATCTACCATTGTCGTCTTCTTCTGTGAAGGAACCAATGTAACTTTTTACAGCTACACTTATGTATACCTGGTAGCAGGAGCAGTCCATGTCTTGCAGCTTTGCACAAAAATATGTATTTTGTGATCGCATTGTATTAATCACAGCGCAAGACTACTTAGACAAGGCCTCTCTTTTCATACACGCAAAACAGTCATATGACATACATATAAAATTTATTTAGACATTGCAGAGAAACAAATAAAAAGCATGTTGCAGCGGAATCATTAACCAAGAAAATCAAGGAATTGAAGAAATGTATTATTCAGAAGTCCAGCATTTGTCTAGCAGTCCAATAGCACATATAAAATCGCAATCAGCACATGGCACCAACTCACCAAATCATAATGTATTCACGACCCCGCTCTTAAATATTCCAAGTATTGTTTTATAGAGAACAGACACAATTGGTATTAACAAAATACTGAAACCAGGACGAAGAAATCAAGGGCAATTTTTCTTCTTGTTGGCCACATGGACCATGACAGAATATTCAGCAGGCATACGAGGTCCACCGCGATGTGGGGGGCACATCAGATTCGAGAAGTAGCTGGAAAACGAGGGCCCGGTCGAAACAGGTGGGAAGAAGAATGAGTTTAACTATTTTCTTCCCATTTCATCAGTGATAAAAGAAATGACTCTATCCTTATATTTCCCCCCTCAATTTCTAGCATTCTGAAATCTGGTAAAACAGAAGCACCTCTGATGGAGAATCGATCTAGGTAGAGCTATTAGGTGAGCTCTGAATCCCGTTAATACCCGAGGCGATCTCGAACTGATACAACAGTTTCGGTGGCTCAAAGGATGAGAAACCGCAGCAACCACCGAATATTTCTATCCCGGGATCCACGAACGAAACGATGAAGGCACCGAATATTATCATTTTTTCTGCACAAAGAAAAGAAAACCCGAGAAAAATGACAGGACGCTCCAAAAATTCGTGCCCAACATTTGCGTCGACCGCGAAAATGCTGCTGCAGTCTAGCGGCCACACGAGGTATGCAGTGGCAGCAGATCCGATCGAAATCCCCAAGCCCCAGCGCCAAGAGGGAGGGGGGAAATCAGCGGGCGGAGAAAGGGAAAGGAAGCAGGAGGGACCTTGCGGCGAGGACGACGACGAGGCCGGTGATGGTGGGGCGGTTGTTGAAGGCCCGGGACGCGCTCTCCCACGCGAACGCCGTCCACCTCATCTCTCCTTCTCTCTCCCTCCTCCGCTACGCTTTGCTCTTCCTCCGGGGCTCCGGTGATCCTGGAACGTACTAGCAGTAGCAGGGGAAGAAGAAAAGAAATGGCCACCTCGTCCGCCTCGCCCGTGAACTGCTTATATGCTGCGGGTACGCGTCTACACTTTTTCTTCCCGTGGTTGGCGCCGTGTTGGTGGCGGTGCGGCGAGGGGTTGGTGTGACTGGTGGGTGGGCCCGGGCGGAACGAACATGGGTCGCCAGTTCCGGACCTGAGGTAGACACACGTGGTTGGCATGCTAAAGCTGCCTCGCCCAACGCCCATTCTCTCCCTCCTTCCTCTCTTTCTATCGGACCGACGGCTAGCGCGAGAGGGATCGATCCTGCCTGCCACACTGTCGCGAACCCCCCGACGGCGACACGTCGGTTCATGGTTCGTCCGGGCCAGTCGTCGCATCCGCGCTGTCGCTGTGGAACAGCCGCCTCCAGACTTGTCATTTTTTTTTTCAAATTTTTCAGTTTGGATTTTTCATTTCTCCACAAGTTTTAAATTTTAACTGCACTTACGCGAAAGGTGGTGAAATACCGGTCATCAACGGCAGACGAGCGCACTGCCGCCGTGGTAAAAACAGTACTACTGGCTGATTCCTGACTTGTGTCCCAAGAAGATGGAGGAGTATATTCTGATATTCGTCTGGCTCCTCTCTTTCTAGAACGTGCATAGGGCGCCACTCAACCGCTGGACAAACAGCGAAGCGGAGAGAGAGAGAGACGCAGGCGGCGAATCCTACAAAGGGCTGGCTGGCTGGATCCATCCCTTGACGTCCGGGGCAAGAAAGAAAGATTCCAGAGGAACTCCGCGGGCACCGGCAAAATACCAAGTACGTACAACAACGTACGGGATACGCCCGCCCCGTTTGGTGGCCTGGCCACGTTCTCCAGATGGACGGACACACGCACGCGGAGTGGGAACGTGAATCGCAGAGGCAGCAACAACGGCTTCCTTCCTCCCCCTTGACCACCGCCGTTCACCAGCCGTACGTGACGTGCGCCACATGCCGCGCAAAAGAGCTTCCTTCTTTGCTTGGTCGCCGCCTCGTTGTCGGCTGCCAGCGGTGAGGGAACGGGGAAATATTTGGACTTTTTCGTTACCTGCATCGTTTCTTGTCCATTTACATATTTATTTTAAAGTTGGGCCTGACTGAGCAAATGCAGTTTAAAAATCAACATCTGCATTTAGTTTGATTGCCTGCATATTCTTTTCCTATATCGTAACAATGTCTCTACGCATCAGTTTAGTTGCTCGCATTGTATGTGTTCACACGGGAGCACGTTGTTTGGTTATGTACGAGCATAGAGTTATGCTCACCTTGTACTCTACCTGGTCAGCTTACCGATACTACTACACCTTATACACGATCACACCGAGCACACCAACGCCACAACAGTGCTCTGACGATGAACTGGACGAAGATGATGAAGTTCTTCAGCCCTAACAGTCGATCCACACTGCCAACCTCAACGTTGTTGCATGAATGCTCTCGCACATACTTGGTGTAAGCATCTTTTGCCGTCTGCCTAGTTTTAAACCCTCCTCTATGGTTGTTGTCGTTGTACCCTGAAACTTGTTTGTTGCAAGCTTTTCATGAACTGTAAACCCCTGAAACCCTACCTTCGAACACCACATATCACTTGCCCTGGCAATGCAAACGAGCAATAAGTTCAAGCAACAAGCATTGGAACACACAAACAGCAGGCAATGAAGAACTCTAGGAGCAAGCAATGGAACATAAGAGCATTAGTAAGCATGCATGTTCATAGCAAGTTCAACCCAGCACTACTTTGGTGCCCAGCCAGGTCCTCAGCCAGAGCACCCTGTGGGCTGGTCCCATGGCAACAAACCCAACAGACTGGGCTTTGTTGTCCACCAGGTGGCTGAGAGCCACCATGAGAGCCTCTGGGCTGAAGCCAATCTGCTTCATGACGGCGTCGTAGAGCTCAGGGTGGACGTCCACACTCTTGCTCTCCCAGATGGTGGTAGCCACCTCCTTCACTGCCTCAGTCATGCTGTTGAAGACACTCGGCTCCTCCTCCATGAAGCCTGCCAGCTTTCTCTTCCTATCAAGCACGGGAACATGCTCACCATCCTTCTCACGAGCACCAACGTTGATGGTGTCTGGATACTCCGCATCGGCGAGCCCAGCGGCTGGCCAGAGCCCATGGCATGCTTACCGGTTGCAAGCCCGAAGGAGAAGGTCTGCTACATCTGGTGGTAGTTCTGGATAGGGATGTTGAGGAACTCTGCGTCCTTAGGGTGAGCCTAAGAAGAAACAAGGCAGAGAGGTTAGTTAGTATGGCAATAGTTCATAGGCTTGAACTCCTGGTCTGTTAGAATGGCATGGTTTGTGAGCTAACCGCGACGTGGCCTTGGTAGTGCTCTGCCTACAGAAGGGATCGAGCAGGTGTCCTCATCCCATGAAGCACCGCTGAGGTCTCTGAGCTTTGACGCGGTGATCCACCCCGTTCTCCACCTCCTCGGGTTGTTGTACACCTGGGTCGAGGTGACCTCCACATCCACAGTCGAACACACCTTTGCAACAAGGTTCAAGTGCACCTCCTTGAAGCCCTTGTCAGTCATCACCCCACTAGCTATGATCTCACACATCTTGTTAAGCACAAAAGTGCAAAGGAACGACTGCCATTTCAAGTTGTTCCCTCTGCCATCCTTCTTCTCCTTTGTTGCTGCCTTTTGAGTAGCAGCGTGAGCAACAGCATTGGGCTGAGCCAGCACAAATGGAGGAACCGTAGGCGGCACCTCGAAAACCTCTGAATTAGGAGGCATTTGGTCCATAAGAGGCTCGGAGTCCTCAATGTAGGACGGCAGGAACTGACTCCCGGACAGCACCATGGACTGCCTAAACTCCTACGTTTACATGGTCATGTCCTACAAACGTAAGCATGATATGTCCATTTTGCATCATGCTTTTATATAGATATTTATTGCATTATGGGCTGTTATTACACATTATATCACAATACTTATGATTTTTCTCTCTTATTTTATAAGGTTTACATGAAGAGGGAGAAAGCCGGCAGCTGGAATTCTAGACTCGGAAATGAGCAAATATTAGAGACCTATTATGCACAACTCAAAAATCCTGAAACTTCACGGAGCATGTTTTTGGAAAAATATTGGGCGAAGAAAGTACCAAAGGGGGGCCACCAGCCAGCCACAAGGGTGGAGAGCGCGCCCTACCCCCTGGGCGCGCCCCGTCCTTGTGGGCCCCCTGGTAGGCCTCCGGTGCCCATATTCTGCTATATGGTGTGTTTTGACCTGGAAAAAAAAGGAGGAAGCTTTCAGGATGAAGCGCCGCCGTCTCGAGGCGAAACCTGGGCAGAACCAATCTAGGGCTCTGGCGGAGCTGTTCTGTCGGGGAAACATCCCTCCGGGAGGGGGAAATCGAAGCCATCAACATCACGAACGATCCTCTCATCGAGAGGGGGTCAATCTCATCAACATCTTCACCAGCACCATCTCCTCTTCAAATCCTAGTTCATCTCTTGTATTCGATCTTGGTCCTAAAACCTCATATTGGTACCTGTGGGTTGCTAGTAGTGTTGATTACTCCTTGTAGTTGATGCTAGTTGGTTTATCCGGTGGAAGATTATATTTTCAGATCCTTAATGATAATTAATACTCCTCTGATCTTGATCATAAATATGTTTTGTGAGTAGTTACGTTTGTTCCTGAGGACATGTGAGAAGTCTTGTTATAAGTAATCATGAGAATTTGGTATTCGTTCGATATTTTGATGAGATGTATGTTGTCTCTCCTCTAGTGGTGTTATATGAACGTCGACTACATGACACTTCACCATTATTTGGGCCTAGGGGAAGGCATTGGGAAATAATAAGTAGATGATCAGTTGCTAGAGTGATGTGCTTAAACCCTAGTTTATGCGTTGCTTCGTGAGGGGCTGATTTGGATCCATATGTTTCATGCTATGGTTAGATTTACCTTAATTCTTCTTTCGTAGTTGCGGATGCTTGCGAGAAGGGTTAATCATAAGTGGGAGGCTTGTCCAAGGAAGGGCAGCACCCAAGCACCAGTCCACCCACATATCAAATTATCAAAGTAATGAACGCGAATCATATAAGCATGATGAAAACTAACTTGACAACAATTCTCATGTGTCCTCGGAAGCGCTTTGCTTTATATAAGAGTTCGTCCAGGCTTGTCCTTTGCTACAAAAAAGATTGGGACACCTTGCTGCACATTAGTTACTTTATCTACTTGTTACCCGTTACGAATTATATTATCACAAAACTATCTGTTACCGATAATTTCAGTGCTTGCAGAGAATACCTTGCTGAAAACCACTTGTCATTTCCTTCTACTCCTCGTTGGGTTCGACACTCTTACTTATCAAAGAGACTATGATAGATCCCCTATACTTGTGGGTCATCAAGACTCTTTTCTGGCGCCGTTGCCGGGGAGTGAAGCGCCTTTGGTAAGGAAACATTTATATAGTGTGCTGAAATTTACTGTCACTGGTTGCTATGGAAAATAATCCTTTGAGGGGCTTGTTCGGGGTATCTTCACCTCGACCGGAAGAGCAAAGAGTTGCTCCTCAACCTACTGCACCTACTGTAAATATTTATTATGAAATTCCTTCGGGTATGATAGAGAAACTGCTAGCTAATCCTTATGCAGGAGATGGAACATTACATCCCGATATGCACCTAATCTATGTGGATAAAGTTTATGGATTATTTAAGCTACAGGTATGCCCGAGGATGTTATCAAGAAGAAGCTCTTCCCTTTATCTTTTAAGGGAAAGGCATTGACATGGTATACGCTATGTGATGATATTGGATCATGGAACTACAACCGATTGAAATTGGAATTTCATCAGAAGTTTTATCCTATGCATCTGGTTCATCATGATCGGAATTATATATTGAAGGAAATATGCCCTAGAGGCAATAATAAAGTTATTATTTATTTCCTTATATCATGATAAATGTTTATTATTCATGCTAGAATTGTATTAACCGGAAACATGATACATGTGTGAATACATAGGCAAACAGAGTGTCACTAGTATGCCTCTACTTGACTAGCTCGTTGATCAAAGATGGTTATGTTTCCTAGCCATAGACATGAGTTGTCATTTGATCAACGGGATCACATCATTAGGAGAATGATGTAATTGACTTGAACCATTCTGTTAGCTTAGCACACGATCGTTTAGTATTCTGCTATTGCTTTCTTCATGACTTATACATGTTCCTATGACTATGAGATTATGCAACTCCCGTTTACCGGAGGAACACTTTGTGTGCTACCAAACGTCCTGGCAACGTAACTGGGTGATTATAAAGGTGCTCTCTGGTGTCTCCAAAGATACTTGTTGGGTTGGCGTATTTCGAGATTAGGATTTGTCACTCCGATTGTCGAAGAGGTATCTCTGGGCCCACTCGGTAATGCACATCACTTAAGCCTTGCAAGCATTGCAACTAATGAGTTAGTTGAGGGATGATGTATTACGGAAGGAGTAAAGAGACTTGTCGGTAACGAGATTGAACTAGGTATTGAGATACCGACGATCGAATCTCGGGCAAGTAACATACCGATGACAAATGGAACAACGTATGTTGTTATGCGGTTTGACCGATAAAGATCTTCGTAGAATATGTAGGAGCCAATATGAGCATCCAGGTTCCGCTATTGGTTATTGACCGGAGACGTGTGTCGGTCATGTCTACATAGTTCTCAAACCCGTAGGGTCCGCACGCTTAAAGTTTCGATGACAGTTATATTATGAGTTTATATGTTTTGATGTACCGAAGGTAGTTCAGAGTCCCGGATGTGATCACAGACATAATGAGGAGTCTCGAAATGGTCGAGACATGAAGATTGATATATTGGACGACTATATTCGGACACCGGAATGGTTCCGGGGGTTATCGAATATATACCGGAGTACCGGGAGGTTACCGGAACCCCCCCGGGGGTTTAATGGGCCTACATGGACCTTAGTGGAGAAGAGGAGAGGCGGCTAGGGCAGGCCACGCGCCTCCTCCCCCTCTAGTCTGAATTGTACAAGGCGGGGGGGGGGGCGGCGCCCCCCTTTCCTTCCCCTCTCTCTCCTCTTTCCCCCTTCTCCTAATCCAACAAGGAAGGGAGGGAGTCCTACTCCCGGTGGGAGTAGGACTCCTCCTGGCGCGCCCCTCTCCTGGCCGGCCGCCTCTTCCCCCCATGCTCCTTTATATCACAGGCGAGGGCACCCCAAAGACACAACAATTGATCATTGATCTTTTAGCCGTGTGCGGTGCCCCCCTCCACCATAGTCCACCTCAATAATATCATAGCGGTGCCTAGGCGAAGCCCTGCGTCGGTAGAACATCATCATCGTCACCATGTCGTCGTGCTGACGAAACTCTCCCTCAACACTCGGTTGGATCGGAGTTCGAGGGACGTCATCGGGCTGAACGTGTGTTGAACTCGGAGGTGTCGTGCGTTCGGTACTTGATCGGTCGGATCGTGAAGACGTACGACTACATCAACCGCGTTGTGCTAACGCTTCCGCTTTCGGTCTACGAAGGTACGTGGACATACTCTCCCCTCTCGTTGCTATGCATCACCATGATCTTGCGTGTGCGTAGGAATTTTTTGATATTACTTCTTTCCCCAACATATATATATATATATATATATATATATATATATATATATATATATATATATAGTGATGCTATTCATCACTCAGGGTGCAGAATAAGTTATTCTTCACCCGAGGTAATCTTACGATCATTTCATAATTAAATTACGTTTGGAATTCAAATGGTTACATTCCTATTGATTCACTACATAAAATTTGGCATAAGAAAATAAAAATATAGGTCATAAGACAAGAAAATTTGTAGTTTATGTGTATTTTACACTATGTTTTTACGTTTGTAATTTTACATAACATAAAATATTTTTTATGATGATTATATATTTTCTTACGGTCTTATTTTACGTCAGAAATAAGACAAAATTTACGGAACGTAAAATTACGGTGCATTGATGGTAAAATAGAGGGGGGTGAAATAACTATTTCTCACCAATGGCCTCGTGAAGGAGAAAGTATCGCTCAAGCTTGGGGGAGGCTTAATTCGATGTTATATTCATGCCCCAGTCATGCGCTCTCAAGAGAAATTATTATTCAAAAAATTTATGCTCGGCTTTCTCATAATGATCGGTCCATGCTCAACACTTCGTGTACTGGTTCCTATGTGAAGAAGGATATTGAATTCAAATGTGGCTTATTGGAAAAAATTAAACACAACGCTGAAGATTGGGAACTCACCAAAGGTAAAGAGTCAGGTATAAACCTTAAGTTTGATTGTGTTCAATCTTTTATGGATACCGATGTTTTTCGTGATTTTAGTACTAAATATAGACTTGACTCTGAGATAGTAGCATATTTCTGTGAATATTTTGCTACTCATGTTGATCTCCCTAAGAAGAAGTTGTTTAAATATCATCCTCCCATTGAAGTTAAAGTAGTAGAACCTATTAAAGTTGAAGAAGAAACTATTACTTATAATGTTGATACTATTGTTCGTACTGCTTATATTGAGAAACCACATTTTCTTGTTAGAATAAAGGATCATGCTAAAGCTTCAACTGTGGTCAACAAAAGTTATATTAGAACACCCAAACCCCCTGAGCAAATTAAAGTTGGACCTAGTATTGCTATGGTTAAAGATCTCTTGGTTGATAATATTGATGGGCATGTTATTTATTTCTGTGATGAAGCTGCTAGAATTGCCAAACCCGATATGAAAGATAAATATAGATCTGTTGTTGGCATGTCTGTTGTTTCTGCTAAAATAGGAGATCATTGTTATCATGGCTTATGTGATGTGGGTGCTAGTGTGAGTGCAATTCCCCACAAGATAATTTTTGTCCCATTATATTTGGTAGACCTTTCTTGAACACTGTTAATGCTAAGATAGACTGCGAGAAAGATATTGTTACTGTTGGTTTAGAGGATATGTCTCATGATTTTAATTTCTCTAAATTTCGTAGACAACCCCATGATAAAGAATTGCCTAGTAAGGATGAAATTATTGGTCTTGCTTCTATTGTCTTCCTCCTGCTGATCCTTTAGAACAATATCTGCCAGACCATGAAAATTATATGTTTATTAATGAAAGAAGGGAAATAGATGAAGTATTCTTTAATCAAGGGCCTATTTTGAAACACTATTTACCTGTTGAAATCCTCGGGGATCCTCCTCCACCTAAGAGAGATCCCGTGTTTGAGCTTAAACAATTATCTGATACTCTGAAATATGCTTATCTTGATGAAAAGAAGATATATTTTGTTATTATTAGTGCTAACCTTTCGGAGCATGAAGAAAATAAATTATTGAAAACTCTGAAGAAGCACCGTGCCGCTATTGGATATACTCTCGATGATCTTAAGGGCAATAGTCCCACTCTATGTCAGCATAAAATTAAATTTGAGAAAGATGCTAAACCAGTTGTTGATTATCAACGACGGTTAAATGCTAAGATGAAAGAAGTGATAAGAAATAAAATACTAAAGCTTCTGAAGGCAGGTATAATTTATCCTATTGCTGATAGTCAATGGGTAAGTCGTGTCTATTGTGTCCTTAAGAAGGGAGGTATTACTGTTGTTTCAAATGATAAGAATGGATTGATTCGTCAAATGCATTAATTTGGTAAATGCCACTCCAAATCCGGGGATTCCGAGAAATGCCACTCCAATTTTTAAACTTTGAAAAATGCCATTTCATGCCATTTTCAGTGGCATTTTTCGAAGTCTGGAGTGGCGTTTTTCAAAGTTTGCAAAAATTACAGTGGCATTTTTTAAAATTTGGAAATTGCAGTGGCATTTTTATGAATTGTCATAATTAAAGTGGCATTTATCTAATTAACCCTAAAAGCATACACGTCACATGTCTCTTATTGGTTGATCACTTTGTTTGTGATAAGAAACAAGGAACTAGGTGGAAATTAATGCACGACGTCTATGTGTTTTGGGATCATTTGGTTTCCGTAATGTGCCAAATGCAGCGGTATAGAGGGAGTAATGGGCCTGCCCAATAGCGTCGTTCATTTGTTTTTTTTCTGTTCGTTCATTATTATCGTTCGTTCACTCTGTTTTGTTTTTTCCTTTTACTTTCTTTATATATTCAAAAAAAACTAAAATATGTATATTCCAAAAAAAATCACTTCAGTTTCGAAATCAAATACATGTGCATTGTTAGAAATGTTGATGCAAGTTAAAAAAATTGTTCATATTATTTGAAAGAATCTTTCAACACATATTTGAAAAATGTTTAACATGTATTAAAAAACAAGTCAAAAACATGTGTTGAAGAAATGTTAATCATATACTCCCTCTGTAACTTAATATAAAACATTTTTGTAGTTTAATTTAAACTGCACTTAAACTGCACAAATGTTTTGCATTAAGTTGCCGAGGTTGTATTTGCAAAATCTCAAACATATTAAAAATAAATGTTTCAGATATATAAAAATTTGCAATGTGTATGAAAAAAGTGCACACCGAAACATGTGTTTGATAAAACTGTTAATCATTGTATTTGAAAAAATGATAATGAAATATTAAAAAAAGTTTCTAATGTCTACGGAAAGTATACACGTTTATGAAAAACTAGGCATTGAAATATAATTGAAAAAAATATTATTCATGTATTAAAAAATGTCAATGCAGCGTAAAAATTGTTAGCGTAGTTTAAAAAAATGTGGATATCACTAAAAAATGTTTCAAATTTTATTTGGACAATGTTTAACATGTATTCAAAAAAATATTGAAAAAATGTGTTTGAAAATAATTATGTATTTGAAATTTTAATTTTGACGAGCAGTTCAAATTCCAAAGAATTTTTCTTACATGGTTTTTGTGCGAAGGGCTTTGAACCATCGACAGAGGAGCGTTCCGGACGTACTGATGTTGCCATTCACAATGACTAGATGGTGATGCGCGCTTTGCCGCGCCGTTTCTCGGTCGTGAGTTAATTTTTTTGGCTATTATGGTTAAAGATGAGCACTTTAACACCGAGAAATGAAGAACCAAACTGAACTGATTTGAGTGTGATTCTGGTTTACTTGGTTTATGGTGTTCGGATTAATGTTTCGATTGCTAGTTGTTTGTGTCTTGGTATATTGCCAGTTTTCATTCTACATAAACTAAATTGATTATCAAACTATTTACACATAAATAGACCTCTCTTTTCTCTAACTTCCCTACTTTGCGCACGTGCATGCATAGCCCTAGACTCATGTACGTCGCACGCCCCATGCACCCCAGTTCACTTGTGCCTCTGCTCTCAGAATCACTCCCGTTACACTGGTTTTCATCCCCAAAAAGGACTCTAATCTCGCAACTTAGTTGCCTCCCAAACTTGAGGTAATGAGGTTAGGTTTAGTGCCATGAGGCCTATCTGCAATGGCTCTCCGACAGGTGCCCATGTTGTGTTGGCCCTTCAATGTTTGATCTTTCCATTCTAGGTCTCCCCAGCGTTAGCACAATGTCGGTCTTTCACCATGAATCCACCGCCAGAAGAGCCCAATGGGGAAGACGGGGAAAGCAGAGACCCAATTGCTCGCCACAGAACCAACAAGCTGGCACCACCTCTTCACAAACGCACAAAGCAGAAAACTGGTTTGTCCCTCCACCGACAGCTAAATAACCCGCACGCACAGGGATACTATTTAACATGCAATGCTTCGAAGGACGACCAGGATGTTCACTTCAGTTGGCTACCAGTCCCCCTATTAGGCCTCAACCCACCCAAAGAAGCAGAGGAAAAAACAAAGAGAAGAAAAAAAGGTAGTCAAGATATTTCAAATGTTCTGAAATAAAAAATATTCATGAATTTTGAAAATGATCATGAATTTAAATATGTTTACGGATTTGAAAAAAACTGCTCGGGAATTCTTAAAATGTTTTTAAATTTAGAAAATGTTTTTGAATTTCAGGAAATGTTCCTCGCTATACAATCTTGAATTAAAAAATATTCATGGATCGAAAAATGTTCTCAGTCCGAAATTCAAAACTGTTCATAAATTTTAAAATATTCATGAATTTAAAATTTTGTTTATCCATCAATATAGTAGTGTCACGTTAAAGCGTCTCCAACATCCGCACCGTAAATTTGGCCATTTTAGCGCGCGCTGGCAGTAGATTGGCTCCAGTGACGGCAATAACCGTCTTGTGACATATGGAGTTAGGCCTAGCGGTCCGAATCGTCAACTCGCGCTGTGTATTTGGGCGCTGCTTCCATGTACCACGGCGCTCGTCTTGCACTCTCCTCCTCGCCACCTTAGCCCCTTGGCTGTGTGGCGCCGGCGAACTGGACCCGATGGACACACGCGTCGGCACCCCGCTCACCCCATCCTACAGCCGCAACCCCTCCACTGCCGCCGCCGCAAACCCTAGCGCGGGGAGCGTTGGCCTCGCCTCTGCCGGAGCTCCTCCGAGCATCGGCCTTGCGCGCGGCCTCTTCATGCCACCGCGTACCTCGGCGGTGGGTGGCGTCGCGCCGGCGCCGCCCCGTGCCCCCCCCCTCGAAGCTCCCCAATGCGGCGCGGCCGAAGAAGGGCAAGGCATCCGCGAAGAAGAACAAGGCGGCGGACGGCTTCGGCACCTCGAAGGCGAGGAGGAAGAAGCTTGCAGGGCGTGTGATGGGCGCGGCGGCTACCGAAGCGCCGGCGAGCTCACTCGTTGAGCCAGCGGCCAACGCGCACAACGTGTTCGACGATATGCCCCAAAGGTAGAAAAAATTTCCAACTTTTCTTTTCTTCTTATTTTTTGAATGCATTCATATAGATAGCTTATTTGCATTTTTCTATATATTTTGTAGTCTCAATGATGATGCATACATGTCAACTATGGGTGTTGGCTCCAACAATTCGCATTGGTCTCAAACCAATGACATGCACTTTGATGACCATGAGTTCGAGGTGGACGAGGATGGTGACGGCATTGTCGATGCGCCGAAAGAAAGAGCGGGCAGTTACACCAACGCCGAAGACATCTTACTATGCAATACTTGGTTGCAAGTGCCGAGGGATCCATCCGTTGGAGGTGATCAAAGTAGAGATGCTTATTGGAACCGGATGAAGGAACACTTTGTTGTTTGCAACGTGAGTGGAATTGACCGCTCTGAGCGATCTCTTCGGTCCCGGTGGTCGACAATCAACAAGGATTGTCAAAAGTGGGTGGCCGCACAAAAGGCAGATGACAAGTTGAACCCAAGTGGCACCAATGAAGACGATAGAGTAAGTGCCATTTCATCCATGTTCATCATACTTGTTGTTGGTGTTTGAAGTGCTAACTTGTTTTGTTTTCATGTAGTTCAACATTGCACCAAACTTGTTCAAAGGAGAGGAGAAGAGGACCAAGAAGGGGAAGATCAAGAAAGGAAGACCATTTACCTTGGCTCATTGCTATGACGTGTTGAAGGATGATGAGAAATGGAAGAAGCGTGATGATTTGGATGATTTGTATTTGAGAAACAAATGCAAGCGAACAATTGAGTTGGATGATGATGAGGAGGAGGATGATGCATCAAGTGATGACGGCAAGAGAAGCCCCACACCCAACTCGGTTTCATACTCGAAGCCAAAACGACCGGATGGGTGCAAGAAAGGCGCAAAAGAAAAGAAGAAGAGGAAAGGAGATGATGAGCACAAAAATGCTATGGAAGCTATTGTGAAGGCAAGAAAATAAGCCAACAAGGTGAGGAAAATGGCAAGGAACCAAGATGCCGCGGCCGAGGAGAGGAGGTTGGCGGCCGAGGAGAGGAGGGTGGCGGCCGAGGACATGAAGGTGGCTTTGGAGGAGAGGAAGGTGAGCAATGAGGAGCGAACTAGATTGTTGGAATGGGAGAAGCACTTGTTCTTCTTGGACACATCTATCCTCAATGAGGCGCAAAAGGAGTATGTCAATCTTGCCCGTGAAGAAGTCTTGATCCAAAAAAGAAGCATGATTCGCGCGATGGGTGCCGGTGAGCTTGGCGCAATGGGTGGCGGTGGCCTTGGGGCCATGGGAGGCATGGGTGGCTTCAGAGGTACAGTGGGTGGCTTAGGTGCCATGGGTGTTGGGGAACGTAGTAATTTCAAAAAATTTCTACGCACACGGAAGATCATGGTGATGCATAGCAACGAGAGGGGAGAGTGTGTCCACGTACCCTCGTGAACCCGAAGCGGAAGGCGTTAACTGCTTAGCGGTTGATGTAGTCGTACGTCTTCACGATCCGACCGATCAAGTATCGAATGCACAACACCTCCGAGTTCAGCACACGTTCAGCCCGATGACGTCCCTCGAACTCCGATCCAGCCGAGTGTTGAGGGAGAGTTTCGTCAGCACGACGGCGTGGTGACGATGTTGATGTTCTGACGACGCAGGGCTTCGCCTAAGCACCGCTATAGTATTATCGAGGTGGACTATGGTGGAGGGGGGCACCGCACACGGCTAAAAGATCAAACCGATCAATTGTTGTATATATGGGGTGCCCTCCTGCCCCCATATATAAAGGAGCAAGGGGGAGGCCGGCCGGCCCTCTATGGCGCGTCAGGAGGAGTCCTCCTCCTAGTAGAGTAGGACTCCCCTCTTTCCTACTCCTACTAGGAGGGGGAAAGGAAGGGGGAGAGCGAGAAGGAAAGGGGGGCGCCGCCCCCTCTCTCCTAGTCCAATTCGGACCAGAGGGGGAGGGGCGCGCGGCCCCTAGGCCAGCCCTATCTCTCTCTCCACTATGGCCCATAAGGCCCATTACTTCTCCCAGGGGGTTCCGGTAACCCTCTAGCACTCCGATTTTCTCCAAAATCACCCGGAACACTTCCGGTGTCCGAATATAGTCGTCCAATATATCAATCTTTATGTATCGACCATTTTGAGACTCCTCGTCATGTCCGTGATCACATCCGGGACTCCAAACAACCTTCGGTACATCAAAACATATAAACTCATAATATAACTGTCATCGAAACGTTAAGCGCGCGGACTGTCGGTGTCAAAACCGGCGGATCTCGGGTAGGGGGTCCCGAACTGTGCGTCTAGGCGGATGGTAACAGGAGACAAGGGACACGATGTTTTACCCAGGTTCGGGCCCTCTTGATGGAGGTAAAACCCTACGTTCTGCTTGATTAATATTGATGATGTGTGTTACAAGAGTGGATCTACCACGAGATCAAAGAGGCTAAACCCTAGAAGCTAGCCTATGGTATGATTGTTGTATATTGTATATGTGTCGACTAGCCTGCCCTGGTTTATATAATGCACCATAGGCCTAGGATAACAAGAGTCCTAGCCGAATCGCCCGGTGGGGAGGAGTCCTTGTCTTGATCGCCAAGTCTTGTGGAATCTTCCTTGTATGTCGATAGCTATCGGACTGGCCCATGAGTATACGGCCATGGGGGTCCTCGGCCCAATCCAACTGATCGGGAGACGACGTGGTGAGTACCCCCTAGTCCAGGACACTGTCACGGACCCTATGGGTTCGAGAACTATGTAGACATGACCGAGACATGTCTTTGGTCAATAACAGATAGCGGAACCTGGATGCTCATATTGGCTTCCACATATTCTATGAAGATCTTTATCGGTCAGACCGGATAACAACATACGCTGTTCCCTTTGTCATCGGTATGTTATTTGCCCGAGATTCAATCGTCAGTATCTCAATACCTAGTTCAATCTAAATTCTTGGCAAGTCTCTTTACTCGTTCCGTAATACATCATCCCATAACTAACTCATTGGTTGCAATGCTTGCAAGGCTTAAGTGATGTGCATTACCGAGAGGGCACAGAGATACCTCTCCGAAAATCGGAGTGACAAATCCTAAACTCGAAATACGCCAACCAAACAAGTACCATCGGAGACACCTGTAGAGCACCATTATAATCACCCGATTCGTTGTGACGTTTGGTAGCACACAAAGTGTTCCTCGGATAAGCAGGAGTTGCATAATCTCATAGTCACAGGAACATGTATAAGTCATGAAGAAAGCAATAGCAACATACTAAGCGATCGGGTGCTAAGCTAACGGAATGGGTCAAGTCAATCACATCATTCTCCTAATGATGTGATCCCGTTAATCAAATGACAACTCATGTCTATGGTTAGGAAACATACCATCTTCGATTAACGAGCTAGTCAAGTAGAGGCATACAAGTGACACTCTGTTTGTCTATGTATTCACACATGTATTATGTTTCCGGTTAATACAATTCTAGCATGAATAATAAACATTTATCATGATATAATGAAATAAATAATAACTTTATTATTGCCTCTAGGGAATATTTCCTTCAGTCTCCCACTTGCACTAGAGTCAATAATCTAGATTACACTATAATGATTCTAACACCCATGGAGCCTTGGTGCTGATCATGTTTTGCTCGTGGAAGAGGCTTAGTCAGCGGTCTGCAACATTCAGATCCGTATGTATCTTGCAAATTTCTATGTCTCCCACCTGGACTAGATCCCGGATGGAATTGAAGCGTCTCTTGATGTGATTGGTTCTCTTGTGAAATCTGGATTCCTTCGCCAAGGCTATTGCTCCAGTATTGTCACAAAAGATTTTCATTGGACCTGATGCACTAGGTATGACACCTAGATCGGATATGAACTCCTTCATCCAAACTCTTTCATTTGCTGCTTCCGAAGCAGCTATGTACTCCGCTTCACACGTAGATCCCCATACGACGCTTTGTTTAGAACTGCACCAGCGACAGCTCCACCGTTCAATGTAAACACGTATCCGGTTTGAGATTTAGAATCGTCGGATCGGTGACAAAGCTTGCATCAACGTAACCATTTACGATGAGCTCTTTGTCACCTCCATAAGCGAAACATATCCTTAGTCCTTTTCGTGTATTTTCAGATGTTCTTGACCGTTGTCGATGATCCACCCTGGATTACTTTGGTACCTCCTGCTAGACTTATAGCAAAGGCACACATCAGTGCCGTACACAACATTGCATACATGATAGAGCCTATGGCTGAAGCATAGGGAACATCTTTCATTTTCTCTCTATCTTCTGCAGTGGTCGGGCATTGAGTCTTACTCAACTTCATACCTTGTAACACAGGCAAGAACCCTTTCTTTGCTTGATCCATTTTGAACTTCTTCAGAACTTTGTCAAGGTATGTGCTTTGTGAAAGTCCAATTAAGCGTCTTAATCTATCTCTATAGATCTTGATGCCCAATATATAAGCAGCTTCACCGAGGTCTTTCATTGAAAAACTCTTATTCAAGTGTCCCTTTATGCTATCCAGAAATTCTATATCATTTCCGATCAGCAATATGTCATCCACATATAATATCGTAAATGCTACAGAGCTCCCACTCACTTTCTTGTAAATCTGAGGCTTCTCCAAAAGTCTGTACAAAACCAAATGCTTTGATCACACTATCAAAGCGTTTATTCCAACTCCGAGAGGCTTGCACCAGTCCATAGATGGATCGCTGGAGCTTGCACACTTCGTTAGCTCCCTTTGGATCGACAAAACCTTCCAGTTGCATCATATACAAGTCTTCTTCCAGAAATCCATTCAGGAATTCAGTTTTGACATCCATTTGCCAAATTTCATAATCATAAAATGCGGCAATTGCTAACATGATTCGAACGGACTTAAGCATCACTACTGGTGAGAAGGTCTCATCATAGTCAATCCCTTGAACTTGTCGAAAACCTTTCGCAACAAGTCGAGCTTTATAGACAGTAACATTACCGTCAGCGTCTTC